>CM068372.1:378136909-378526909 GCA_034769895.1 Magicicada septendecula
ATCTCCATTAAAGAACCATATAGGCCTATATTTAAGTATACAGTTATCTCTTTAGTTACAGTGCATTGTTTCAAGCTGACTCTGTGTGTGTATGTGTGTGTGTGTGTGTGTGCGCGCGTGCGTGTGTGTGTTAAGGACATACTTTGTAGACCAGTGTTTTTCATTTCTAACACTACAGTCAGAGCTGATTTGCAATGTTGTTGCAGACAATGAGAGGCGTCAGTGCCACCGATATCGCTCTGGATGCACTGGATCTCATCACCATTGTGGTGCCGCCAGCACTGCCGGCTGCTATGACCGTTGGCCGTATGTATGCCCAGACGCGGCTTAAAAAGAACCGTATCTACTGTATCAGTCCTCGCACGATCAACGTGTCTGGCTCTATCAACTGCGTATGCTTTGATAAGGTATATACTGTGTGCCACACTTTTGTGTTTACGTTTGTAACAGATTTGTTTACTCACAACTGCTGTATGTTTACTCTGTTTCCAGTTATATGTTTGCAGTTGTGGGTGCAGCTTGTATTTCTTGTTTATTTTACTAATTTGTTTAAACAAAATTTAAGCTGGATGTATGCACAAATGTGCACTGAGTAGAAATAATTATTACTCCAAGAATCAGTTCATTGTTAAATACTTTTGGCCCTGTGCTCATAAATTTTATGGGTACATCATTTAGCTCAAAAACCCAACACCTGTAAATTCTGTTTTCACCAGTTTCCCATTCCATTGTATCATATTTCATATAACGGGTGGATCGTATCATATTTATGCTTTATAATACAAGTTTTCCTTAACTCTGCATTTATCTCAAGCTGGAGTAAAGCTTTGGCCAGCCACATGATGCATAACTGTGTTGTGTGTTTCTCACTATTATTTTTTCCAGTGTGGATTTGAGTATGTTTAGTGTGTATGTGTTGATTATTTATTTAAGTTTTTTTTACTAGTTTATCGTGAATCCAAAAGAAGTACTGAATGAAAATGGAATTTATTCAAAATTGGATGAGTTATTAGCTGATTTAGCTATCATATTAGCCATACAGAAGCAGATTATTGCAAATAGAATGATATGTACTGTCTGGCCGCAACTGGATGATCGAGGCTGCTCTCCCCCACCACGCGGCCGCTTGTAAGCGAGGTAGGGTGAAATGTGTTGTAACGGTATGGAATTGTAGGGCCAAGGTAATATTTTAAAAAATTTTTATTTCCCTAGGTGGTCATTGTTCACCTTTATAGAACCTCGAGTTAGTCAACCAAGTATGCAGTGTTTATTACAAAACAAACGTCTATGTTTTGTCTCCGCACTCAAGCAGTGCAGACAAATTGTGAAATAACACCCAACTTTGCATCAGCCGTGAATCACGGAAGAAAGTAATGTAACTTCATTTTGCAACAGGCTGTAAAATATTGCTAAATCTTAGGCCTGCATTATAGCGCTCTTTTAAACAGCACCAATGGGGGCGCAGACTGACGATCACGTGACCAAAACGGACTCCGTGTTCTCTGCCTTAGCGCAGTACTGAGTTCAGTTCCATTGCACCTAATGGCCGCACGGCCAGCCTACAACAACATCTAAGTGCAAAAAGTTACGTCGGCCGACTTTATCATATTATATAACGTGGAACCAGTCGATCAGTGAGAACCATGAAACAAAAAACCGTAAAATCAGTACCAAAAGTGGCGTGAGTGCGAGAGAACTCAGAAATCGGTCAACTAGTGAACTTGTGTCACAGTTATTACATGTGAACAATATGGGTGTTCATTGGAGTGAAACCATTATTAGGATGAGTACCACTTTTTAAAACTTTAATTACTATATTATAAAATTTACTTTTATAGACACCTTAATAAGAAGCAGAGATCTCTAAGAGAGGGGAGTTTATTTAAATATTAACAAAAAGGAAAGAGTGTGTGTATGAGTGTATGTAGAGGTTACATACTGGTTCATTTTCAATCTTCTTATATGTACTTAGTAATGTCAATTATCATAGTAGTTTAAAACAAAATTTAACAAAGATACTGTCATTTGTAGAAAGTAAAAGAAGGGTGCGAGTTTCAATAAATAAAATAAGTATGTATTTGAGACAGTAGAAAATGCGTTAGCGTAATAATTTCGCACTTCTACCCAGATAACCTTTTTCTGCAGCTGATTTTCATCTGTACGACCTTGGAGGAGTAACCCTAAGGTAAGATAAGAGCTTTATTATTTGCATACAAATTCATAGAGTTTCAATGGCGCCCGATCAGTTGGACGATTTGCGTGATTTAATATAAATCACGCAGATCAGACCTCATTAAACTGCAGAACAGGTTATTTGGAAGTGAGGGTGTGGTTAGAACGTTTTTAGATCATAGAGAGTAAATTTACTAAAGTAAAATTGATAATCATTTAATTAAACAATTTCATAATGGAGAACACAGAGAATAAAACAAATACAGCTAATGTAACTGTTATGAATGAGTCGGGAAATCAATCAATGACCGAATCAGCGGTAATGGAAGAAGTTAGAGTTCGTTCAACTCCTGTCCCGACTAGGGATAGTGATAAAACTGACAACGAAACGAGAAATTGGTTTCGTGAGACAATGGGGGAGATAAAACAAATGTTTAATGATAATAATAAGAGATTTGATGCTAATGACGATTTTTTGCGTAAAAGTGTGAGTGAATTAAGGGACGATATTAATAGTCGTTTTGACATGAATGATACCAAGTTCAATGAACAAAATAAGAAATTGGATGGTTTAAATAAACGCTTTGACACAAATGATGTTAAATTTGAACAATACAAAGAACAGAATATGAAATTTGAAAATAGTATAAACGTAAAGCATGATGAATTAAATAATTCATTGTGTAGTATTGATGAACAAATTAATGAAATACGTAGTGAAACAAAAAGAGAAACAGATGAGTTAAGTGTGTGTGTGTGTGTGTGTGTGTGTGTGTGTGTGTGTGTGTGTGTGTGTGTGTGTGTGTGTGTGTGTGTGTGTGTGGGAGACAATAAAATAGACATTTTAGAATCCAACCAAAAAGAACTTGGACAACAAATAATTACAGTAAATGATAAATTTTGTAAGTAAAGCAGGTGATAAATTTGAGGGTATTGAGAGTGAGATGCAGTGCATAACTAACACCATACGCGTTATAGATAACCGCAGTAGTGAATTAGAATCACAAGTAGCAGTAGTTAAAAATGTTAGAAATGAGATAGAAAATATTTGTAAAACAGATATTCAATTAATCCAAGAAACAGTAAATGTTATTGAGAGTGTAAATCACAATACGTTTGAGTCTATTGAACAGAGTATTATTAACGTAAAAGATGAATTGAATATGGCAATCGGCCAGAAAATAAATAATGTTACGGAAAGGGTAATTATGACCCGTGACCTAAGTAGTGAAGTTGAGTTAGAATTGTTCAATGGTGATAGTAGGGGGGTACACCCCATGCAATTTCTAAACAGAGTAAAAGAGTATAATCAGTTTTGTAATAGTAACTGGGAGGTTAAGTTGCTAAAAATAATGAAATGCTTTAAAGGGAGCTCTGCTGTGTGGGCAGAAGTGCATAAAGTAGAGTGGGGAGATTATCTAAGTTTTGAGAGTGCCTTCCGAAGTAAATACTGGTCGGAGGAGGAGCAAGAGGGGTTACGTAGTAAAATTATGGGAAAAGGTAATTTTGGGGCCCAGGGGGACAATGTGACCCTGTATGTGATGCGATTATATAATGAGGTAAAATATTTAGAGCCCCCATTACCGTTCCGATCGTTTGTACGGTACATAAGTAAACAGTTGCCGAGAGAAATTCAAGTCAATTTAATGACACGGGAAGTGGGAGACATAAATGAATTAGAACAAATACTAGACATTTCCCAAAACATTAGAGAACGAGAGACGGGTAGGTGCCCGAATCCGCCCATACTATATACACATGAAAGACATTACCAGCCCAGGGGGACACCAACCCATTATAGAGGGACGCGAGGAGGCAATAATAATAACAATAGACAAGAGGACTGGCGATGTCGAGAGTGTCATTGCGAGAATTACGGTAGTAGAACGACCTGTTACAGGTGCCATAAAGAAAGGAATTGTCAACGAAGCAACACTGAGCATAACCAAAACAATCAACCGCAGAGAGGGGAGAGCAGCAACCGAGGAGCACCGGGAAGCAGTGGAACTTCCAACAGAGGTTGTGGTGGGTACACTCCAGGCCGTGTAACCACTCAGACAGAAAACTAACAAGGACAGTGGGTGAAGGGACCCCACCATTGTCGACAAAGGATTGCGGGACCCAAGACAACAACAACTATATAAGTAACGTCATCCGCACTGACCTGTCCAAGGAACTGATGGAGGAGGATGACTTAGAGACAACAAGACCAGAAACCAGACTGACAGAGGTAAGAATTCGAATTGAAGGTAAGGAAGTAAAAACTTTAGTTGACACAGGTAGTGAAATTTCTGTTATTTCCGAGCACATATTAGAGAGTTTGCAAGAAATAAACAAAAATATCCCGTTTTTGCCAGTAACGGGGGTGACCATTGTAGGTATTACTGGGGTCAGGAGTAAATGTGTAACTAAACAAGTACATTTGAACATGGTAATTAATGGAGTAGAGTATGATAATACATTTTTAGTAGTACGGGGACTAAATTTGGAGGTTATTTTGGGGAATGATTTTTTGATAAAACACAAGGCAATAATCGATTTTCAGAAGCGGTTGTTAGTACTTAATAATGAAGGTAAACCAGTTGAGATTAGTTTTGAGCGGGTAGTAGATAAAGTGAGAATTTCGGGAATAAAGATGATACTAAATCGGGCTAGTAAAGTAGAAACGGAAGTTAATGCATGTGCATGTAGAGCGGAAGAGTTAGGAGGTACTATAAATGAACGAATTTGGGAGGATAGAGCGGGGAAATTTTGTAGTGAGGGGCGTGACGTAGAGAGTTCTCAACGAAAAGCGTTGTGGCGGGTAATAGAATGTTTTCGAGAAGTGTTTGCTGACGTACCAGGGAGGGCAAGAGATTATGAATGTGAATTAAAAGTAAGGGAACACGCACCCTATGTACAACGAAGCTATCCGGTACCATATTCAAAGAGAAGAGCGGTCCAGATGGAATTAGATAAAATGTTAGAAGGGGACATAATAGAAAGATCAGTATCACCATATTCTAACCCGTTAGTAGTAGTCATTAAAAAAGATGGTCGCGTTAGATTATGTTTAGACGCCCGCAAGATTAATCAAATATTTATACCGGACCGGGAATCACCCGAAGCAATAAATGAAATATTTCAAAAATTCAGTGGAGTCAAATACATGACCTCATTAGATTTAACCGCGGGGTACTGGCAAGTCCCGTTAGCATGTGAAAGTAGGAAATACACAGCATTCCTGTTTAATGGAAAGAATTACCAATTTAAACGATTACCTTTTGGGCTGAATACCAGAGTGGCCAGCTTTATAAAATGTTTAGATGAAATATTACAGCCACAAAATTTAGATTTTTTAACCATTTATGTAGACGATATATGATAGCATCACGAACATTTTCGGAACATGTGGAACATATAGAGTACGTATTAGATAAACTGCGTAGAGGGGGGTTGACTGTCAATTGGGAGAAATCTAAATTCTTACAGAAAGAAATACATTTTTTAGGGTTCATAATTACACCAGATGGGATAAAAGCTAACCCAGAGAAAGTAGAATCAATTTTAAAATTTCCAGAACCCAGAAATATTAAGCAGTTACAAAGTTTTTTAGGGCTATGTAATTTTTATAGAAAATTCCAGAAAAACTATGCCCATATAACTTCAAAGTTGAGCTCAGTGTTACAAAAGAACAAACAGTGGAAATGGGGGGAAAGAGAACGAGATGTGTTTAATGAGATAAAGGACCATTTTAGTAACATGATCATGATGAATCACCCTAATTTTGAACGCACATTTTATTTACAGACGGATGCCAGTAATATTGCTTTAGGTGCGGAATTGTATCAGGAAGACGACAACAAAGAACATCATACTCTTGCTTTCGCCAGCAGGATGTTGTTAGTGGCTGAGAGAAACTACACAACAACGGAGAAGGAACTATTAAGCATTGTTTTTGCGGTGAAGAAGTTTCGAACATATCTACTGGGAAATTCCACTGTCATCCGGATTGACCACAAGGCATTATCTTTTTTAAACACCTGTAAGTTGACACACAGCAGGATAACCAGGTGGGTGCTAGCTTTACAAGAGTACAATTTTAGTTGGGAGTATATAAAAGGGGTAGAAAACAAAATACCTGACACTTTATCCAGGGTAGATACAGAGGGAATGAGAACAGGGAGGGACTTAAAAGAAATAGAAATTTTCAGACTTAGTAGGGAAGATAGATTGTTTGGGGAAGAATTGAGAGATATTTATAGCATGCAAAGGACAGATCCTAAATTGAATAAAATAATAACTAGCTTAGAGTCCGATTCAGATGAGTTAGGGTATAGTCGTTATTTTCAAATCTATCAAGGGAGTTTGTTTAAGAAAGTAGAGGGGGGAGAGCATGATTGGAGGTTAGTCATACCGGAAGGGTTGGTAGACAAGATAATATGGGATTGTCATTTTCGATATGGGCATTTCGGTGCTAGGAAGTGTGTAAATGTATTAAAAGAACCATGTTTATTTAAAAATATGGAACGGAGGGTGAGAACTTTACTCCGGGGGTGCGATTTATGCCAAAAGTCAAAAGTAGTTAATTACTGTTGTAGCATGACAGATAATCCACATAAATAAATTATTCAATGATCATTAATAAAGCTCTAATATATGGAATATCCAGATGAGAATCAATTAAAAGGCACTATTAATTAGTATAATCACAGGAAAAGTAAACATAAGGAAAAAATCTGCAAATAATATATATACTACAAACTTAAAAACCTAGAAAACTAAAATGTGAATAACAAAATTACTCAGGTAAGATAGAAGCAGGCAATTAAGATACCCCGACAAAGAAACCAGACCAGAAGAAACAAAAGCATACACAGCGAAATGGTACAGAAGAAAGAAGAAATATAAAATGAACAAAAATACTGAAGAATTAAGAAAGAAGAAAGAAGAAAGATAGAATGAACAAAATTACTGAAGAACGAAGAAAGAAGAATTATAGAATGACCAAAAATACTGAAGAATAAGAAACCTGAGAAGATCCACTAGAAAAAAGGAAGTGAGACGACCAATACCAAATAGAAACCCCATAGGGAGAGAACCCAAAAACCCCAAAAATAAATGAATGTCCAAAAAGAAAGTATAACACCCCAAAAAACCATATCACAATGTAAAACTGACAAAAACCAAAAGTGTTAATAGTATTAAGTAACAGTGCACCCAAAAAAGTTATTGTGTAGTTTATATGAACAAATCTTCACAGTCCCCCCATGGTTAAATATTTCATGTTGCATAGCTCGAAAAGGACTAGTAATAATATTAATAAATAACCATGGACAAGTGTAAGTTATTGAATTATAGCCAATAAACTTTGAAAAGGTATATGAGTTGCCGTACAAATGAATAAACTTTAAGTGTTTTTTGAACAGTATCATATTTGATAGGAAGTAATAATATTGCTAATGAAATGCTACTGAATTTATAAGAACATTCCATAGAATGAAATAATAAACAGATAGCTAGTGTTATACTTAGAGATGGGGAATACATCCTTAAAATTGGGAAATACAGAGCAGACTGTAAACAAATAGTTTTAAGAAAGTGTTAACCATTATATGGAACCAATATGTTATGTTCCTGTTCCATATATTAACTAGACAAATAAGATTTATTAGTAAGCAATATTATTGTTATAAGATGTTATTTTGTTGTTAATTTAAATTAGGAATGCCATATCTAAAGGTAGATATCATTCCCCATGTTATAAAATGTTTTTTAATTATGTTACTAGGTGTAATCAGTACACATAAAAGGTATTATTCAAGGTACCAGTTTTGATAGAGATATGTGTTATATTTTAATTGTACAATCAATAATCACTGTTATACCAGTCAAAGAACTAATTGTTAATAAAGTATATAAGGATAAAAAGTCAGAGAAGGGTATAAACTAACTACATTAGTAAAAATTTTGCAAATAGCAACACATCAAATCTAGGCCATATAATGAATTTAAACTGCAGAATAATTAACAAATCTAGTCCTATAAACCAGTTAAACTGACAGTATTTATGCAAGATAAACCCAACATACAGTAATACCATGTAAATAAGACTTTATAAAGATATGGTCAGCAGATAAGCAAAATTACTTATTTATCTAATAAAATTATAAATAAAAATGGAATGTACTAACTGACATTATCAGAGGAGGAGTCATAGACAAATGAATTGTATTTAAAAATAATAATTAATAATCTAAATTGAAAGAAATTAATAAGTAAGAATAGACAATTATATCAATTTCAGATTTAATAGAATAATAATTATATCAGGGAAAATGGCTATTATTTGCTTAGACAACAGGAAATATAAAATTAGGCCTACCTTCCAGAAATGTAAGAAATATAATTTTTTAATGAAAACTTTGTAACACTATATTAATTATTATCAAAATAAGCAGAATAGAATAAAGAAACCAAATATGTTGTGACAGTACAAAAAGTCTGATATAAAAAGTATGGTATGCAAGGTAGTAAATTATTGTATTTCGATGTTTTTAAAGTCATTTCTATGGGTAATACAATATCCCTTGGTTTTTGCCTACAACGACGCAGATCCGAGACAACGAAATAATTTCAAGGACAGCAGTGTACGTGCAGATAAAGACACTTGAAATGGTTACAGCCACTAATACCGGCGCTACATGCTTCTGTTTCATTGGCCGACAACGCCAAACGTCATTAATACAACAATGACGTGATTAAAATATGTAACTAACAAGGCGATTATGTAACAAAAGACAAAGAACAATGACGTTTACTCACACACACATACGTAAAAATTGCATAGTTTTCGTCCCAGTCTGCAGAACATCACCATGGCAGTAACACGTTAGAATTGTGCTGGCATAAAACAGTCAGCTAAAGTGTTTTATTTGCATTAACAAAATGTAATAACAAGTAAATAGTGTTAACGAGCGATTATAACCATCATGTAAATTCAGTGTAAAGGACAGACGAAAGCTAGACATAACAATTACGTCTGCCCAGTCTTCAGAAATTCATCATGGCGATAACACGTTAAAAATTGTGCTGGACTGAAATAGTCAGCTTAAGTGCTTTAAAGAATTAACAATGTAATCAAAATGTAAAGCAGTGTTAACTACAGAAAAGTCTAGACAGTGTGAAGTAATAGTTTTCAAAAGTATAAGTAAAATCAGTGTATTCAGAAAGATGTAACCACTCCGTTTTGGAACCAACATGTGACCCGCTGCTAGAACTTCCAGGGTACTTAACAAGGGAAGTGCCAAACCAAATTTTATTTAAAGAGCTCTTTTAATCAAAATTGCCGTTATTATGTGTACACAATCAAAAGTAAATTGAAAATTGTATGTATGGATGAGAGAGAGAGAGCAGTGCGTGAACGTTAAATGTCGACTTCTGAATGGGGGTTGGTTTGCGTTAGCGATAAGTAAATATAATAAAAGTCAATTAATCATGAAGCTGCTTCATAGTCTGTAGATAGAATTTGATGAATTAATGCTTAATAATACATAAAGGAGTTTTATGACAAACGAGCCAATATAAGTAATGGCCGCCATGTTGAAATTTTATCTGGTGTACACGCTTAACTAAATTACTGAATAAATTGATATTAATGGTCACTGTTTCAAATAAACGTATTCTCATTTCTGTGCCTATCTCTGTCAGCAATCTCGCTGAGTCGAATCCTTGGACCCTAGGTAATAATAAAAACAACAAGATTGAAGTAACCAGATGCTCAAACTATGGTAAGTACCATAATTATGGTGCGCGTGACATACGTGCTTCATACAAGTAATGTAAACAGACCCAAATATAGGTTACTTGTTATTCCTGCATACAAATACACTTATATTTATTTAAATATATTTGAGATTAACAAATGGCTGCCCGAACTGGTGACTATATAAAAATATATTAATGTATTTTATATAATAAGCCTGAATGATGGCAGAGTGGGCATTGAAACTGAGAGTACGGTTGTAGGTTAGGTGGTAACGATAATATAAAGCGACAAACCATTAACATTTTTTATAATGGCAGAAAATAAAGAAAACGTCAGCATAACTGACAGTACGAATAACAGTCAAATAAGTATGACAGAATCACTAGTCATGAGTGAAGGAGTTGTTCACTCAACACCAGTCCCAAATAACAGGGCTGAAAATAACGAAATTATAAAAATGATGCAAATGCTTTTTAATCAGAAATTTAGCGAACTTGATGAAAAATTTAATGAACAAAAAAGCGAAATTAGAGGAATCCAAGATAATTTTAATGTAAAATTAGAAGAATTAAAAAATGAAATACAAAGACAAAATTGTAGTATTGACAAAGTAGACAAATTAAACAAAGACGACAAGGTAAGTAGGGGAAAGAATTATGATAACATAAATAAAAATATGATATTAGAAAATGATTATGTAAACATGGGTAGTGATAATGAGAGTTTAATGGGAATTGAATATGATAATGATGAAATGTTAATGTATAGCGATAAATCAGAGAGAAGGAGGGAAAGTATAATTGTAAGGGGATTGCAGGGGGTAAATTTTCCCTTAACGATGGAGTAGGGGGTGAAGTAAAAACTTCACATGTTTTTAGGAAAGACGAGAGTGCCTTCAATGTATATTTGGGAGACGATAGGTCTACAAATAAAGTTGTCCCTGGTTTTTTTAGTGCACTTCACAGGTGGTGCAGTAATTGTGAATTAGTGTCCCCTGCAAATATTGAAAGAGAGAATGTAGCTTGGTGTGATAGAGAGAGATATATTGAGAGAGAGAGTGTAGAGAGGTATTGTGAGAAATATGGTGAGAGAAAGAGAGAAATAGAGATTTTTAAGATGAGTAGAACTTATGAAGAATTTATGGAAAGGTTAGGAGTAGAGATGATTGATAATAAAAGTAAATACTTACCTTGTAATGAAGCTGATATAGCAGTAGGAGAAGATGATAATGGAAATAATGACTTTATAACGTACCTAGTGGTGACTAATTATACTGGAGGTGACAGGACAATAACCAATCGTGACAGGTTGTATGATGAATTGATAGGTAATAACCCTATTAATGATGACGGTTTTGTAAAATATAAGAATTTAAATAAGTGTTATATTAATGATGTTAATATAATGTATTTAATAAAAAATAAATTGTACAGACCAAAGATAAGACTATTATTTGACGATGGAGGCTAGTTATTATAATTGTGTTATGAACATTTAATTATGTGACCAGTGTTTTTCAGGATGGACTGATTATGATTGATTTATGGTAAATGATAAGATGATAATGTGGATTGTATATTTTTGTGTATATTAATGTCAGTGTATTTTTGCTGTTGTGTATTTTATGTATTTTTTTTATGTAAACATGTATTGTAGAATTTTAAATAATTGAAGGAAGTTAATAATGATTTTGAAATGATACTATGGAATTTAGATTCTAAAGGGTTAGTAAATGATTAAGTATGATATATTTGGATATTGAGAGGTATTGTTGTTAGTAGATAAATGATGAATTTTCTAGTGGTATATTAATGTGAAATGTTGTAAAGAGTTTGGGTAATGGTGATAAATAAGGGCATTGGAGTTAGTTAAATAGAGTTAATGGGAGTTAGGAAAAATAAAGTGCTGAGATGCTGATAATATATATAGAGGTGTTAGATATTTTAGGGACACAGTGGTTAGTGATTATATGTAGAGGTGAGTAATGTGGATGGTAATTATATTTGTTGTTGATGGTGATATTTTGTAGTAAGGGTATTGGTGTAGGAGTCTGCAACGAGAGATGTTGAGACAGGAAGGGACCGATTAGCGCCGGAAAGGGTTACCTGAAAGGGCCAGGAACCGATAAGGGAATGAGTTGGTTAGAGGGAATACACACATACTAGTACAAAAATGAGCGTGCCAGAGGTTTTAAATGGGATTTGTGAAGGGGGTTATTATAGAGATATTGGTGTCATATTATGTTAATGGTTAGAAGCGGTTGTTAGTGGAGAAAAAGGAGGGGTAGTAAGGTTAGATTGACAAGTGCCAAAATAAGATAGAGAGAATAGTGAATAATAGAGAGTCACCCAAACGAGTAAGGATAAAAGGGTTAGAAAAGGAAAATTCATGGTAGAAAGGCAATGTAACAGAGGGATTGATGATAAATTTGAAATTTTTGTATAGAATCTAAATGAATGTTAAATAATAAAAGTTAATCGAAAGTTGATAAAGTTCTGCTACCAGTTATGTAAATATGAATTAAGTAATGTGAATTGTTCAATGTTAGTGTTTAATGCTTATGATGTACAATGTTTTATTGTGTTTTATTATGTCAACAATAGTGTGTGTGGATAGGAGGTTACTGCCAGGATAGTAACGATTATAATATTAAAATTTTGTGAAGATTGTCCATTCTCTAGAAATGATTCTGTTATAAAGGAAGTTAAACATAAGAAAAGGTCGTAAAGAAATTATAAAGCTTTAAAATTGTTTGCCATGATATAGATATTGTAAGATTATATGGAGTAAAATATTAGGGTTAATGGTTGTTGCTAAAGCAGTAAAATACATTGTTTGTCTAGGTTAAGAGCGATTGTTTTCATGTAATAAAGAGAATGAATATAATTGACAGGAGTCAGGAGGGTACCAGATACCGGATTGTTAAAAAGAGAAGTAATTTTCTATCTTAATTCTTGGTATACATTGTTTGAAACTTGTAGAATTAAGCAAACCAATGCCCCAAAACGCAAACCAACGTACTAAGAGGAAACATATCAGTTATGGATATGGATATAGAGAAGGCCACTATTTTAAAATTTTGTATTGGATGTTTCAGAGTTTTATGGTGTGGTGACCGCGGTCCTGAGCTGGCCGGTGTGTCAGAACAGGAGCGTAAAGTGCCTCATGGCCTTATGGTGTAGGGATCTCTCAGGAGAAGTCCAGTAAGGTCAGAAGGTGTGAACCTCATCATTGGACCAAGGGTAAGTGATTGAATTTCTTTTATAGTAACACTACAGGGGGTTGTGGCTCCATATCCGAGCTGATCCTTTTAGAGAAGTGTGAATGAGTCAATGAAAGTTTTTGTGTCTCGACACAAACCTTTCATTGAGGGGGTTTTGTGACAGTACAAAAAGTCTGATATAAAAAGTATGGTATGCAAGGTAGTAAATTATTGTATTTCGATGTTTTTAAAGTCATTTCTATGGGTAATACAATTTCCCTTGGTTTTTGCCTACAACGACGCAGATCCGAGACAACGAAATAATTTCAAGGACAGCAGTGTACGTGCAGATAAAGACACTTGAAATGGTTACAGCCACTAATACCGGCGCTACATGCTTCTGTTTCATTGGCCGACAACGCCAAACGTCATTAATACAACAATGACGTGATTAAAATACGTAACTAACAAGGCGATTATGTAACAAAAGACAAAGAACAATGACGTTTACTCACACACACATACGTAAAAATTGCATAGTTTTCGTCCCAGTCTGCAGAACATCACCATGGCAGTAACACGTTAGAATTGTGCTGGCATAAAACAGTCAGCTAAAGTGTTTTATTTGCATTAACAAAATGTAATAACAAGTAAATAGTGTTAACGAGCGATTATAACCATCATGTAAATTCAGTGTAAAGGACAGACGAAAGCTAGACATAACAATTACGTCTGCCCAGTCTTCAGAAATTCATCATGGCGATAACACGTTAAAAATTGTGCTGGACTGAAATAGTCAGCTTAAGTGCTTTAAAGAATTAATGTAATCAAAATGTAAACCAGTGTTAACTACAGAAAAGTCTAGACAGTGTGAAGTAATAGTTTTCAAAAGTATAAGTAAAATCAGTGTATTCAGAAAGATGTAACCACTCCGTTTTGGAACCAACATGTGACCCGCTGCTAGAACTTCCAGTCTACTTAACAAGGGAAGTGCCAAACCAAATTTTATTTAAAGAGCTCTTTTAATCAAAATTGCCGTTATTATGTGTACACAATCAAAAGTAAATTGAAAATTGTATGTATGGATGAGAGAGAGAGAGCAGTGCGTGAACGTTAAATGTCGACTTCTGAATGGGGGTTAGTTCGCGTTAGCGATAAGTAAATATAATAAAAGTCAATTAATCATGAAGCTGCTTCATAGTCAGTAGATAGAATTTGATGAATTAGTGCTTAATAATACATAAAGGAGTTTTATGACAAATGAGCCAATATCAGTAATGGCCGCCATGTTGAAATTTTATCCGGTGTACACGCTTAACTAAATTACTGAATAAATTGATATTAATGGTCACTGTTTCAAATAAACGTATTCTCATTTCTGTGCCTATCTCTGTCAGCAGTCTCGGTGAGTCGAATCCTTGGACCCTAGGTAATAATAAAAACAACAAGATTGAAGTAACCAGATGCTCAAACTATGGTAAGTACCATAATTATGGTGCGCGTGACATACGTGCTTCATACAAGTAATGTAAACAGACCCAAATATAGGTTACTTGTTATTGCTGCATACAAATACACTTATATTTATTTAAATATATTTGAGATTTAACGATGTATTTAGTATTTCGTACAGTTAACTAATAACGAAATTATTTTCTGAGTATGATGTATCAAAATAAAATGTATTGGAAGCTAAGATAATTTGAAACAATGTATAAGATATATTAAATTGGCTATGATTTTTAGGAGACGAAGGAAATGAGAACAGTTCTTTATTATACGTTGACGAGTGAAGTTAACGTGATTATTTGCTAGAAGTAACCTATAATGGCGATTAACGTTATAAACCGAGTTCGGTGAAAATTTTCATAAAATCTGGTTTTGAGTTATTTTTTAATTGTGAACCGGTGAAGTTAAAATATGAACAGTGTAACACCAATTAACTGAACCACATAAGACCAATTAATCGATAACACCAATATCACACAATTTACTGACGAACAATTCAGGTTAAAACCGACACACATAGACCAAGTGAGATATATCCAATAACAACATTTTACACCAAGTGAACTATTCCACCATACACCAGTGACACTTAAATACATCCAGAACAATCTTATACAATTGCTGAGACCATTTACACGGAGAAGGGACATCTTTATTTAAATAAAACTCCACGTCCAGGTTATACGTTACACTACGCATGCGCCAGTCGGCCATTTTGGGGAATTGTCGTCATCTTCTCCCGTCAGCTGTCGAGAACGACTTTCTGCTGCTGTTGGTTTGAATAAATATCATATGTAAACTTTTATTATTTTTAATTATAACATTGTATTGTTTAATATTAAGGCATTTTATAATTGTAAGTGTTATACTTTCCTACCCATACACTTCTCTGGCTATATCTTAAATAACCGTTTAAAGAACCATATTTTTATAATACTAATGTAAACTTTTTATATCGACCGGCCCTGAGTGAGTCGATACTACTTTGTAACATCGATTCTTATCGAACAACTCAACTATTTTATTAATAAACGTGCTGTTTTGTAATTTGGATTTGGTTTTTCTTTAAAAAAGCTTAACAAATAAATTATTCAAGAATACCAACTAACCGAAAGGCGGAAAATACGAAACAACGAACGCTTCAAGAAGAAGAAGAAGAAGAAGAGAGCCGTCTTTCGACTAGATTTGGAGTTAACCATATTGTCATTTAACAGATTTACTGAAAGTGACACTATTACAAAAATAAACAGGATACCACTTCATTTCTAATTACAAACAATAAACACGATTATTTCCTAAATATTAGGATTAAAATTTACATAAAAAATATTTTTTTTTTTCAGAAATTTTTTTTTTTGAAATAAAATTTAAAAATTTTTATTTCAAATTTTTTAACAGCAGTCACACAGATTATTTTGTATTGTTACAAAATTGGCTAGCCCAACAGTGAGGGCTTAACGAAGAAACACGGAACGTTACAAATTTGGCGTTTCCAAGGTGGAACATTAGCTACACATACACTTACATTTTAACTTATATTTTGTTTTATTACACCGTTTAGAGGGAGAGATGAGGTGCATTAAAGTCGAAAAGCCTATAGATTTAGTTGTGGTAGATTTGTTTGGCCCTCTACCAAAGGAAAGGGGAGGCGTAATGTACATTTTTGTGGTATTAGACACGTTCATGAAATTCGTAAGATTATATAGTGTAAAAAGGGCAACTAGTGAAGTACTAAGTGAAAAGATAACTAAGGATTATATGATTAAAACCGGAAAACCCAAAATAATACTATCTGACCATGGACCCCAGTTTATTAGCAGGAGATGGCGACAAACTTTGGGTTGGGAAGGCATCATACCTAAACACACGGCGGTATACCATCCTCAGTCGAACCAAGCCAAAAGAGTTATGCGAGAATTAGGGAGAATTTTCCGGGCGTATTGCCATGCTAAGCACAGTGAATGGCCAACATATGTGGGAAGAATTGAAGAATGGTTAAATTGTACTACCCATGAATCAACTGGGTTCACACCATACGAGTTAGTTAAGGGAAAACGTCCGTCTAGGATTCTAGAACAGCTGTTCAACTTTCCACCAGAGAACAACACCCGAGACCTGGAAGTAAAACTTAAACTCGCCAATGAAAATTTATTAACTAAGGGAGAAAGAAGAGAACGGCTTCATGATGCAAAGGGTAAGTGGACTATGTATGAGGTAGGACAGTTGGTGTTGGTGAGAAGGCATGATTTATCAAGTGCACAAGATAAAGAGATTAAAAAATTCTTTTTGCTGTATGAAGGACCTTATGAAGTAGTTGAAACTAAAATGGATAACGCTTATGTTTTACGAAACCAAATGATGGGGGAAATAGTGGGTACCCATAACGCCACCAATTTAAAAAAGTATTGGCCAAAATAAAATAATAAAATAGATTTTGTAATTGAATATAAACTAAATAACTATAAAATTAGGAATTTAATATAAAACAGTAAGTGGTAGCGGGTAGATGTTCCCCACTTGTCCCAGTGGGGTTCGTCTACTTCAGGGATGCGCCCCTGCCCACGCAAGACTTGGTTTTCCCCAATTACCCTTATTTTCGGAGGAAGCTTTGTCTTTACCCTTAGTCCTAGTTCTTGATCTTTTAATGATCCTTGCCCTTTTTATTTTCCCAATTTCCCTAACCCTTCCTTTAGAGAAAACATAAAAATAGTTACATAAATTGGCACACCCTTTTGAACCATTTGATTGCCTTAATTCTAAATTATAATATATTAAGGTAATCCTCAAAATTAAATAAACTGGTGTTATTTATGAATTGTAAACTCATCCCTTAATTAGGTACAGTAGGTAGTGGAGAAGTTTTGTGGCTTAGTAAACAAACTAAGATAACAATTTTTTTTGTATAAGCTAATAGAATTATGGTTTACTGAGATGGGGTCGTAGATTAGTGGTTGTGGTTTGTTTTATTTATGGGAAAGGAGGCAGGTAAGGAATTCAGGGCTGCCAACAGGTTTTGTTCACTTTCATTGAAGTGGGATTCCGTTCATCTTCAATCACATCTCTGTAAACCATTATTCTGTACATATAACATATAACCTATTTACGGGTAATTAAGGAAAAAAATAATTTGTGAAAGATTTTAAAACAAAAGTTATGTAACCCAAAGGTTAAATTATTATTGTGCGGTACCTGCTATGTTAGGTTATGAGTAGAGAGAAATGGTATTTAGAATGTGATCATGGAGGAAGTCAAAGAGTGATTTGAAACAAATGACTTATGCTTGTAAAATTTATTGAAATACTAAGAAAGAATTAAACATTAAACCAATTAGAATCATTTTGAAAAATGTAATTAAAGTAATTGAAATTGTTTTGAATGTATGAAGAGACTAAATTAAATTGGAGTTGTCCCTGGAGTAACCCAATAATGTGAATGTTAGTGATGCGTTTAAATAAACAATTTATTTTGATCTGAATTTTGATTGTAATTGTAAAATAAGTAATTGATGTACTTTATTTAAATTAAAAAACTGAAAGAACGTTCAAGATGAGATAGTGTTTGGGAAATAAGATATGCTTATAACTACTCATGTAAACTTTTATAAATGTCAACTTATGTTTTATGTTTAACTGTAGATTCCCCACCTAAGTGCGGCCATGACCTCACCGGATCATGACCGTGAAAGTAGGTAATTGTGACAAATCATAAATTTTACTTATTATAACTGGCTTGTGGTTTGTTTTATTTTGTTAACCCGGTGGTTTGTTACTTAGTAGGGGGGGTTATTTTTTGGGGAATCTACCAAATTTTGGAACAGGGCTATTTTCACCCAGATAGGGGTGGTAGTCCATTAGGGGCGTATCAATCAACAATAGTAAGTGTAATAATGAATTTTTATTGTAACGCCGAAGCAAGGATGGGGGTGGAATAAAAGAAAAAATGTCCACCCCTTCCGCATCAGTCCTTGTGGAAGCAACTGGGCGCTACAGTCCAGGGGGGGAAATGGTGAGTGTGGATGGGGGGTGACCCAGTTACAGGGCACGAGGGAGATGTGGTTTACGGCTAGGATGAGGTCTGTAGGGCCAAGAAGCCTAGTGCAGAACACAGTAAAATGTAATGGGTATCAGGGGTTAAGGGATTATTAGGGGGGGGGTAGTAAAAAAAAAAAAAAATTGAATAATGATAAATAATAAATTGTTGAGATTTAATGCTGTATAATTAATGTTATTTTGGCTGGGCAATATTGTACTGGGAACATTATTTAATTTGTCTGGAACGCATATGTACTATTGTTTTGTTAACACTGTATTTTCTAGGGTTAAGCTATATTGTTGAACCATGTAACTTGTTGAATCCAGGTAACTGCTGGACGGATTAGAAGCCATATCA
The DNA here is from genome assembly GCA_034769895.1 of Magicicada septendecula. NCBI lineage: Eukaryota > Metazoa > Arthropoda > Insecta > Hemiptera > Cicadidae > Magicicada > Magicicada septendecula. The sequence continues at coordinate 378,155,929 of CM068372.1, forward strand.
CTAGGTAGTCAAATGCACATTATATTTTATAATAAAAAATGAACCAGTACTTTGTCAATGAACCAGTATTACTAAGAGGATACAAATCAGTTGTGGATATGGAGTGATGGAAGGCTGTTTGTTAAATTTTAATCGAATGTTTAGTGTCGGGTGATACTGTGGCGGATATCTGTCCGAGCTTATGGTGTTGGGATCTCGAGTAGAGAAGTCCAGTAAGAGCGGATGGGTGCTGCCGCAGCCACCAGACTAGGGGGGTAAGGACCCATGATTTTAGTAGAGAGTTCAGGGGGTTGCTGCGCCATATCCTCACTGATCCTCTTAGGTTTTAGGCAATAAGAGTTTGTATGCTTCGGCATCCAATCTCTTATTGGGGGGGGGGGGTATTGTAATGGTACGGAATTGTAGGGCCAAGGTAATATTTTAAAAATTTTTTATTTCCCTAGGTAGTCATTGTTCACCTTTATAGAACCTCGAGTTAGTCAACCAAGTATGCAGTGTTTATTACAAAACAAACATCTATATTTTGTCTCCGCACTCAAGCAGCGCAGACAAATTGTGAAATAACACCCAACTTTGCATCAGCCGTGAATCACGGAAGAAAGTAATGTAACTTCATATTGCAACAGGCTGTAAAATATTGCTAAATCTTAGGCCTGCATTATAGCGCTCTTTTAAACAGCACCAATGGGGGCGCAGACTGACGATCACGTGACCAAAACGGACTCCGTGTTCTCTGCCTTAACGCAGTACTGAGTTCAGTTCCATTGCACCTAATGGCCGCGCGGCCAGCCTACAACAACATCTAAGTGCAAAAAGTTACGTCGGCCGACTTTATCATATTATATAACGTGGAACCAGTCGATCAGTGAGAACCATGAAACAAAAAACCATAAAATCAGTACCAAAAGTGGCGTGAGTGCGAGAGAACTCAGAAATCGGTCAACTAGTGAACTTGTGTCACGGTTATTACATGTGAACAATATGGGTGTTCATTGGAGTGAAACCATTATTAGGATGAGTACCACTTTTTAAAACTTTAATTACTATATTATAAAATTTACTTTTATAGACACCTTAATAAGAAACAGAGATCTTTAAGAGAGGGGAGTTTATTTAAATATTAACAATGTAACGTGACAAATACAGGGGATTTTCATTTTATTAAATTTTTGGGGATTTATAAAAATATTCATGGACATAATTTCCAACTGTGACCAGAACACGTGGTGAATTGAAACAGTGGTATAACAAAGGAACGGTACATCTCAACAGTTGTGCAATCGCTAACAAGGAATGCACCCAGCATCAATTTTCTAAGAACTTGGCGAGTGTGTGGCAGTACGTCCGAGCGCGTCACACGAGCATGCGCGCGGACCCACGCCGACGTATGAAACAAAAAAAGGCTAAGAGAAGAATCGCTGTTTGCCTCCTTGACGAAGTTGCCGGATGTGAGTCCTACGTCCAACCCTCTCGTGACGTCAGCCAGTGCAGAACAAATATCTGCTATGATCCACACACAAACACTTGCATGGGTTAAATGGAAATTGACAAGCGACGAAGAACCATGAGGCCTTGGTTTCCACCTAAAACGACGTAATCCAGTTGGCCGTGAACATATAGCCGCTTCTTCCCAGTTCGTTTACTGATTGTGCCCATCCAGGTACAGAGCCAAGTGGGCTCTTTTCAAAATTTTATAATGTACCAGTAAAAAGTGAATTAACAGTTTCAAACAAAGTGGCAGTGATGTGAGACCAACTAAAGATCACCAACACACATTTTTTTTATTTTGGACAACTACGAACTTACAACGGAGTGGACACGAGGTCAACAGATGATCGCGTTGCCGGCTGGGGTTTTATGTAGTGGGCGAAATTGATTAATAATGGTAAAGGGGGTCTTTTATTAAGAATGTGAGAGAGAGAGAGAGAGAGAGAGAGAGAGAGAGAGCAGACTGGGCAGTCTCCATAGTCGTAAGTAGTCTAATTTAAATATAACCATATAAGATGTGTGACCAAGAGGTATGAAAATTTTAATTCAATGTGATAATTTTAATTGGAAAACTAATAGTATAACTTTGAAGTATTTGCTTATTAAAAATGTTAATTCTCTTCAAAAAATGAGTAGAGTCAATTATTACAGTAACCTATAAACCACGCTAACATCTTACGTTCGTGCGAGAATCTTGGACCCAGATAACTTTGCAGGTAGGTGAAATAAAAATTTATGTATTTATATTTTATTAGTGTAATTAACTTCACAACAAAAAGGAAAGAGTGTGTGTATGAGTGTATGTAGAGGTTACATACTGGTTCATTTTCGATCTTCTTATATGTACTTAGTAATGTCAATTATCATAGTAGTTTAAAACAAAATTTAACAAAGATACTGTCATTTGTAGAAAGTAAAAGAAGGGTGCGAGTTTCGATAAATAAAATAAGTATGTATTTGAGACAGTAGAAAATGCGTTAGCATAATAATTTCGCACTTCTACCCAGATAACCTTTTTCTGCAGCTGATTTTCGTCTGTACGACCTTGGAGGAATAACCCTAAGGTAAGATAAGAGCTTTATTATTTGCATACAAATTCATAGAGTTTCAATGTGTACTAGCCGTTTGGTTTACCCCCACTTAGCCTACCCAGCCATGCTTCTCCAACCGTACACAATGCTCAGTCATCAAATCGCAGCCAGACAGTACTACATTTTGTGCCTTAATGTTATAAAAAAAATGTCATAGTGTAGTTTATTAGTAAAAAACACCTTGTAAAACTTCTTTAATTTTTCAAAAACATACTTCTGTTCCAGTTAATACTAAAAATTGTTTCCACCTAACAAAGGAATAATTAATGTATTATTTTATGAAACTAGAAGGACCCATCTTTAATTTGACATATAATTTATGATGTTTTTAAAAATCTTACTATTTAAAAAAATTGTCAAACGGTAGGAAACAGCTACTATAGTTATTATAGCTGGTCAGTGTCGAAAATGGCCAATGTCGAAAGGGTCAATACCAAAAATTTGAAGTGACTTTTGGCTAAAAATGTTAATATATGTATGTATGTGATGTTATAGACTGGAACATTAACGGAAGATGGACTGGACATGTGGGGAGTTGTGCCTGTCGAGAACAGTGAGTTCAGATTACCGATCAAGCAGACAGACAATATGGAAATGTGTCACATGCTGACTGTGATGGTCACGTGCCATTCTCTCACACTGATTGACAGGAAACTGTCAGGGGATCCTCTGGATCTCAAGGTCAGCAGCAGTAAGCATCAACATTTTGGTACCTATAGTTGTAAGAACTTTATACCAATGGTTCAAATCCTGTATGAGTTTTTTTTTTAAAGATTATGCAAGTATTTCTTTTCATAATTTAATTTTTGTAAGTAATATTTTGCAAAACAAAAAGAGAATGCACAGAAATAACACTGTTGCACACCGCTATAGAAAAGTAAAAATTATTCTAATTAGTGCTTTCAAGCTTCACAGCTCATCATCAAATCGAAAAATATCTGAAAATTTGTGATTATAATTAACACAACTTTATTAAAAAAAGTTAAGCGTTGATTTAATGCTTTGTGTTACAGGGAAATCATACAAAATTATTTACTTTATATATGATTCATTATAAACTGATAAACTTTAGTACAAACAATTAATTAACACATTGAGACCTGCCCACGTACGGTCCCTACATGCTGCTGTGACATGAACATTTTTGTAAAAGTTTGAGGGCTAATAAAAAATTTGTCTCTTCGCTTACATCCATTCTGTAAACAGTGCATTAAAGTACACGTCTTCTGCTTTAAAATGATATGTATTTTGTTATGGTGTTTTGTAGTTTACTTTTTTTTTATTAAGTTGAGAAAAGTACACTGTACTTCTTTTTCACTTAAAAAAAAAAAAAAAATCAGCTCGACTCAGTTCTTGCGCAGTACATTAATGTTACAAATTTCAAATTGCGCAGTTCAAATACAAATTACAACTATACACAAAATTATATTGTTTATACCAAAATATTGTTTTATCAAAAAATTTACTGAAATAGTTGAAAACAAAAGACGTCTTATCAATTGAGGTTAGGATGCGACTCTGTTTCTCACACATGGGTAACAGTGGATGTTCATCTAACTCACATTATGGACTTGAATTTGATATATGAAGTTAACTTGTATTACTATGTACATCTTCTGATTTTTTAATAATTTCAACTAAAAACTGAGAAGTGTTAATTACATCATTACCTTCACCCATCACGATATCACTACCATTATCATTACCATTATCATTACCACTAATTTGTGAATATGAATTTGATGAATCAGTGTAGGAGGCATAACTGTTTATGATTTTATTAATTTCTTCTTCTGTAAGATAATTCCTAGAATACGTTTTTAACAAACAAAAATATATCAAAACACAAAATATATAAAAATCTCACGCACAAGCTGTACGTAAATAATAAAAATGGCTGCCCTTATCAAACACGTGTATATAGCACAAAGAAAAATATTTTTCCCCATGTTTGTTCCAGTGCATGGTGGCCTCTACAGTTTAAATAGAGAACTAAAATATTCCTATAGAAAGCAAGCCTGTGGATGTACAGGAGCCGTCTTGTTCTGTTTGAACTACGTCAAATAAGCTGACATACCTGATCTTGTAGCGTGTCAATTTTGGGAGTTTAATTTTATTTAATGTCTCAATCTGACACTTGCGTCCTTAGGATTCTGACACTTGTTTGACTTGGACATACATCCATAGGTCTCAGTATGTTAATAAATGTTATATGTTGATGGGTGTAAGGATAATTTAAGTGAACTGTCATGTATTGTTACAATATCAAAAATTTGGAACCATCAGCTAGTTAATCTTTTAACAGATGCTACTCAGTATAATATGTTCAGGCTTTATATTTCACAAAAGAATTGTATTGTTCAGATCCTGTTTTTGTATTAGGCATCAATACTCTTTCCTCCCTCCTTATTTGCACTTTATACATTGATTCCTGTTTTTGATTTGTATGTAATTCCCAGCATATTTTCCATTCTTTTCTGTTTCCTTTCCATACTGCTACACCCTATACATTGGTCTACTCTGGTTCTCTCTTTATTTTTTTTTCAATCCTTCACATTTGTTTCCTGTTCTCTTTGCACTTTGACAAATCTTCCAACATTCTTGTCCTTTAATATTTGGTCTGCATTTGATCCATTAAACTTTTGTATTTTCCCCAAGTTTTGTTGGTCCGTAAACTCTTCTTGTTATCTGCATTCAAGATCTTTTCAGATTTCCATGTCTCAAATTTCTATGCCATGTTGTTTCAACTGTATGTGTCACTATTGGCATATTTCGCCTCTGTCACTCTTTATTTTAGTTTTGTAGATAAGTAGTAGAGGATTTGGTACTCTGGTAATGTTTTTTTTTTGCAGATGTTTGAATGCACAGGCTGGATATTAGAGGAGCCTGAAGTCAGTGATGAAACCAAGTTTGATTTGATTTCTCCGCCCGTTGTAAAGCCACCACGGACATCAAAGATTCATCAAGAAAAGGTGTGTGGTTAGTTTATTCCATTTAAACACAAGAAACTGTTACCTAGTTTGTAACCATATTTAAGGTAAACCCATTATTCTTTTAAGATATGCTTTAATTTTTCCTCATATTTTTGTTGTTTATGGCTCATTTTGAAATTAAATAATATTTGCCCATGCCATCCTTCACACAACATACAAGTCCAGATAGTTTTTTCTAGATCATTGTCAAGTTTTATAATGATAAATATGTTATCACTTTTTCAAGACATGTTTAAAATTATGACTGAGTTGAAAGGCTTTTGTTAGGTAAGACTTCCAAGTATGACCTGATTTTTAAATGCAATAAAATTTCACCCTGTAGAAATTCATAGAGGAATAAAGTCTATTACGATAACATTATGACTGAAGCAAGCATAAGAATGGTATTTCATGTTCGGAAGAATGATGATTTCATAATCAATTCACAATGAAGGCCACTTTGAATAACCTGCCTTTTGACTGGGGGACTGAGCAAACGTTGGTGATAATAGTTGCAAGTATAGACCATATACTACTGACAAACTGCACTCTTTTTAATTTCCCAATTTTGCGATCTGTCCAATTGTCACAGAAAACTTTGGGTAAAAAGATTTGTGCCAAGCGGTCTTCCTGCCTACTATCTGCATAACATCAGAAAAATTGAATGGGAGCTGCCATGAATTTTTTAGTTGATGTGACTAAGGAGGAGGAGATATGATTTCTTATCTATATATGAATGTGTCATGACCACATTGCCCAAACATCCATTGAAAATACCGGTAAGTGCAAATCGATGGAATGATATAATGCAAGTTCAGCATGAAAGCCTTCGAATTTTGTGAAAAATCGAAGACACATGAAATAGAAGTGATGCCAAAGTTTTTCTGGGCTTAGAAAGAATTTTATGTGATAGCGAACTTTGTTTATGATGTGGGTCTATGAAATACGTGATCATCTCTGCTAGATTCATAATAATGGTATGGTCTTTGTCAAGTGTCATTGTTTTGATTCAGAATATTGCTCACCCACATTCTGCTGCAACAACTCTAACAATGCTTGAAAAATTTGGTTGTAACATTTTTGAGCAGCCCCGATCTGGTACCTAGAGATCTATACTTGTTTCCTAAATTGGAAGAACTTTAGGTGGAGGTGACTTGGGGTCATTGGAATATAAGAATGAGTAACTGAATGGTTTGATAACTACCTAGTGGTTTGATGGTTACTATGGCAGACCTAAGTAATGGTGGAATAAAAAGAAACTACTGATGTGTTATTATAGATGTTTAAAGCAATGGCTATATACAAAAATGAGAAATAGTTTATAGTGAGTGCTGAATAAATGTTTTAATTATTACTTGTTTTAGATTTATTATAGCAAAAATAGTTTTTTCTGGATCACCCTCACAGGCAACTACATGTAGTTGAAATTAATCAGTCTGCTCTGTTTAGTAACAAAAATAAACTGACTGATGCAAGCTTCACTTTGTGTAGGTGGATGTGGAAGTGGGCATCATCAGGCAGTTTCCGTTTTCGTCCAGTCTGCAGAGAATGAGCGTGATAACCCGTCAGCTGGGAGATTCACATTTCACTATTTACTGCAAAGGCTCACCAGAAATGATCCAGAGACTGTGCAGGCCAGATACCAGTAAGTATTATAAGATTTCCATAAACTACTGAAACCGATGCAAAACAAAAACTCAATTTTCAAAAAATAAATTATGTATATTTCTTAAACTCAAGAGAATTTGTTGGCGTTGTTGTCCCTGTGACAGATAGTGGAGAAGTTATCACTATTGTTTTGAGATCCCAGTAGAGTTTGCAGGTGTAGTAAGGGTTTATTGCTCTTTGCATTTCATAAACCTTCCAAAATTTCTGTCCTTTAATAGTTGGTCTACTTCTGTATCCATTATACTTTTGTATTATTTCCCAAAATTCCTCGATCCATAAATTCTTTGTGTCATCTCACTTCCAGATTGTTTTCAGATTCTCATATTACATATTTTTATGGTATGTTTCTACTGTATGTGGCAGTATTGACATATTTCATCTTTATAGCTCTCTGTTTTAGTTTTGTAGATAACTTTTTTTAGTTAGGTCTCTATACTTAAAGTAGACAAAACTTGTATTTATTCAGGACCTTCCTGCCCAGTCCCAAGTCATGGTCTAATAAAAAACCCATTGTCTGTTGGTCTGTGTCAAGCTTAGGGAACCAGAGTAGATGTTCTTCATTCATGATGGAGTTGTTTGGCCGATGACATGTTACTCATTTTCAAGTCTGGTGAAAATCATTTAATGGGTGAAGTGGCTTGCTGTGCCCCTTGACCTTGGTACAACTTGTGTTTGACCACTGCCGGAGAGAAATCAACCATCTAGTAACCATGAGCAATGGAAAATTACACAGTGGAGAGGGAGTGTGTGTGTGTGTGTGATGCATGCGCATTGCTTGTCTAGGCCAGGCATGCCAGATAAGACCTCTGTTTAATTTCCTCCAGTGATAGGGGTGGCCAGGGGGACCAAGTCATGACCTTGACTCGATCTCATGACCTCACCATAGCCATTGAGATTGTGAGGCTCAGATCTAGTGCACTCACACAAATTTGTATTAATAAAAGGTGTATATTCATTTAGTACATATATTTTTTTTTTTTTTAATTCTAGTGCCAAAGGACTTCAGTGTCCGTTTAGAAGAGTACACTCGAGAAGGATACAGAGTTCTTGGTGTGGGTTATCGTGAGCTTCCGCCTCGGATTAGCTATCCAAAAATGCAGAGGCTGACCAGAGAAGAGGTTGAAGCGGATTTATGTTTTCTGGGTCTGGTCGTGTTAGAGAACCGGCTGAAACCGCAAACAACTGGTGTCATCAGTGTGTTGAGGGGTGCAAATATCCGCTCCGTTATGGTGACTGGTGAGTTGTTTATATTTTGTATGTCAAAACAATTACACTTTGTGTAAAATTAATTGCTTAAACACATAAAATTAATGTGTAAAAAAATTAATTACTTTGTGCCCCCTTAATATATTCTAAAAACAGACTGCAATAAAGTAGTGTATAGATAGTTCTGTGGATAGTTGTCTAAAAAAAATCCCTATCGGTTGGACAGTGGCTGAAACTGTTTTAACAAAGTAATTACTTATAATTTTTTTCTCCACGCTATATTAAAATGTCATTGCATACCATGTGGCACTCTGCATAATAAAATAATTTTCCGTGTTACATCAATGTATGTAAGTTATGATATTCAAAACATTTGAGGATACATGGTAATTTGTGATTGCATTTTTAACTTTTAGTGCAATCATGTAATAGTTAAACAGTGTATTACATTTTTTTTTTTTTTTTAAAAGAATTTTATCCCTTTTCATAATCTGTTGTTATTTCCTCAGAGATTTCTCCTGTATCCACCGCTGCAGAACACTGTTACAAACAAGACTATTTTGGATTCAGCATCTTTTTTTTTAATATCATAACATTTCATCTGTTCTACATTAAGGTGTCTTCAGTGGCTTCAATCTGAATGGGCAAACTATTTGGTATTAAACAAAATTGATTCATATGTTATATCCATAACAGACTTAAGTTAATATTAGAAACACAGTAGTTTACGAGCAAGACAGAAATGCTGTTTTGTAACTGTTACAGGCGACAATATGTTAACAGCACTGAGTGTCGCCAGAGACTGTGGGATCATCCCGATGGGTCAGCGTGTGATCATGGTACACTCGACTGCTGCACAGCCCGGACAGACTCCTCAGCTGTATTACACCCAGACACAGCAAGTTAACACACCCACTGACACACTGGTAGGTATACTGTGTAGTATTGATACCACATTTTGTTACTACATTTGTAATTCACTGGTCTTTTAAAGCACAGCATTAAGGTTTGGTTTATTCTTGTTCTCCTTCTAAAGGATAGGTGATATCATCCGTTCTGGGGAGTAAGTCCGAGTTGTCATTTCCTAGTCTGTGTATAATATATATGCACGAACATGTTACTAACCTAACACATTCCCCAAAGTCCCCAATCTGGAGGGCCAGGGTTACGTCTGTAAGGTTACCGTTACTTAGCAAATCCTAGTTTTAGAGTGTTGAACACTTGTTCTTTCCTTCTTGTGAGAGAGGATTTAGTGGCTATGCAGTGACTGTTGTTTTGATACAGGATATTTCTCTATTTCTTGAACTTTTGTTAATTGAAGAATGGTTCCGACAGCTTCCCAAAAGGGCTTAATTCCACAGTGTGCTGTTGGGATATGTTGTAACGGGACAAACGGGCCTGTTGTCTTAATTATGGGGTTTGAGGATGTTACATAATATTTTATTGTATTCATATATATAAAGAATGGTTAGGTCCATTTTCCCTATGTCTGCACAAACAACGCAGTTTCATCGATACGATTTACTTCAAGGCCAAAGGCGTACGTGTGAAGGAAAACATATACAATGGCGATTCTGATCGACACTAACAAAATGATATTACGAATATTGACACACGTCACAACAATGACGAGCAACAATGCCGTCAGCTGATGCGGACGAATCGTGGATCACAATTGATCCCCTACACCTGTCGAAAGTTCTACACAATGTCTGCCCACTCTGAAGATTCTTGTCATGGCGACAACACGTTTATTTCTTCCTGGTAAAATTTAACCAGCAAAAATGTAACAAAATTTGAAAAATGTAGCATCAGTTGAACAGTGAACAGTACCAGTTTCTAATTATGTAAATTCAGTGAGGTGACAGACCAAACAGACAGTACAAATAACATCGAAGTATGCCAGCCTACGGCCGGAACATGGAAAACATCTAAGCCACCCGACTGCAACTACTTTCAGGGAAGTCAACAATATTATCATTCTTATTTTCAAAATTAGAGCTCTTATAAGATATTAAACGTTGAAAATTTATTCTCTGTAACATCAGTATGTGAGGGAGAGAGTGTGAGCAAAAATGTCGGCCAACAACAACTAGACATTGGTTTATGGGTAAAAGGGGTATTCAAATTTAATAAATGTATGAAGTATTGCAATTGCTATATAAAATGATTACCTTCCGATGGTCAGAATAAAGTATAAGATGGGGAAGATGATAACGATAAATACTAAGTAAGAGCGGAACTGCAGAGCCGCCATTTTGGTAATATGATTTCAATGTAATTTAACCCATTCTTTGTTTTTGTAACTGAGTAACTATAACGATAATTAAAAGTGTGCTGTATTCAAACCTATGTGTGAGAGACGTTATTTCTGTAACCCGTACTGCTTCTACCTCTCGTTTAACGACACCTTGGCAACCTTAGGTATAATTAATAGATTCAGTGTAAACGAGTTGAGCACGTGGCATGGTATTTCACCCGATAAAAATGCAAATGAACTACATAACTATGGTAAGTACTGGTAATTATAAATAGTAAATAATGTGAATAGTGACAGATGGCAGCCCGAACTTGGGACTTTATATAACAAATTGGCTTATATAAATGAACCAGAGTACGGAAGCAGACGGGTAGAGAAATATACGTAAAACAGAAGCAACGTAGGGTAACAGTATAGGTTATGTTATTGTTTGAATGAAGTACAGAACAACTACAAAAAATAAAATTTATTACTAATATGATCAAAATGGCAGATAATGAAAACATCAGTATAAATAATACAGCAACAGAATCTCTATTATTAAATGAACCACAAGCTAATTCAACACCCATTATAAATAATAAAGTGTCATTAGAAGACCTTTTTCATTTGATGAAGATACAGAATAATGAGTTAAAAGAGCAGAGCATTAAGTTCGATACAAAATTAGATAATTTTAATGATAAATTAAACCAGTTTGATGAACAATTTAATGATATCAAAAAAGAAATTAAAGAACAGAGCTGTAATTTTGATAAAAGATTGAATGAGATACATACACGGTTAGATGAGATAGAATTAGAAAATAAGAGGGGAGTAGACAAGTTAAATATAAACAAAGACAAGGTAAGTGGGGGAGAAAATTATGACAAAATAAATAAAAGTATGATATTAGAAAATGATTATGTAAACAGGGGTAGTGATAATGAGATTTTATGGGGAATAGAATATGATAATGATGGAATGATAGTGTGTGTTGAACGGTTAAAGAGAGTGTGTAAAGAGAGTATAATTGTAAAAGAGTTGCAGGGGGTAGATTTTTCCCTTAATGATGGTGTATTTGGGGGTGATGTACATGTGTTGAGGAAGGACGAGAGTGCCTTCGATGTATATTTGGGAGACATATGGTCTACAAATAAATAAAGTTGTCCTTGGTTTTTTTAGTGCACTTCACAGGTGGTGCAATAGTTGTGAATTAGTGTCCCCTGCAAACGTAGAAAGAGAGAATGTAGCGTGGTGTGGTAGAGAGAGATATATTGAGAGAGAGAAGTGTTGTTGGGAGAAATATTGTGAGAGAAAGAAAGAAATAGAGATTTTTCAGATAAGTAGAAAGTATGAAGAATTTATGGAAAGGTTAGGAGTAGAGATGATACATAATAGAAATAAGAACTTGCCTTGTAATGAAACTGAAGTAGTAGGAGATAATGAAAATTATGACTTTGTCAATTACCTAATTATGACTGATTATACTGAAGGTGACAGAACCATACCCGATCGTGAATTATATGAGTTTAAGGATAATGATAAAAAGTTGAATGGTATATGTATTTATGATGTTAGTATAAGAGAGTCAATATTAAGCAATGTATATAGTTATAAGATAAGATTATTGTTTGACGATGGAGGGTAAATATTTTATTGTGTTTATGAACATTTAATTATGTGGACAGTGTTTTTCAAGATGGACTGTTTCTGACTGATTTTTGGTAAACGATCAAATGATAATGTGGATTGTATATTTTTGTGTGTATTAATGTCAGTGTATTTGTGTATTTTTGCTGTTGTGTATTTTTATGTAAACCATGTACTGTAGAATTTTAAATATTCAAGAATAATTAATTATGATGATGATTTTAAATAATTATGAGATTTAGATTCTAAGGGTTAATAAATGATTATGCATATGATATATTTGGATATTGAGTTATTTTAGGATTGTAAGATAAGTGATAAATTTTCTAGTGGTATATTAAGGTGAAATGTTGTAAAAGAATTTGGGTGATAATTATTAAAATAGAGGCATGGGAGTTAGTTAAATAGAGTTAATGGGAGTTAGTGAAAATAAGAATGTTGAGATACAGATAATACATAGAGAGGTGTTAGATATTTTAGGGACACAGTAGTTAGTGATTATATGTAGAGAGGTGAGTAATGTGAATGGTATATATATATTAATGATGATGATATTTTGTAGTAAGGATCCAGCGTAAAGAGTGATCAGTGTGTAGCGTTGTGGCAGGCGGAGCAATTTTGGGTTAGAGTTTTTGCCGATATTTGGTGGAGGGCAAATGGTTAGGAATGGATATGGCCAGGTAGGGAACACACATCCTTGTACAAAGATGAGCGGTGCCAGAGGATTAAAATGGGATTAGTGAAGGGGGTTATTATAGAGATATTGGTGTCATAATATGTTAATGGTTAGTAGCGGTTGTTAGTAGTAAAAAAGAGGTAGTAAGGTTAGATTGACGAATGCCAAAATAAGATAGAGAATAGTGAATAATAGAGAGTCACCCAAACAAGATAAATACTGAGGAAAGGGTTAGAAGGGGAAAATTCATGGTAGAAAGGTGAAGTAACTGAAAGGTAAATGATAAATTTGAAAATTTTTTTTGTATCTAAGGATATAAATGAATGTTAAATAATAAAAGTTAATAGAGAGTTGATAGTAGTAATGTTATAAAGTTTTGGTACAAGTTGTGTAAGTATAAATTGTTTAATGTAAATGTAACAATGTTAATGTTTAATGTACAATGTTTTACTATGTTTTTATTATGTTGATGGTACAATAGTGTGCGTGACTGGTAGGTTACTACAGGGGTAGTAACGATAACACAATATTAAATTTTAAAGAAATAATAGTGATATTGGTGTTGGTCGTTAAGTCTGCAATTATGATTCTGTTGTAAAAGAAAAAGAAAAAAATAAGAGTAAAGAAAGTTGAGTAAAGAAAAATAAAGAGTCTTGAAGTATTTGCCATAAGAGGTATATATGTTGATTTTATCTGAAATAAATTAATAGAGATAGTGGTTGTTGTTTGAGAGATTAAAATTTGTTTTATGCTTAGTATAATAATATGTTTTCTTGTGGTGAGAGAAGTAAGTTGATGTTGACTGGAGTCAGAGAATTTGTTAAAAAATACAGGAGTGTTGAAAAAATGGGAAGGATTTTCTATCTTAAATCTTGTTTTTGTTATTTGAAAACTTATTAATTAATAAAACCAATGTCTAGTAACATAAACCAATGCATCTAAGGGGAAACATATCAGTTGTGGATATGGAGATAGATAAGGCCACTATTTTGAAATTTTGTATTGCATGTTTCAGAGTTTTGTGGTGTTGTGACCGCGGTCCTGAGCTGGCCGGTGCGTCAGAACAGGAGCGTTAAGTGCCTCATGGCCTTATGGTGTTGGGATCTCTCCTGAGAAGTCCAGTAAGGTCAGACAGGTACGATCAGCATCATGGGACCAAGGGTAAGTGATTAAATTTGTTTTATATAAACACTACAGGGTGTTGTGGCAACCTATCTGAACTGATCCTTTTAGAAACGTGTGAATGAGTCAATGAAAGTTTTTATGTTTCGACATAAAACCTTTTATTGAGGGGGTTTTGTAACGGGACAAACGGGCCTGTTGTCTTAATTATGGGGTTTGAGGATGTTACATAATATTTTATTGTATTCATATATATAAAGAATGGTTAGGTCCATTTTCCCTATGTCTGCACAAACAACGCAGTTTCATCGATACGATTTACTTCAAGGCCAAAGGCGTACGTGTGAAGGAAAACATATACAATGGCGATTCTGATCGACACTAACAAAATGATATTACGAATATTGACACACGTCACAACAATGACGAGCAACAATGCCGTCAGCTGATGCGGACGAATCGTGGATCACAATTGATCCCCTACACCTGTCGAAAGTTCTACACAATGTCTGCCCACTCTGAAGATTCTTGTCATGGCGACAACACGTTTATTTCTTCCTGGTAAAATTTAACCAGCAAAAATGTAACAAAATTTGAAAAATGTAGCATCAGTTGAACAGTGAACAGTACCAGTTTCTAATTATGTAAATTCAGTGAGGTGACAGACCAAACAGACAGTACAAATAACATCGAAGTATGCCAGCCTACGGCCGGAACATGGAAAACATCTAAGCCACCCGACTGCAACTACTTTCAGGGAAGTCAACAATATTATCATTCTTATTTTCAAAATTAGAGCTCTTATAAGATATTAAACGTTGAAAATTTATTCTCTGTAACATCAGTATGTGAGGGAGAGAGTGTGAGCAAAAATGTCGGCCAACAACAACTAGACATTGGTTTATGGGTAAAAGGGGTATTCAAATTTAATAAATGTATGAAGTATTGCAATTGCTATATAAAATGATTACCTTCCGATGGTCAGAATAAAGTATAAGATGGGGAAGATGATAACGATAAATACTAAGTAAGAGCGGAACTGCAGAGCCGCCATTTTGGTAATATGATTTCAATGTAATTTAACCCATTCTTTGTTTTTGTAACTGAGTAACTATAACGATAATTAAAAGTGTGCTGTATTCAAACCTATGTGTGAGAGACGTTATTTCTGTAACCCGTACTGCTTCTACCTCTCGTTTAACGACACCTTGGCACCCTTAGGTATAATTAATAGATTCAGTGTAAACGAGTTGAGCACGTGGCATGGTATTTCACCCGATAAAAATGCAAATGAACTACATAATTATGGTAAGTACTGGTAATTATAAATAGTAAATAATGTGAATAGTGACAGATGGCAGCCCGAACTTGGGACTTTATATAACAAATTGGCTTATATAAATGAACCAGAGTACGGAAGCAGACGGGTAGAGAAATATACGTAAAACAGAAGCAACGTAGGGTAACAGTATAGGTTATGTTATTGTTTGAATGAAGTACAGAACAACTACAAAAAATAAAATTTATTACTAATATGATCAAAATGGCAGATAATGAAAACATCAGTATAAATAATACAGCAACAGAATCTCTATTATTAAATGAACCACAAGCTAATTCAACACCCATTATAAATAATAAAGTGTCATTAGAAGACCTTTTTCATTTGATGAAGATACAGAATAATGAGTTAAAAGAGCAGAGCATTAAGTTCGATACAAAATTAGATAATTTTAATGATAAATTAAACCAGTTTGATGAACAATTTAATGATATCAAAAAAGAAATTAAAGAACAAAGCTGTAATTTTGATAAAAGATTGAATGAGATACATACACGGTTAATATTTAGAATTAATATTAGGCAATTACCTGTATTAACTTCCGTCTTGTGACTTCTTTAGTTTTTTCCTTAAAACAACGCGTTTCGAGAATAAATTCTCATCATCAGGTTTTTTTAAAAATTATAAAAACATCAAATTCACCCAAAAGGGGTCGTCAACTATTTAAAATACACAAACACAAAAACACCACACAGAGTTGGTCGTTGGCGGCGAGACGATGCGCATCGGACTGTGCCGTGACTGTGTCGGTGTTTAATTATGTGTGTATTTATTTTGGGTGAATTTGATGTTTTTATAATTTAAAAAAAAACCTGATGATGAGAATTTATTCTCGAAACGCGTTGTTTTAAGGAAAAAACTAAAGAAGTCACAAGACGGAAGTTAATACAGGTAATTGCCTAATATTAATTCTAAATATTAGTAACGTGACTTGGAGACAATTAAAACAAAATGAATACACGGTTAGACGAGATAGAATTAGAAAATAAGAGGGGAGTAGACAAGTTAAATATAAACAAAGACAAGGTAAGTGGGGGAGAAAATTATGACAAAATAAATAAAAGTATGATATTAGAAAATGATTATGTAAACAGGGGTAGTGATAATGAGATTTTATGGGGAATAGAATATGATAATGATGGAATGATAGTGTGTGTTGAACGGTTAAAGAGAGTGTGTAAAGAGAGTATAATTGTAAAAGAGTTGCAGGGGGTAGATTTTTCCCTTAATGATGGTGTATTTGGGGGTGATGTACATGTGTTGAGGAAGGACGAGAGTGCCTTCGATGTATATTTGGGAGACATATGGTCTACAAATAAATAAAGTTGTCCTTGGTTTTTTTAGTGCACTTCACAGGTGGTGCAATAGTTGTGAATTAGTGTCCCCTGCAAACGTAGAAAGAGAGACTGTAGCGTGGTGTGGTAGAGAGAGATATATTGAGAGAGAGAAGTGTTGTTGGGAGAAATATTGTGAGAGAAAGAAAGAAATAGAGATTTTTCAGATAAGTAGAAAGTATGAAGAATTTATGGAAAGGTTAGGAGTAGAGATGATACATAATAGAAATAAGAACTTGCCTTGTAATGAAACTGAAGTAGTAGGAGATAATGAAAATTATGACTTTGTCAATTACCTAATTATGACTGATTATACTGAAGGTGACAGAACCATACCCGATCGTGAATTATATGAGTTTAAGGATAATGATAAAAAGTTGAATGGTATATGTATTTATGATGTTAGTATAAGAGAGTCAATATTAAGCAATGTATATAGTTATAAGATAAGATTATTGTTTGACGATGGAGGGTAAATATTTTATTGTGTTTATGAACATTTAATTATGTGGACAGTGTTTTTCAAGATGGACTGTTTTCTGACTGATTTTTGGTAAACGATCAAATGATAATGTGGATTGTATATTTTTGTGTGTATTAATGTCAGTGTATTTGTGTATTTTTGCTGTTGTGTATTTTTATGTAAACCATGTACTGTAGAATTTTAAATATTCAAGAATAATTAATTATGATGATGATTTTAAATAATTATGAGATTTAGATTCTAAGGGTTAATAAATGATTACGCATATGATATATTTGGATATTGAGTTATTTTAGGATTGTAAGATAAGTGATAAATTTTCTAGTGGTATATTAAGGTGAAATGTTGTAAAAGAATTTGGGTGATAATTATTAAAATAGAGGCATGGGAGTTAGTTAAATAGAGTTAATGGGAGTTAGTGAAAATAAGAATGTTGAGATACAGATAATACATAGAGAGGTGTTAGATATTTTAGGGACACAGTAGTTAGTGATTATATGTAGAGAGGTGAGTAATGTGAATGGTATATATATATTAATGATGATGATATTTTGTAGTAAGGATCCAGTGTAAAGAGTGATCAGCGTGTAGCGTTGTGGCAGGCGGAGCAATTTTGGGTTAGAGTGTTTGCCGATATTTGGTGGAGGGCAAATGGTTAGGAATGGATATGGCCAGGTAGGGAACACACATCCTTGTACAAAGATGAGCGGTGCCAGAGGATTAAAATGGGATTAGTGAAGGGGGTTATTATAGAGATATTGGTGTCATAATATGTTAATGGTTAGTAGCGGTTGTTAGTAGTAAAAAAGAGGTAGTAAGGTTAGATTGACGAATGCCAAAATAAGATAGAGAATAGTGAATAATAGAGAGTCACCCAAACAAGATAAATACTGAGGAAAGGGTTAGAAGGGGAAAATTCATGGTAGAAAGGTGAAGTAACTGAAAGGTAAATGATAATTTGAAAATTTTTTTTGAATCTAAGGATATAAATGAATGTTAAATAATAAAAGTTAATAGAGAGTTGATAGTAGTAATGTTATAAAGTTTTGGTACAAGTTGTGTAAGTATAAATTGTTTAATGTAAATGTAACAATGTTAATGTTTAATGTACAATGTTTTACTATGTTTTTATTATGTTGATGGTACAATAGTGTGCGTGGCTGGTAGGTTACTACAGGGGTAGTAACGATAACACAATATTAAATTTTAAAGAAATAATAGTGATATTGGTGTTGGTCGTTAAGTCTGCAATTATGATTCTGTTGTAAAAGAAAAAGAAAAAAATAAGAGTAAAGAAAGTTGAGTAAAGAAAAATAAAGAGTTTTGAAGTATTTGCCATAAGAGGTATATATGTTGATTTTATCTGAAATAAATTAATAGAGATAGTGGTTGTTGTTTGAGAGATTAAAATTTGTTTTATGCTTAGTATAATAATATGTTTTCTTGTGGTGAGAGAAGTAAGTTGATGTTGACTGGAGTCAGAGAATTTGTTAAAAAATACAGGAGTGTTGAAAAAATGGGAAGGATTTTCTATCTTAAATCTTGTTTTTGTTATTTGAAAACTTATTAATTAATAAAACCAATGTCTAGTAACATAAACCAATGCATCTAAGGGGAAACATATCAGTTGTGGATATGGAGATAGATAAGGCCACTATTTTGAAATTTTGTATTGCATGTTTCAGAGTTTTGTGGTGTTGTGACCGCGGTCCTGAGCTGGCCGGTGCGTCAGAACAGGAGCGTTAAGTGCCTTATGGCCTTATGGTGTTGGGATCTCTCCTGAGAAGTCCAGTAAGGTCAGACAGGTACGATCAGCATCATGGGACCAAGGGTAAGTGATTAATTTTTTTTTATATAAACACTACAGGGTGTTGTGGCAACCTATCTGAACTGATCCTTTTAGAAACGTGTGAATGAGTCAATGAAAGTTTTTATGTTTCGACATAAAACCTTTTATTGAGGGGGTTTTGTAATGGGACTAACGGGCCTGTTGTCTTAATTATGGGGTTTGAGGATGTTACATAATATTTTATTGTATTCATATATATAAAGAATGGTTAGGTCCATTTTCCCTATGTCTGCACAAACAACGCAGTTTCATCGATACGATTTACTTCAAGGCCAAAGGCGTACGTGTGAAGGAAAACATATACAATGGCGATTCTGATCGACACTAACAAAATGATATTACGAATATTGACACACGTCACAACAATGACGAGGAACAATGCCGTCAGCTGATGCGGACGAATCGTGGATCACAATTGATCCCCTCCACCTGTCGAAAGTTCTACACAATGTCTGCCCACTCTGAAGATTCTTGTCATGGTGACAACATGTTTATTTCTTCCTGGTAAAATTTAACCAGCAAAAATGTAACAAAATTTGAAAAATGTAGCATCAGTTGAACAGTGAACAGTACCAGTTTCTAATTATGTAAATTCAATGAGGTGACAGACCAAACAGACAGTACAAATAACATCGAAGTATGCCAGCCTACGGCCGGAACATGGAAAACATCTAAGCCACCCGACTGCAACTACTTTCAGGGAAGTCAACAATATTATCATTCTTATTTTCAAAATTAGAGCTCTAATAAGATATTAAACGTTGAAAATTTATTCTCTGTAACATCAGTATGTGAGGGAGAGAGTGTGAGCAAAAATGTCGGCCAACAACAACTAGACATTGGTTTATGGGTAAAAGGGGTATTCAAATTTAATAAATGTATGAAGTATTGCAATTGCTATATAAAATGATTATCTTCCGATGGTCAGAATAAAGTATAAGATGGGGAAGATGATAACGATAAATACTAAGTAAGAGCGGAACTGCAGAGCCGCCATTTTGGTAATATGATTTCAATGTAATTTAACCCTTTCTTTGTTTTTGTAACTGAGTAACTATAACGATAATTAAAAGTGTACTGTATTCAAACCTATGTGTGAGAGACGTTATTTCTGTAATCCGTACTGCTTCTACCTCTCGTTTAACGACACCTTGGCACCCTTAGGTATAATTAATAGATTCAGTGTAAACGAGTTGAGCACGTGGCATGGTATTTCACCCGATAAAAATGCAAATGAACTACATAACTATGGTAAGTACTGATAGTTATAAATACTTAATTATGGCAACAGTGATAATGTTCACTTGTAGACATGTATTAGGTGGCACTTCTTGTGTCACAACTTCATCTCACTCTCTCTCTCTCTCTCTCTTCCCCCTCCCCCTCCCCCCATTTAACTGCATATGATCTCTGATCTCTAACGATGTGTTTCAGCAGCTGTATATGAGACTAATGTGCTATGCCAATGCGAACCATTCACGCCATTCAGTTTTTGTACATGTATGAAATGCCATAAGTTCGCAGCCAAGGCACTGTAAGGTTAACTAGTTATCAGAACCTACGAGTATTAAAAAAAGACTAGCCAAAAATAACATTTGCCAAATTATTATTTTATTATTTTGTGTTCTGCCCTAAGGCAGGTCTTCAAATGGTAAAAGGTTGCCAAGCTGTCCTATCACATGCCAGATGCCAGTCTTTTAGTTTCTTCGCAACACCCTCTGATTTTAATGCTATCTATTAACTTCATTCTTCTATGGTATCTTCTTTTTTCTCCTTCTGTGACACACTCCATGGCAGTTGTAAGCAAGCAGTCTCTTCTTAAACAATGACTTAACCAATTCCTTATCCTGTTTTGTATTAGTTTTAGGATTCTTCTTGTAAAGTTAGTTACCTTTTTCAAATACACCCGCCCAAAATATCACCTACCTTGGAGATCATCTCTCGCACTTAACCTTATTTCAACAGCACTTTTAGGGTCGCCAGCATATTTGTGGTTAACATATGCAAACCATCTCACTCGGTATATCAAATAACGCTTGCTTAATTTCAACACTTTGTTTCCCTGGTCTCAGAAGATTCTACAGCTCGATTTAGGTGAGATTTTGACGTTGTGAATAGACTAGGTTTCAACGCAATTAATGTACTAAACACATGGTCATTGTGAAATCGAAATTATCATTTATTTTCATTCCAGAAATTATAAGGGTGTTCCCCTATTTACTCGGTGATTAACAAATCACACCAGTGAACATAAATAATTATTATTGTATCAAATTAAATCTACTTAACTAATTGAAGGCTAACCAGTACTCTGCTTTCACTCTCTCTCACATTCATTTCCAACCCCCCTTTTATATTTGAGATCTCATTTTCTGGAAAAAATATTTGAATAATAGTTAATACTGATTATTCGTCGGCCAGCCGATGTAGGCGTAAGTACTTATCTGTAATCGTTATTCCACATGTTGCACCATTGCTCGTTCAAAACTTTTTGCTCCCACACTCACGGAACTGTTCTACACTGTTAACGTTTTCCACTAGGATGACACTGGTAGATTTATTTAGATTTGTTTTAAATACATTTTTTATACTGGTTGAAGGCCTAAATCGACTATGTTCGCGGACTGGGGTCAACACCCAGTTCGGTGTTTGGCTGCTGTTCGTAGACGGGCTAATGGCGATCTCGGAGTGTATACTACATGAACTGGTCACGTGGTACCCCTACTTTGCTGGCCGGATCATATCGAAGATTCTAGAACATTATCAAAGTTCGAATTGCATCTCAGTATTATAAAACACGTGTTCATCTTGTGACATTCTCATGACATCAGTCAGAATATAAAAATTCGTGCCCATATATGGTTAGGTTTATAGTTTGAAGACGGCGATGCCTATGTCACTCTGGCTGATTCATACCATTCCCATTTCAAAAGTCATATTTTATTCAATTTTAAATCCATCAGATTATTGCACAATTAAAATAATTATACCCATTTTGTACTATCACATTCTCTCTTCCCCTATTCTTAAAACTTCATCATTTCTTACTTTATCAACCCACCTCACTTTTTCCATTGCTCACCAATGCCCACATCTCAAATGCTTCTAATCTTTTCTCATCCTCTTCCCTCAGTGTCCATGTCTCTGGACCATATAAAGCAAAGCTTCACACATAACATTTGGCCAACCTTTTTCTTAAATTCTAATTAATTTTGCCACTTAGCAGTCTTTTCTTCCCATTAAATGTCTCTTTTGATATAGCAATTCTTGCTCTAACTCTCCAATTCATTTTGTGATTTTTTGGAATGATTAACAATAAAGAAAAGAAGGAGTTAAACCCCATTACTAACCTTACATACCTTACCTTCAGAAGATTCCAAAAACACCAAAAGCCCCAGGGTCACCACCACATTTTTATAGGAGGAAATGTGGACACCGTAACAACTTTCCCCATGAAAAACAATTTAAAATAAAAACTCTCCCTCACAGAAATATTCCAAGGCTGTTAGACCAACTTTTGGACTCAGAGAATAGGTTATAGGTAGAGTGGCGTAATAAATTAACTTAACACATTGTAATAAAACTTCTTATTTTATTATAATGAAATAATATTGAAATGTTGTTTGATACTACAAATATAAAAGAGAAAACAAAACAAAAAGATAAATATTTTGCTAAACATTATGCCACTGATTTGTTATAATATTATTATATACATCCACCAAAATCAATAAAGTTTCAGAGTGAGATATAATGGACACAAATAACAACATTCTTTAGTGTGAACTGATGATGAAACTATAATAATTTCGAAAAGGCCTTATTCAATAATTTAAAAAAATTGAAACTTTACTGATTTTGGTGGATGTATATAATAATAAAAAGATAAATGTTAGCAAATCAGTACTTTATTTTCATTTTAATAATACCCCCTCTTTTCTCTCACTCTCTCACACTTTATCAGTTTCCCTATATAATTTTACTTCATAATTTTATTTTTTGTTTGTTTAAATTCCATTGACAAAATTTTTCAAACCCTTGTTCTTTTATTCTTTAGTACTTATCTTTTTTTGGTGAGTCTCACTTTCACATTCACATGGTCGTTGCACCACTCGGGCGAAACCACACACTTTCTTGGTAATTATCGTTTTTATAAAACCATTTCCCAACCTATTACAATAAAAATAAAATGTTCCGAAAGTCCGATGAACTCCCGTTTACTGATTTTCAACAATTTTACATTATTTTTGACTTTGATAGCTGTAGGCCTACCGTGGCTGCCCGTGGGCACTAAAAAAATATGTGTACACTGGCTGCTGGCGATCGTGAGCAGTGTTCGAGGTCTAAAAAAAATTTTCAGAAGATTTGACACGAAAATTTCAGAAGATTGCCGAAAATTTCGGAAGTTGTTTTAACAAATCTCAAGAAAACACAGTAAGCTTAAATAAAAAAATATATACAGTATAATTATTATCACAAAATAATTTTTACTCACCAATGTTGTCTTATTAAACCTCCTCCTCCTCCACTTCTTCTCCTTCCCCGCCAGTCTTGTAGATACTGTTGTTCATCAAACTTGTAAACTCCGCGCAAACTTTGAAATCATAGCAGGATGGAGATTTTGTATTTCTTTTGGTATGCAGAAGTCCAGAGATCGTTCGGGTGCTCAGATGGTCCATAACACGAACAACGCGATTTTGTTAAGTATGAAATAAATTCTAAATAATTACGAACCAACTGATTAACTTTTTGTCACAATATATAACTCTCACTCTAAACTTTGACCACAAATTTCTTTCAAGGATTAATAAATCACATTTAATAACACTGTATGTAAATGAAATATAACCTATGTCCTAAACTGACACACACTTTTAACACAATAGAGTTGCATTTTCTTGTAAACCTTGTTAGTATTTAAGTACCACAATTATAAGGTGGTGTACTTTGTTTAAACATCTTGTTATAAACCTTTTTTGTACTCAAAAGAATTCACTGGTAGAATAAATTGTATAAATAAGAAATGATAACCATTATAGTTTCATACGACTGAAGCGCTGCCACCTTTTGCTATCCGCTGAGTGAAAACTAATTTGCGGCCGAGGCTAAACCTTGTTATAATCACATTTATTGTACGATTATTATAAAAAAAAAAAATAATGAATTATTGAACAAATTAAATCAGTACGAATCTTTATTAACTGTCTTAAATTTATTTAAATAGTATTATGTATGTTATGTGCTTTAGCGGAGAGTAGAATTCTTTGCGTAAATTTTATGTTGTCAACATGTCCCATAACGAGCGAAAGTCAAATTCCTGCCAATCAGTGAGGTAATTCGAATTATTCTTCACAGTATCCAGGAGACAATCTAACTGTGAAACTTTTAATTGTTTTATAAAAAACAATTTGGCGCCTTTCGGGAGTAAAAAATACAAAATAGAACAGGTAAGGACTTCGATACTGGTTATTCGTACGTTCGCGACGGACGCAGTCTGCGTGAGTTACGTTCCAGAGCGACGACGACTGGGTAAGACACAAGAGTACACATTACACTCGTATACATTTACGATTAGATGAACGAGAGGGTAGTATTACAATATTTATTTTATTACAGTTTTTATTATTTTTATTTGTAAAATTTTGTTTATTCACTCTTGTGGCTTACTGTTATGTTTTTATTATATGTTTCTGATGTTTTTTTTCACATTATTTGTTGTGGTATTATGTGTACTCTAAATTATTTCATTGCCTTGAGTTTCGCAACTGATTTGTCTAACCAATGTTAGTTCGTTCACTCCTAGTAAAAACTAAAATTGGTATTCCCAGAGGGAGATAGGCCTATAAATTCTCTTGTTTCTTATTTTCTTTTAAACAGTAATAGTTTAATAAAGTCATAGTGTAAAGTAGCACTGTTAATACTTTTAGTTTCAATTTATTTCTTATAACAAATTATATAGTATAGGTTATATAATGTCTTCAAATAAATATACTGCAAGTAGGTTTATTAATATATTAATAGGTTTATCTAGGTGAAAATAAACCTACTTGCAGTGTATTTATTTGAAGATATTACATAGGAGACCTGCAGGAAACTCAAAACGAGTTACTTACAAAGGATAATATAGGTTATGTATATATAGTATATAATAACAGGTATTTGTACCTGTTATTTTTTTGGAACGGTATTTTCATACCTAGTATTTTAAAATAACAGTTTAGCCCACCTCTACAGTGCTTAGGTAGAGGTGGGCTGATATACCTGTAACAGGTATTTTGGAACGATATTTTTGTGGAACGGATGTAACAGTGACTGAAAAGTTGAAATACCTGTTATTCGCAGTGACGCTGTTCCGAGTTGAGACACGCCCCCCTCGCTGTTCCGAGTCGAGGCACGCCCCCTACACTCTTACACACACACACACACACACACACACACACACACACACAAAGTACGCAAGTAACAAGTAAACGAATACACCAAGGCCAAATACTAGGCGTACAAAAATATCGCTAGTACGCAAGGAACAACCAGTATTTCAAATACTAGGTATTTTAAATACTAGGGGTATCACCTATACACAAGGAACAACGCGTATTACAAATACTAAGCGTATCAGAGGAACAGTAGTATTTTAGGAACAAGTAGTATTTTTATATCAAGCGTATTTCGAGTAGAAAGTAGTACGAAGCCACTTTTTCGACCTGAATACTTCATTCTGCGCAAAGAGACGAAGCTGTTTTTAATAAAGGAAATCATTCATCCTGCTGTTACATTTATTCTCGTGTGATATGCAGATATATAATACAGATTGTATGCTAATAAATTATATATTATACTAGTCACCAACTTGTAACTAAAATCGGTTGGTAAAACTTTGTTTTTACTCAAAAAACTTTGTGTTCCGAGTCGTTAGTGAAATAGTTGTATTTAATTATATTGAGTTATAACCTATAGAGTGGCTGATGTTGATAAGCTATATTATACTTTTTATTAATGTGATTTTAACTTCACTACACATCTCACGTAAATGATGAGATTGTTGTAATGGACATTTATGCACTTTATCTTGAAGTAGTACAGCTTAATTTGTGATTAAAGTAATTAAATTTCGCCCCCGTCAAGAGCGTCAACTGAAGCAGTACACATGAATTAACTGTTTAGAACATTAAAAAATCTTATATTTTAATTATTTAATTACCTTTTATTAATATGGAATATCAATAACTTTACCAAATATTTTGTTCAGGCGCCATCTTGTTATACAAGAACATTGTAAAGTTGCTTACCTTTAAGGGCAGAATTCGGTTAAGCGAACTCGAAGTAGCGGAATATGTTATCTGAAACGTTTACCAATGACATTACCTTTTATTGTCATATTACGTACAAAACATGTGACTCTACCGTGCACAACAAACACGCTGCTATACACCATTAGGCGTTGCGCCATGAGACGCAGTTCCATTATTCAAAATTAAAATTCCCCTTAAACATTTCAATAGCCCTCCAAAATAACATATTCAATTATATTTTTATGATATCATAATTAGAATTACTCACAACCCAGCACTTATTAAATGTAGTTAGACATTCTCTCATTCACTCACACTCGCATTCCTGGTACAATTTTCTTTTAATTTTCCCCAAATTGAGCTCATTTATAACTGAAATTTTGTATTGACCCTTATTTATATTTTTCTAATACCCCCCATTTGTCACTTAGCTGAAATCAGTCCTCCAGACGTCCTGTCGCTAAACTCGCACTATAGGTGTGAAAACGTTTACCATACTTTGTGTTTGTGTTTTACATGGTTTAACGTTGAACTGTTACTTGTTTTTTTTTATACAATAATTCACTTTTTAATTGTATTGACGGACGTCCGAGACTTAGTTTTTATAAAATTTTGATATATGGCCGGCCGGCGTAAGTGATGATTCGTGACTAAGGACGATCTGCAACGCTTCAATTCAGAGGTGGGGAGTAGCTGCGTCACCAGTTTCTTTTATGTAGAGATACACACCTTAGTTGTTTACAAGCGCAGAAATTGCGTTTCGCATACTTTTGTATGACGTATACGTGGGTGCAGCCTGTTGACACATTCGTCTAACAAAATGTTGTTGTTTCTGGACGTACACTCTCGACTTTGACGCAATTGCTGTACACTCGATATTGTGCAGTTGCAAACCTTCATAAAACTTTACTAATTTCGTATATGTGACTTTGAAATAAAATACAATTTATATCGATTATTCCCCAAAATACAGTAGGGCCAGAATTGTACTGTTACAAAACCCCCTTGTAATTTATTACCTTTTATCGTTTAATTAATTATCGTTAAAAATGTATTTTTGTATGTACTAGTAAATAACCTCGGGCACCATAGTGTACAAACTATCACTACATACATTTACGTTTAGGGCAGAATTCGTGCAACACGAACTAGTTTTGTGAAATAGATTACCTGAAATAAACATACACCAAATAACATATTTAATGACTTTTATTAGTGTTGAACTGGTATTTTACTACATAGTGAAAAATAAATAAGACCCACACATTGCGCCATGGGCGTTTCAAAAATCAAATTACCCTCCAAAATACTAATATGTTATAGAAAATGTGTTGTATTAGATAATTATTATATATATATGATAAATATAGTTATACATCTTTAGATATTGTTTCGTACAACCCAGCACTTAGAAATTACTCACGCGCACTCTCTCTCTCTCTCTCTCTCTCTCTCTCTCTCTCTCTCTCTCTCTCTCTCTCTCTCTCTCTCTCATGGTACAATTTGTTCTTTTGTTATGAGCTCATTTTAATACTTTTATGTTAAGTGAAATTTTGAATACTTGAATTTATTTGTTATTTGGTCATTTCAAATAAAATTGATGTGAAAATAAATACGTATATTTTTGTTGTTGGAACGTTCTCACCAAAGTCGTGTAGGCCTCCTCGCACTGCTAGAATCGTCCAGACTAGCACAATTGGTATAGTTTTACTGCGTTTTACGGCGCACCATCGTGTCGACCCACGTAACACCTCGGACCGATTCTATACGCTGATCTATTTGGGACGATCCATCGGCCGATAACGCCTACACGAAGCCGAACTTTTAACGTTCTTTACAACATGTTTTAGATATAGTTTATTAACCACTTACAGTGGTTTAAAAGTTAAACTTCACTTATTAGTGAGCGATCTGCCGGCCGGCTATGATCACAGTTGCAGATGAAATGACATCGAGTCTTTGTTATATGTTGCCGAGGTGGGGTGAACCTGCGTCACTCGTTCTTTGTTAAGTTGTTGACAGCATCGTGTTGTGGATGTAAACACATTCTCGGCCGCTGACGTAATTAAGGATCGTCACTGTTATCGCAACAAATTACATACTGTTTTTGTGATGCTTCACAGTTTTTTGCTATGAATCGGTCCAAATCCTGGCAAATATTATACAGTCCACTCACTATATATTCATACCGGTTATTTAATGTTGGTTTAATTATGACCAAACTAAAAATACAATATTTATGGTTTTATTTACCATACTTAAGGTAATTATAAAATGTACCATGATTGTACCATTACACCCTCAATGAGAGGATTTATGATGAAGCACAAAAACTTTCATTGACCCTTTCATACTTCCTAAAGAGATCAGCCAGGATAAGTCGCCACAACCCCCTTACAATTTTATATAAAAAGAAATAACTCACCCTTGGTCTGATGATGATGACAGTACCTACATGACCTTACTGGACTTCTCCTTCGAGATCCCAACACCATAAGGCCACTTAGGCTCTTAACGTCCCTGCTCTGACGCGTTGGCCAGCTCAGGACCACTCATATCACCAAACACTGAAACAATAAATGAAAAATCTCAAAATAGTGACTTGGTAATTTACTCTATCCTCAGCTGATCTGGTTCCCCTTAGCTAGGTGCTGGTTTGTGCTAATAAGCACTGGGTTGGCTTGATATAGTTATAATTCTAAAATATAGTTATAAAAATTATACTACTAAAAGTAACTCTCAAGAATTAGAAAGAATTTCCTTTCTCCTTATTAACAAATCCTGAATTAATGAATGGTTTCGATTACTATCGATAATATTTATCTCATTCTCTTTTATAATTACTGTAATTACAACATAAACACATTGATATAAAAAATTAAACTCTAATTGAAAATATGAAAATTACACTATATATCTCCCAAACCTGGAGAAAAACAAATTATATTGATATAAAAGAATTAATAAATCTGTATATTTATTTATTTATAAATCTTATTGAATGGTAAAAAAAATAAAAAATTAAAACATTATTATTATTATTAACAGGTAATAATCTGGTATTAACAGCGCCAAGTATATCTTTCCCTTTTACACATTATTTCCATATTATCATGTTAAAAATTTTATAACATAAAGACATAATACATAATACATTGATAATTAACACTGATACATTAAGATTTGCACTATAAGATATGCACTAACATTTGCATAATTTATTTGAAGTTGCATTAAAAAAAAAATTAATTGCATTTCAATTAATTACTTCATTAAACATCAATCATTATAATATTATTATTTCACATTTATTATTAGGATTCATATTATTATTATTATTATTACTTCATTATTCATAATTCATTACCTCTCTATTCTGAACTTCCTACCTACCTAACTACCTAACCTTTCACCTTCTATCATTGTTTAGTCTGGGTAACTCCTATATTCACTATGCTCATTATATTTTTACTCACCTTCTTCTAACTAACCACCAAATTTACCTATCATGACACCAATATCTCAATTATAAACACCTTAACTAATTTCATTTAAATCCTATGGCACCGCTCGTCTTTGCAATGGGTTGGGTGTTCCCTAACTGGCTATATACATTCATAATATTTTGCCCTTCCAAAATAATTCGGCAAACACTCCCTAAACTACTCTATTACCTGCCACAATACTATTGGTTGGCTACTCTTTATCACCTCACCCCCACTACAGAATTCATCAACAACAATTATATGTTTATACCTTTACTTAAACACCTTTACTAATAATCACTAACTACTGTGTTCCTAAATATCTAATAATTCTCTTTGTATTATTTACTTCAAAATTCTTAACTATCTAACTCCATTTTCATTAATTAAATAACTCACCTGCTTCTATTTCAATACCCAGGTTCTATCCCTGTTTAAACACTTAATCATTGACAATTGTCTTATAAAATTCCTCTCTCACCTACTCATAATAGTACTTCTTACCTTTCAAATATATATTCTTATTTAAACATTATTATTATTCGTTAGTAATTACCTTCCTTACAATTAAATAATGATTGAACTTCATTAAAACTTTCTATGACAATTAATAATTTATAAAGTTACAAAGTTAGTACAACTTTCTTTTGTACCACAATTTAATAAAGAATGATTACTCTTTAATGGTTATTCAATTGTAAAAAAAAATATTATTATTAAACATGTTAATTATTAAAATACACAATAATACATACTGGTGTACACAAAATATACCTGTAAAATACATAAATACATAATACACATCAAAAATACATTGATAGATAAATACATATAAAACAATGAAAAATATACACTCCAACTCATTATTTTGTTATTTACCAAACTCAATCCATAGCAGTCCAATTCAATATCACTTTACACATATATGTTTAATGTTCATTTCACAATACAACAGTCTATCCACCATCGTTGAACAACAAACGAATCTTAGGTCTATTTAATTTATTACTTAATAAATAAATTTTATGAATAGTAACATTATATTCATGTTCATTTCTAAATATGTTATCAAACAAATATTTCAAGTCACGATCGAGTAGGGTTCCGTTTGTCTCAATAATCTCATATGTCATTAATTGGTTATTTATTCTATAATTATCCTCATAGTTTTCCACCACAGGTAAGTACTTAATACCTTTATTCTCATTTATTGTTATCTCAAATTCATTGTTATTATAAGGTACGTATTCCTTATTTTCAGATACCTTATCTAACCCCAACCTTTCTAACAATTGTCTGTAATTTCTGTTTACTTTAAATATTTCTATTACTCTCTTACTCTCACAATATCTCTCTATACTCTCTCTCTTAATACATTTCTCTCCATAACACCAAATTACACTTTCTCTCTCCAAATATGCAGGGGTCCCTATCATAAAATTATTGCACCATTTATTAGGTACACAAAAACACAAAGAAACTATTTGTAGACCTTTCGTCTCCCAAATATAAATTGAAGGAACTCTTATCCTTATAAAAAATTCGTGAAGACTTGTCTTCACCCCCTAACACAACATCAAAAGAAAATTCTACCCCCTGCACTCCTTGTACAAAAATACTTTCTCCCAACTCTCTTTCTGACTCAATACACTCAAACACTTCATTTTCACTCATAATACTTTCATTATCATTTTTATCATTTTCTGACACCACATTCTTACTACTTATAATATTCTTACTATCTGTACATTCATTATTTGAGTTATCATTTTTAAATGCGTTATTATTTAGTACTGCATTTTGCTGGGTACTATTATTTACTTTCTGGCTTTCTAATAGACTTAAATTCTCATCTAGTTTTGTTATTACTTTGTCAACCTTCTTAACCAGATTATCATGACCTAATTGAATTTCATTCTGTAATTCTTTAAATTGTTTGTCAAATTTGTCATTCAAATTTGTGAATTTAATATTAGAATCGCTTTTCTGCTCATCTAGTTTTTTGTCTAATTTTAATAGTAATTGCATCATTGCACTAGTTTCGTCTGGTTTACTGTCTGACATAGCTGATATGGATGTATCGGTTTTTGTTGTCTCTACAGATACAGGCGTATTTGCCTTGTCAGTCTGACTAGCTTGATTTGGTTGTACATCCATCTCGCCAGTCAAATTTACATCAGTTGTACTGATTTCTATTGTAATATTATCCTGATTACTCATATTGTATTATTTTGTGTTACTAAAACAGATTTATTTATAACCTAAAATTTTAACCTTACCTTGCGCACGCTTTGCGTACTATAACGCTATTATCTCAGGTAACTATTTCACATACCAGTAGGTGTACTGTACATAAAATTTTATTTTATGTCGAGTCCATGTTTGGCACGCGCCAATTGTAATTTATTACCTTTTATCGTTTAATTAATTATCGTTAAAAATGTATTTTCGTATGTACTAGTAAATAACCTCGGGCGCCATAGTGTACAAACTATCACTACATACATTTACGTTTAGGGCCAGAATTCGTGCAACACGAACTAGTTTTGTGAAATAGATTACCTGAAATAAACATACACCAAATAACATATTTAATGACTTTTATTAGTGTTGAACTGGTATTTTACTACATAGTGAAAAATAAATAAGACCCACACATTGCGCCATGGGCGTTTCAAAAATCAAATTACCCTCCAAAATACTAATATGTTATAGAAAATGTGTTGTATTAGATAATTATTATATATATATGATAAATATAGTTATACATCTTTAGATATTGTTTTGCACAACCCAGCACTTAGAAATTACTCACGCGCACTCTCTCTCTCTCTCTCTCTCTCTCTCTCTCTCTCTCTCTCTCTCTCTCTCTCTCTCTCATGGTACAATTTGTTCTTTTGTTATGAGCTCATTTTAATACTTTTATGTTAAGTGAAATTTTGAATACTTGAATTTATTTGTTATTTGGTCATTTCAAATAAAATTGATGTGAAAATAAATACGTATATTTTTGTTGTTGGAACGTTCTCACCAAAGTCGTGTAGGCCTCCTCGCACTGCTAGAATCGTCCAGACTAGCACAATCGGTATAGTTTTACTGCGTTTTACGGCGCACCGTCGTGTCGACCCACGTAACACCTCGGACCGATTCTATACGCTGATCTATTTGGGACGATCCATCGGCCGATGACGCCTACACAAAGCCGAACTTTTAACGTTCTTCACAACATGTTTTAGATATAGTTTATTAACCACTTACAGTGGTTTAAAAGTTAAACTTCACTTATTAGTGAGCGATCTGCCGGCCGGCTATGATCACAGTTGCAGATGAAATGACATCGAGTCGTTGTTATATGTTGCCGAGGTGGGGTGAACCTGCGTCACTCGTTCTTTGTTAAGTTGTTGACAGCATCGTGTTGTGGATGTAAACACATTCTCGGCCGCTGACGTAATTAAGGATCGTCACTGTTATCGCAACAAATTACATACTGTTTTTGTGATGCTTCACAGTTTTTTGCTATGAATCGGTCCAAATCCTGGCAAATATTATACAGTCCACTCACTATATATTCATACCGGTTATTTAATGTTGGTTTAATTATGACCAAACTAAAAATACAATATTTATGGTTTTATTTACCATACTTAAGGTAATTATAAAATGTACCATGATTGTACCATTACACCCTCAATGAGAGGATTTATGATGAAGCATAAAAACTCTCATTGACACACTTATACTTCCTAAAGGGATCAGCTAGGATATGTCGCCACAACCCCTTACTGTTTACATAACAAAAATACAATCACTTACCCTTGGTCCAATGATGGTGACAGTACCTGCATGACCTTACTGGACTTCTCCGGAGAGATCCCAACACCGCAAGGCCGACAGGCACGTAACGCTCCTGCTCTGACACGCCGGCCAGCTCAGGACTGCCGTCACAGCATCACCAGACACTGAAACAACAAATCAAAAATATTAAAATAGTGGCCTGGTACAATACCATATCCCTAACTGATCTGTTTCCCCTTGGCTATGTGCTGGTTTGTGTTAAGAAGCACTGGGTTTTGTTTAACTCCTAACACCTAGGATCATTACACCTAGTACAAGAATTATTATACAGACGTTCAATTCTCTTAGTTCACTACCATTTACATTTATAAAATTTTTTCGACTCCAATCGATAATAATTAATCCTTTCCCATTTACAAGAAGAAATACAAGTCTTTATACTAAGGCAATAATACATTCAAAACATTTAAACACATAATCAAAATTTACTCAACTAAAATTATCTATATCTCCCCCTTTCTACAATTCTGAAATATTTTCTCTTTTATAAAATATTATTATTATTATCATTATTAACAGAAATTCTATTATCCGGCGCTGTTAATAATCATCATCCCCTTTTCTTCTCCACACACACTATTTCCTAATACATAATAAACATAATACATCATAATAAACATTGTGATTATTACATTAAAATAACCAATTCAAATTTAACTTTGATCAAAATTTACACACCTTACATCTTTAAATTTGCGTATAAAATTAAAACATTACATTTTAATTTCAATTGAACTTTTATTAATTAGCCATCAATTATTTATCATTTACTACCATTTAATTCTTCACAATTTCAACTTTATTATTAACCTTCATTTTACATTACCTCTCAGTTATTATTACCTTTCTATTATGAATTTTCTACTTAACCTTTCACATTTTTAATTTGATTAGTCTGGGTGACTCCTGTATTCACTATGCTTTGACTTATCGAATAGGCATTTATATAGCTAACCTTACTCACCTTTCTTCCTACTGACAACCACTACTAACCACCAGATTTACATATTATGACACCAATCTCTCAATTATTCTCTAATTCCACTTACCTCAATTTATTCTCCTCTTTGTACTAGGATGTGTGTTCCCAACCTGGCCATATACATTCCTAACCATTTGCCCCCCACCAAATATCAGCAAACACTCCCTTAAACTACTCTATCACTTGCCACAACGCCGCACGCTGATCACTCCTTACACCACTACCCTTACTACAAAATATCACCATCAACAAATATATTTACCATTTACTTTACTCACCTTCTCTATATATAATCATTAACACCACTGTGTCCTTAAAATATCTAATACTCTCTTTGTGTGTTACTGGTATCTCAAAATTCTTATTTTCTAACTCCCATTAACTTTAATTGACTAACTCACATGCCTTTATTTTAATAATTATCACCCAGGCTCTATCCCTTTTTAACACTTTACATTTCTGTGATCATTGACAATTGCATTAGAAAATTCATCCCTCACCTACTAATAACAATACATCTCAATATCCAAATATATTACATGCTTAATCATTTATTATTCATTAAAAGCTAAATCTCATCAAATCATTTTACTTCATTGTCAAACTTCCTTTTACACAATTTTAATTAAGTAATTAATCTTCAGTTATTTAATTCAATTATTTAAAATTTCATAATTACCTTCATCACTTGTTTAGTCAAGAAAATGTTAATTGTTATTATTAAATCAATTAAACTATAACTTCTTGTTACATACATGGTTTACATAAAATTACATGTAATACACAACATCAAGAATACACAAATACATTGACATTAATACACAAAAAAATATACAATCCAACTTATAATTTGTTGCCATTAACCAAAATCAGTTCATAAACAATCCATTTTAAAACCACTGTTCACATATATTAATGTTCATAAACAATAAAACACTTCATCCTCCATCATCGAACAACAGTCGAGTCTTAGGTCTATACAACTTATTTTTTACTAAATATATGATATTATTATTGTCAATATAATACTTATTTAAATTTTTATATCTTTCCACAATGTCGTTTGAATTAATAGGCTTATTCCATATCAATTTAACATGTACCATGTCATCATCGGGTATGGTCCTGTCACCTTCAGTATTATCTGTCCTGATTAGGTAAGTTATAAAGTCATTACTGTCGTCATCACAGTTATCTACTACTACACCCTTTACTTCACAAGGTAAGTAATTGTTATCATTATTGTCATCATCTACTATTGCTGCTATCTCAATTTCACTACAAGGTACGTATTCACTATAATTATCTACCATCTCTACTCCTAACCTTTCTACAAATTCTCTATAGTTTCTTTTTACTTTAAAAATTCTCTCTCTCTCTCTCTCTCTCTCTCTCTCTCTCTCTCTCTCTCTCTCTCTCTCTCTCTCACTCTCAAAATATGTAGGGGACACTAGCTCATAATTACTGCACCATCTATGAAGTGCACAAAAAACCCAGGGAAATTTATTTGTAGACATATCGTCTCCCAAATATACACTGAAGGAACTCTCGTCTTTCCTAAACACATGTGAAGCCTTTACTTCACCCCCTACTACACCATTAAGGGAAAAATTTACCCCCTGCATCCCTTTTACAAATATACTTTCTCTCCCCTTTCTCTCTGACTCAACACACACTAATCTCTCATCATTCTCATCTTCTACTCTCTCTAAAATTTCGTTATCACTATCAATATCCACACAATTATTTTCTAACACCATATTTTTATTTGTATTGTCATAATTCTCGTCTACTTTATTCTTTGGTCTATCGAACTTCTCATTTACTAACGCTACTATTTTCTCTTTCGTTTGATCGAAATGTGCATGCATCAATTCTTTTATCGAACTGAAAATTTTGTCTTTGGATTTCATATTTCATTTAATTGAAATTAATTTTATCATTTTGTTCATCGAATTTATTATTAAAACTACTCTTAATTTCTTTAATTTCGCTTTTTTGCTCATCACATTTCTTATCTATCTTTAACAGTAATTGCATCATTGCACTGATCTCATCTGTTTTATTTTTGTACTGAGTTGAGATGGGTGTTGATTGAACTGTATTTACTTAGACTAATCCGGTAGCACTGAACTCACCGATTTGGCTAATTGGGGTTAATTGAACGCCCATCTCACTCGTAAATGTTTCGTCAGTGACGCTAACGGTCTCGTCATTATTTTTATTAGTACTCATTTTGCTTATTTATACACATGCATGCACATAACCTTATAACCCTATTTCTACGTCTATGTTTACGTATCTTCAAATTATATATATTACTTCAGATAACTGTTCCGCCCCTTCTAGTAGGCTTACTCCACATAAAATCACATTTTATGTAGAGTCCCTGTTCGGGCGCCATTGTTATTTTAATTTTTTAATGCAACAAAATTAATATGGAATATCAATAACTTTAACCAAACATTTTGTTCAGGCGCCATCTTGTTATACAAGAACATTGTAAAATTTGCTTACCTTTAAGGGCAGAATTCGGTTAAGCGAACTCGAAGTAGCGGAATATGTTATCTGAAACGTTTACCAATGACATTACCTTTTATTGTCATATTACGTACAAAACATGTGACTCTACCGTGCACAACAAACACGCTGCTATATACCATTAGGCGTTGCGCCATGAGACGCAGTTCCATTATTCAAAATTAAAATTCCCCTTAAACATTTCAATAGCCCTCCAAAATAACATATTCAATTATATTTTTATGATATAATTAGAATTACTCACAACCCAGCACTTATTAAATGTAGTTAGACATTCTCTCATTCACTCACACTCGCATTCCTGGTACAATTTTCTTTTAATTTTCCCCAAATTGAGCTCATTTATAACTGAAATTTTGTATTGACCCTTATTTATATTTTTCTAATACCCCCCATTTGTCACTTAGCTGAAATCAGTCCTCCAGACGTCCCGTCGCTAAACTCACACTATAGGTGTGAAAACGTTTACCATACTTTGTGTTTGTGTTTTACATGGTTTAACGTTGAACTGTTACTTGGTTTTTTTTATACAATAATTCACTTTTTAATTGTATTGACGGACGTCCGAGACTTAGTTTTTATAAAATTTTGATATACGGCCGGCCGGCGTAAGTGATGATTCGTGACTAAGGACGATCTGCAATGCTTCAGTTCAGAGGTGGGGAGTAGCTGCGTCACCAGTTTCTTTTGTGTAGAGATACACACCTTAGTTGTTTACAAGCGCAGAAATTGCGTTTCGCATACTTTTGTATGACGTATACATGGGTGCAGCCTGTTGACACATTCGTCTAACAAAATGTTGTTGTTTCTGGACGTACACTCTCGGCCTTGACGCAATTCCTGTACACTCGATATTGTGCAGTTGCAAACCTTCATAAAACTTTACTAATTTCGTGTATGTGACTTTGAAATAAAATACAATTTATATCGATTATTCCCCAAAATACAGTAGGGCCAGAATTGTACTGTTACAAATCGTATTACCTACCTTTATCGGTAATTGACCAAAGTGTCGTCTGGTGTACTTTAGCAGAGAAAAACAACAGGTGAATACAATTGACAAATACATGTTTATACGTTCACTTAACACATTTTTATTTCATCTTATCTTGCCATCAAATACTACCATAACTCCCACATCGTCTCTTTTTACCATAACATTTCGTCTCTCTTTTACGTTACATTGAAAATAGATTGTGAAATATACTTAACTCTATTTAATAAACTAGACCATATTTATTTCAAAGCAACCCAGCTTGCTCACTCACTCATTCATTCCTCATACTTTTTATACCATAAAGCACTTTTTTTATTGAATTGTCATAATTTAATATTAGTGAATTGAAGTTAATTAAAATTGAAATATTTTGTCTGTTCAAATTGTTTAAATTATGTACTCATTCCTTCATCCACGTGGTTTCGCCATCACTGTTAACACTTGATTCTGCTGACACACTCCGAATATAAGTTTAGAATGTTACTATTTGTCGGTTACTTCTGTTCAGTCACTTTATATGGTTGACTGTTACTTTAATTTAAAATAGCAAGATTTACTGGTCGGCCGACCCTAATTAGCTCGAGCGATATTTTACATGACCGTACGGTCAGGAGTTCTAATTCGACTGAGGCAACAAGCTGCTGGGGTGACACGCTTCGTTCTTTGTATGCAAATCACTACGTGGCCGCTAACCGGATGTTTCTTCCATAACTCGTTCTCTCATTGGCTTAAAAGGCACCACGTCACATGATAATTTGTTGTATTTTAGTGTTCCTTCCATTATCGACTTCGAGTTGGAGAGTATAGAGAGTGGCACACGCGCAAACATCCACATTCCAATGTTTTTATTGCTTTCGTACCTAGTGCCGCCTGGCACGAGGTGAATACAGGGTGTTACATAATTAAGTTTTCATGACCATAAATGGTGCCCACACAGATTAGTCCCAAATTTATTAAATTGAAAAAAAAAATAGACCCTTCAAAATTGTCCCATTACAATCTAGTCCTGTTCCTTAAATATCTGTAATGCATTTAATTTACTTTTGTTGTTGCTTGTTATTTATAAGTTTTTACTCATGTATTTATATTTATTTTATTACAATTTGTTTTTTTATTTTTATTTGTAAAATTTTGTTTATTTTCATTCACTCTTGTGGCTTACTGTTATGTTTTTATTATACGTTTCTGATGTTTTTTCACATTATTTTTTGTGGTATTACATGTAGGGCTACTCTAAATTATTTAATTGCCCCGAGTTTCGCAACTGATTTGTCTAACCAGTGTTAGTTTGTTTACTACTATAGTTAACTGCATGGAAGTAGTATCGTCAAGGTCACACCGCTTACTTACAGCGTTGCCACTAAGCAACAGTTTCCCTTTCTTCCAAAAAATGCTACACTAGTAAGTAGGCCTACTTAATGTAAAGAATATAACAAAGTGATTTTTAAATTAAATATTTACTTTGTTGTTGTCAATAAGGCCTCCATTAAAATCATTTTTTGTGCTTTAAACTGTTGAACATTCTAAAATCAATGACAATAGAAGACTGAAAAAACGATACATTTTGAAGGTTCATAGATGCCTACTGTAGACATTTTATAGATAAAATTTAATGTTATTTAAAGTAGAAAACATTTTAAAATCATACGAGTATCACACAGTTGTTCTGATTTTGTAAGATAGTGTAATATAAGGTTATCTTGCGTTGTACTGTATTTTTTTAAGTAAAATTTTACAGGGAGAAAGTTTCTAATACATACATTAGAATACATTGTTACATTGTCAATAATTCTTAATAATAATTACATCACAATTAATACATTGTTAATAACTAATTAACAATTAATTTCTGTAACTTATACATAACATTCAATGCGACGCGTCAGCTATAGTTTGTTTGAACGAATTTTCATACGCATCCTGTGTCTTAAGCTTGCCCCATTTAATTATTGAAGAGACACCGCACTATCCGTGACTCCGAAAAATATTCTATTTTTATTTCCTGCGCTGCTTATTAATAATTAAGTAAAAAAATTAGAACTATACTATAAGACGTTACATGCACAAGTAGCATAAAAATAATGGTATGTATAAACGTGAAATGAATTGGATTTCTTAAGAAAATAAGGATAATTTTATAAACAACAAATACAAATGCCTCATGAAATAAATTTAAAATTCCTTATACATATTAATATATTATAAATCTTTAAATATAGAATTTAAATTTATAATTCTATATTTTATGAATTGTCCTTACAAATTTTATAATTAAAATTTTCCTTATTTTATAAACTATAGAATTCTTATGACTATTATAAATAAGCAGTATGTTGAAAAACTCACCTCAAATCGGGTTAGTCACACAATTATCACTTTGCAAAGTGATAGCACAGAGCACATTCATAACACTCCTGAAGAAAACACGCACACACGGTTTTTTATGTTTCAATAAAAATAGAAAATACTACGCTTCGCTATAGACACGTTTACCACTTTTGTACACTTTTTAACACTCCTGCAGTAATTCGTCTTCGGATTCACTGGACTCAGGTTCGCTGTCATTACTCACACGTAAGTGTATGATGAAGGGCTCCACTGTGGTGTCTCTCGTGCACTGCTTTGAGTAATCGGCTTCTTGTAGTGCCTCCGTATGTCTTACGCACTTCTCCCAGTCTTCCTGAGTTATCCTGCCCAAAGCTTCGTCTGCAAGTTGTTCAGTATCAGCTAATCTGAAAGTTGTATTCTTGTTTGCAACATACCGTTTAACTTAGGGCCCATATCAGCTCGATCGGATTATACTGACAATGATATGGTGGCAGGCGCACTACTGTATGTCCCATTTCATTTGCCAGTTGATCCAATTCGTACGTCTTCTTGGCCGTTCGGATCTCTTCTTTAGAAAGAAGTTCATCCCTGGTTTCAGCTGTGGAAAATGAAATTCTCTTCTTCCGCAGCCACTCCATGATATCCGCTTTACGCCAGTTTGAACA
Source organism: Magicicada septendecula (assembly GCA_034769895.1). Taxonomy (NCBI): domain Eukaryota; kingdom Metazoa; phylum Arthropoda; class Insecta; order Hemiptera; family Cicadidae; genus Magicicada; species Magicicada septendecula. The sequence goes on from CM068372.1 coordinate 378,197,198, forward strand.
TGGTGGTTTATCTATTTGTACAGAATGATAGCTGGCATTATCCATCACGATGACAGAGCCTTCTTCCAAGGAGCGCAACATACCAACAAACCAGGTCTTAAAAACTTCAGCATTCATTTCTGTGTGGTAGTCAGATTCAGCTGAATGCTTACTGCCACGAAAGACAAGCGAAAGGTTTCGCACCTGGTATGAAACCTGTACTTGCGGATCCAGCATGTGCAATAATCAGCCGGCCACCTCTACCAGTAGGTACTTTCAGCCCACCGTTCCCTCTGGAGTCTTGCTAGATGTATTTATTCGTATGATTCTGTGATATCCAGGTTTCATCCAAATAAATTATAGGACTGTTGTCCTCCGTATGATGTACGTATATGCATGGTTCTCAAAAACTTTGCTCTCAAGGCAGCAATGTCTCTGCGTTCCATTAAAAATTTTCGTCCATCGTTGCACCTCTTAAATTTAAAACCAAGCACTTTCAGAAGGCGAAGTACGGAGGCTTCTGAACCAGAATAATTGATTTTCTGACTGAGATCAGCTCGAATTTTGCTTGCAGTGGGGTATTCCCATCGGTCGTAATATTCTAGTATGGTCCTGCGGACTATTTGTTTATTAAAGTCATACAGTTCAGTGTTTTTGTGTTCCCTTTCCTAGAACTGAACCCAACGCTCACGCCTTGATCATCTGCCGAAGCAACGGTATTGCTAATACATTGCACCGACTGTTCAGAAATACCACAAGCTTCCGCTGTCAATTTTCGAACTTGTGCAAAGTTTATGTTCCTCCTGGCTTCTTCATTATACACAAGATTTTTAAAAACTTGTAAAGGTTTGCTATGATGACTTTACTTAGTTTTCTAATGTCCTCTCGGCCCACATGTACACCACTGTTGCTTGTACCCCAACTAAGTGTAGGATACTGTTCCTCAATATCACTCATAATAAATACAAATTATTGAAATAAACTAATACACACACTGTTTACAATAAAGACATCAACCGTTCACATGAAACGCACAAAACGTCTGTCAGCAATACTAAGGACGATAAATAATATGTTGGATGTTTGTTGCTAATTCGTCTCTTCCTCACCTCGTTCACCCAACCTACTTGGAATGGGGTACTGTAACTGAAATGGGATTGGCTTTTGCCACAAGAGCGACAATTTTGTTTACAGAAATTGCTCAGTCCTATTTTGTGCAACGGAAGAAAGGTAGTAGCGCGGCCAGTAAACATACACATTTTGAGGGGAGTGTAAAATGACAAATGCATTCATAAAAGTGTCAGACAGCAATATTTACCAAAAAGACATGCCGACAGTGTATATGCAATTTGCATACCAAATGTGTACATATACCTAACAGAACTTCCGAACCATATGGCTTAAGAACGACCGTGCAGAGAACAAAAAAAGATTCATTTACAAAAGGGAAAAGACCGTGAGTATGAAAAATTAAAGCAACAACAGCAGGCAAGGTCAGCGTTCTCAGACAACTGTCAGTCTGTAGGATAACCGCCCATGAAGAAAACAGTAAAACTTTAAATAAGTAAGTTCACTGTACGGAAAACACAAAATAACTGACCTAATGGTACTTCGTAAAGTTAGGGTGTGTATTGCTAAAAGCTTTAGATTCTAATATAAGAAAAACCAGTGCAGTATAAATCGTAGTTTCAGAGAACAAATCGTAACAAAAGAAGCCAAAGAAAGAGAAGAAAGCAAAGATAGAAATTCTGTAGATATTTACGCGACAACAAAAAATATGTTGCCGACTCCCATAAATTTTTATAGCTCAAATACTGGCGTCCAGAATTTAACTGAGTAATGTTACCCACTAATTATTCCTGATAAAAAAATTCATTTATGCGATACGCATAAATAAATTTGAAACGAGCAATGTAAGGTGGATGTATGAAATTTGCTTTCGTAACACTGCTAAAACGCTACACACTGCACTAGCCGGCAACAACGCTGGGAGAGGGGCGTGGAGGTGACAGGGAGAAGCAGTGAAAGTGAGTGACCTTGACGATACTACTTCCATGCAGTTGACTCTAGTGAAAACTTAAATTGGTATTCCCAAAGGGAGATAGGCCTATAAATTCTCTTGTTTCTTATTTTCATTTAAACAGTAATAGTTTAATAAAGTCAAGGTGTAAAGTAACACTGTTAATACTTTTAGTTTCAATTTATTTCTTATAACAAATTATATAGTATAGGTTATATAATATCTTCAAATAAATACACAGCAAGTAGGTTTATTAATATATTAATAGGTTTATCTAGGTGAAAATAAACCTACTTGCAGTGTATTTATTTGAAGATATTACATAGGAGACCAGCAGGCAACTCAAAACGAGTTACTTACAAAGGATAATATAGGTTATGTATAATTAGTATGTAATAACAGGTATTTGTACCTGTTATTTTTTGGAATGGTTTTTTCATACCTATTATTTAAAAATAACAGTTTAGCCCACCTCTACAGCTTACTGTGACTCTCTGATGAAAACTGGGGTGACAAAGTGTTAACTTTACTTTTTATTAATAACAAAATAATATAAATACAATATTTACTTACCTCGTGGTTTACCATACTTCCGGTTGCCACGAGAGACAGAGACAGCTTTGGGTTCGAAATAACGACTCTAACAACTATTCTTGTGATATATAACATTCGTTTAATAAAACTGAACTGGCATAGTTTACATTTACAATAAAACAAACATGGCGTCTTGTAAGACTCAGTATAACATGGCGGACCTCTACTTCCGCTTTATTAGTTATTAATTCATTTCAGTTATCTGTTTCATATTTATTGTGAACCCCCAAAACATTTTACTACTGCAGTATGTTTAGATTTTAGTCTTATCATAAAATTGTATTATTTCAACATAAACCAACGCCTCATTTTTTAATAGAAATGCCGGCATCTTTCACTCACACATTTGCTCTGTATTCTTCCATTTTCTCATTTCTGGTACATTTTATTAATCAAAATTTTTTTGAGCTCAATTCTTTAGTTACTTTATAATTATTAATTTTGTCACTTCCCTGGGTTGAAGATGTAGTCTCCCAATCATGTGTTCATCTCGGCCCGTTGTTCGGCGAACTTTTCTTGTTTTGTCGGTCTTTTCGTGCACTGAATTTACATTGTAACTGACTGTCTACTGAATACAGGTATATACTACCTTTGGATTACATTTTGATTGATTTAGAACACTTCAACTGGCCTAATTAAGCCAGCTAATAATCGAACGTGTGTACGCTCTGAGGTGATGATAGAGACTGAGAACGGGTCATACGCAAAATCTGCGTATGTAGTAGTGTCATGTCGTCACCGTCTTTTGTTTCATATGGCTGACGCCTTTGTTTTGCGTCATTCTTATGACGTTTTCACTTGTTTTATTATGTCTCATTATTGTCTTTCCATTGGTTTTATATAACGTATGCGGCGGAATGCACGTAGGCTATGACCTTGTATTCGATATACACTGATGAAACTGCGTCGTGTTATTAATGATTGGGAGAGTTGTTCTAACCATGTTTTATATATGAAAATACAATAAAAAATACAATAAAATATTTCCTTGTACCATAATTCCTTAAGACGGACATTTGTACCTTCACAAAACCCCCTCAATGAGAGGTTTATGCCGAAGCATAAAAACTCATTGACACATTCATACTGTCTAAAGGGATCAGTCAGGATATGTCGCCACAACCCCCTGTAGTGTTTACAAAAAAAAAAATACAATCACTTACCCTTGGTCCAATGATGGTGACCGTACCCATCTGACCTTACTGGACTTCTCAGGAGAGATCCCAACACCGTAAGGCCATTTGGCACTTAACGCTCCTGCTCTGACGCACCAGCCAGCTCAGGACCGCCGTCACAACACCATCAAACTCTGAAACATGAAATACAAAAATTTTAAATAGTGGCCTTATCTATTCCCATATCCACAACTGATATGCCTCCCCTTAGCTGCGTTGGTTTGTGTTTTGAGGCATTGGTTTGCTTAACTCTAAAATTCTTTCATAATAAAAACGAACAAGATTTAAAATAGAAAATCCATTTCCCTTTTCAACATTCCTACATTTATTAAAATTTGCTGACTCCAGTCAAGGTTACTTTACTCTCTCACCACAAGAAAACATATTCTTATACTAAGCATAACACATAAAACAATATTTTAATTTTCAAACGCAACAACAACTATTCATCTTCATTATATCAAAATAAAAAAATATAACTACGGTGGCAAACACTTCACATATTTTAAACTTTCTTTACTCAGCTTTCCTGATACTCATATTTCTTTGCAACAGAATCAGAACGATATTTGTATATTCAATATCAACATCAATATAACATAATAAAACGCTGAACATTACACATTAACATTATTACATTTACATTAAACAATTTACATTTACACAACTTGTATCAAAACTTTATAACATTATCATTATCAACTCTCTATTAACTCTTTACCATTCTTTTATATCAACTTTTAATTATTTAACATTTAACTATTTAACATTTGTTACAATGAGATTCTATAAAATATTTCAAGTTTATTATTAACCTTTCTGTTACATCACTTTTCTACTATGAATTTTCTTTTTCTAACCTTTTCATCAATACTTATCTAGTTTGGGTGACTCTCTATTATTCACTATTATCTATATCTTATTTTGGTATTTATCTATCTAACCTTACTCACCTTTTTTTCCTACTAACAACCATTACAACCAGATTTATATATTATGACACCAATATCTCCGTAACAACCCCCTTCAACATTAATTCTATTTATATCGTTCACTTCTTTAAGTGAAATTTCTATTACCTCTTTGTACTAGGATGTGTGTACCCTACCTGGCAATATACACGTTCATAACCTTTTGCCCTCCACCAAATATCGGCAAACACTCTTCGACCCTTCGCAACTGTCTGCCCAACGACGCACGTTGATCATTCCCTACAACTGTGATGGTACAATCATGGTACATTGTATAATTACATAAAATATGGTAACGAGATCATAAATATTGTATTTTCCTATTTTTTGACATACCCAATCCAACCTCAAACACCCTATATAGAATTTACGGTGAGTGGACTATATTACAGTATTTGCCAGGATTTGAACTAATTCATGACAAAAAACGGTGTCACATCACAAAAACAGTGTGCAGTTATTGAGATAAGCAGAGCCAAGCCTTCGTTACGTCAGAGGCGGAGAATGTGTTGACAACTACAAACAGCGATGTCAACAATTTAGACAAAGGAATGTGACGTCAATACACCCCACTTCCGCAGATTTCAACCAGAAATTGCCGTCATTTCATCTGCAGCTCTGATTTGAGCCTGCCGGCCGCCCATTCACTTACGAGTGAATTTTAACTTTTTAGACCACTGTAGGTGGTTAATAAACAGTATAATATCAAAATGTATTAAGGAAAGTAATAGTTCGGTTTGGTGTAGGCGTCCTCGACCGATTAAGTCGTTCGTAAACAAGATCGACGTATAGAATCGGTCCCACGACGGTGGGTTACGTGGGTTAACCAAAGGTGTCCCGTCAAGCGCAGTAAAATACACCGATTGTGCCGATATACGAACGAGACTGGCAGTGCGAGGAAGCCAACACGGAAATTGGTGAGAGCGTTCCTTATATATTTTGAATCCTTTATTTCCCAATATATGTGTTTGTAGAAATCAATCATTTAACAAATTATTCAAAATTTCAATCAAAATTTAAGGAGCTCCAAAATTTAAATAAGTTGTACCATGATAATGAAAGGGTGCGTGGTTGTGTGAGTGCGTAATTATTCTAAGTGCTGGGTTGAGGACCACTATATAAATATATACATGTTATTATTGTATAATCATTTAAACATATAATCATTAAACTTAATCAAAGTTATTATTACACATTATGTTTTTGGAAGGGTTACAGTTGGTTTTAAAAAATGTTATGTAACAAAGTAAAGAATAAAAAGGGGTATTTCATTGGTAACAATTAGAACAGCTGTTTTGTTATTTCAAGCAATTTCCGTTTCCTATAACTTCGCGTAACGAACTTCTGGCCCATGACTTAGTTAATTGCATAGATGGCGTCCTAGTTTTGTATACATAACCACATTTGTGAGATATATCGTATTTATAAATTCAAAAATAACGTAACTATACAGATGTCGCCCGTAATAACAGGGACCTTATGTAATATTATGTATGTATATTATTACATGGGATACGCCTAGAAAGAACACGGAAAAAAAAATTGCTTGAGGTAACAGACAAAATTTTATAATTCGTAAACATAACCCCACAATTAGGTTATACAATTGTATGCATGCGTGCATTACACAATTGCCAAAATGAGTACTAATGACAATATTACGTTAGAAATAGGTACAACTAATGTAAATTTGACTGGCGAGATGGATGTACAAACACCTCAAACTAGTCAGATTGACGAGGCGCATACGCCTGTATCTGTAGGAATAACGAAAGTCAATACATCCATTTCAACTAGTTTAGATAGTAAGCAGGATGAAACTAATGCAATGATACAATTGTTATTAAAACTAGATAAAAAACTAGATGAGCAGAATAACGAAATTAAAGAAATTCAAAGTAGTTTTAAAATTAATTTCCATGAGATGAAAGATGAAATTAAAAGACAAAATTGTCAATTTGATGAGCGAATTAACACAGTAGAAACACGTTGTGATAACATACAGAAAAATACACTAGCCATTGTTGATGACAAGTTCAGTAGTACCATAAATGATTTAGACACGAAAATCGATCTAGTTTATGGCACAGTAAATAACACGATTAAAAGTCAATTAGAGACAAACAGTACAGAAATACAACAGAAATGTTTACATTTTGTAGAAAGTCAAGTAGAAGTTAAAACCAATGTGTTGCAAAATCATTTAGAAAACATTGAAATAAACGTGATAGATATTACTAAAAATTTAGAAGCTATAGATAGTACTATGACTGAACATGAGAAAAATACCAAGAGTAGATTTAATTTGTTACAAAGTAAGATTAAAGAAATTGATGACTTAACTGTACAAAATAGTATGGATGTGCATGATAAATATGATATGATTGCAAATAATTTGACCAGTGTAAAAAACGAATTATGGGGAGAAATAAATAAAAATGTTTCAAGCATAACTGATAGAGTAGTAGTACCTAGAGATTTCTATAATGAAATAGAACTAGAGAATTTTAGCCATGAAAACAGAGTAATACATCCCATGCGATTCCTTAATCAGACTAGGGATTATAATCATTTTAGTAGTAGTAGCTGGGAAGTGAAATTAAATAAAATTATTAAATGTTTCAAGGGTAACTCAGTCATATGGGCTGAAGCTCATAGGTTAGAATGGGATTGCTATAATACTTTTGAAAAAGCTTTTAAGGGTAAATATTGGACAGAAGAAGAGCAGGAGACTTTAAGAAGCCGTATTATGGGAACGGGTAATTTCATGGGACGTAACGTTAGTAATAATAACATTACTATTTATGTAACAAAATTGTACAACGAAGCTAAATATTTAGAGCCTCCTATACCATTTAAGTCATTTGTTAGGTATGTTAGTAAGCACTTACCTAGAGAAGTGCAGGTCACTCTGATGACTAAAGAAATAGAAAATCTTGATGAACTGGAAAGGGTATTAGATATACTACAAAGTATAAATGATCGTGAAATGGGTAGACGCCCTATACAACCAAATACGTATAACCATAACAATAATAACAATGAGTTTAATCGGCCAAGGCCTTATTTTAATCATACTGGCAATAAATATAATGTTAGAAATGATTTACAGACACCAGGCGGTTGGAGTTGTTCTAGTTGCAGGAAGGAGAATCGGGGTCACATGCAGCATTGTTATTTCTGTAAAGCACCAAGAAATAACCAAGTAAAGCAATTCATACCTGCGAACAGAGGAGCCCCGAGTAACAAAGGAGCACCGTACCACCATCAGGGACCAACACGCGGACACCCTGTGCCATCAACAAGTCATAATAGGACACAGCCGGAAAACTGAAGTCAACAGTGGTAAGTAGGACCCGACCACTGTTCAGGGAAACTCATGAGGTCCGACCCATCGAGAACTTACAATCCAACGTCATAAAAGCAGACATCGTTGCAGATTTATTGGAGGAGGAGTGTAACACGACATTGGAGGTGAGAGCTGGACTCACGGAAATACAGGTAACAATAGATAATAGAAACTTTAAAACACTTGTCGATACAGGGAGCGAAATTTCAGTAATAGCCGAGAACATTTTAAGTGAATTGAAAGAATTGAATAAGAATATTCCAGTTTTACCCGTAGCAGGGGTTACAGTAATAGGAGTCACGGGGGTACGTAGTAAAAGGGTGACAAAACAGATACATTTAAGCTTCTCAATTGGAGATATGAATTTTGATAATACATTTTTGGTAGTCAAGGGGTTAAGTTTAGACATCATTTTGGGAAATGATTTTTTACAAAGAAATAAAGCTGTAATAAATTTTAAAGAAAAAGTGGTGGAGTTAGATGGGGGTGATCGGTCTGTGAAAATTAATTTTGAAAATGTGATAAATAAAGTTAGAACCACTGGTGTGAAATTGTTACAGAAACAAGTAGTTGAGAATCACTTAGATACTAAAGTAAATTTTTGTATAGAGGGTGAGTATTTAGAAGATGTTGATAATGAAATGAGTAATATTAATAATGAAGTATGGGAGATAAGGGCGGATGAATTCTGTAGTGGGGGTGAGGTGATAAGGAGTGGCCAACGTATAGCGTTATGGCAGGTAATAGAGCAGTTTAAGGGAGTGTTTGCCGATATTCCAGGAAGGGCAAAAAATTATGAATGTATGTTACAGATAAAGGAACACACACCATTCATGCAGCGGAGTTATCCAGTGCCTTACTCTAAAAGACGAGCGGTGCAAGAAGAGTTGGACAAGATGTTAGATAATGGTATCATAGAGAGGTCAGTGTCTCACTACTCAAATCCGTTAGTGGTGGTAATCAAGAAGGAAGGAGGAGTAAGATTATGCCTAGACGCAAGGAAAATTAATCAAATTATTATACCAGACCGAGAATCACCAGAATCTATAAATGAGATCTTTCAAAAGTTTAGTGGCGTACGATTTATGACATCATTAGATCTGACTGCTGGATATTGGCAGGTACCATTAGCAGAGGTAAGTAGGCAATACACAGCATTTTTGTTTAACGGAAAAAATTATCAGTTTAAGCGACTACCATTTGGGCTGAATACCAGCGTAGCTAGTTTCATTAAATGTTTGGATAGAATTTTGAGACCAAAAGATTTAGATTTTCTCACAGTTTATGTAGATGATATTTTAATAGCTTCACGTACATTTGAAGACCATTTAGAACATTTAAAATATGTTTTAGGAAAATTAGAAGCGGGAGGATTAACCGTAAATTGGGATAAGTCCAAATTTCTACAAACGAAGATTAATTTTTTAGGATTCATTATTACATCGGAAGGAATTTCCGCAAACCCGGACAAGGTCGAATCTATTATGCGTTTCCCTGAACCGCGAAACATCAAACAACTTCAGAGTTTTCTTGGGCTGTGCAACTTTTATAGGAAATTTCAGAGGAACTACGCCTACCTAACCGCAAAGTTAAGTGCGGTATTACAGAAAAACCGACAATGGAAATGGGGAGAAGTGGAGCGTGGAGCCTTTGAAGAAATAAAACGCAGATTTAGTGACATGATTATGATGAACCATCCGGATTTTGACAAGATGTTTTATTTACAGACGGACGCCAGCAATGTCGCTGTAGGAGCAGAGCTGTATCAGGAAGATGAGGAGAAAGAACATAAGACAATTGCGTTCGCTAGTCGATCCTTACTGCCAGCTGAAAAGAATTATACGACCACCGAGAAGGAATTACTCAGTATTGTGTTTGCAGTTGGTAAATTCAGAACGTACATCTTAGGAAACAAAACGATCATTAGGACTGATCATAAAGCATTGTCATTCCTCAACACTTGTAAACTGGCTCATAGTCGATTAACCAGGTGGGTACTTGTTTTACAGGAGTACAACTTCGAATGGGAGTACATTAAAGGAACAGAAAATAAGGTACCCGACACTCTATCCAGAGTAGATTGTGAAAATAACAAAACAGGTAGGGACTTAAAAGAAATTGAAATTTTTCAGATTAGTAGAGAAGACAGAATCTTTGGAGAGGAGCTGAAGGATATTAACACCATGCAGAGAGCAGATGGTAAGTCTGGAAAAATAATACACAGTTTAGAGACGGAGCTGGATGAGTCTGAGTACAATCAATATTTTAAAATTTATAAAGGGTTATTGTTTAAGAAGGTAGTAGGGGGTGAGCGTGACTGGAAATTAGTGATACCAGCAGTGTTGGAAGAGAAAATTATTTGGGATTGTCATATACGATATGGTCATTTTGGGGCTAAAAAGTGTGTCAATGTTTTAAAAGAATCATGTATTTTCAGAAATATGGAGAGGCGAGTAAGGCAGTTGTTGAGGAGTTGTGATTTGTGTCAAAAGTCGAAGGTGGTTAACTACAGAGTAGAAGGTGAGTTAAATTATATTAAGGTAGATCGACCTTTTGATTTAGTTGCTGTGGATTTGTTTGGACCATTGCCGAAGGGTAGAGGCGGAGTAGTTTATATATTTGTCTTGCTTGACACTTTCTCAAAATATGTAAAATTGTATAGCGTAAAAAGAGCTACCAGTAAGGTATTGAGTGAAAAAATAACTAAAGACTATATGATTAACGTGGGTAAGCCAAAAGTGATTTTATCAGACCATGGGCCGCAGTTCATCAGCGGAAGATGGCGTCAGACCTTAGGATGGGAAGGCATCCTCACGAAGCATACGGCTGTGTATCATCCCCAGTCCAACCAGGCTGAGCGTGTAATGAGAGAAATAGGCAGGATCTTCAGAGCCTATTGTCACGCTAAACACAGCGAGTGGCCGTTGTATGTACGAAAGGTGGAAACCTGGCTGAACAGTACCACCCACGAGTCTACTGGCTATACACCTTATGAATTAGTTAGGGGAACACGCCCCCCAAGAATCTTAGAACAATTATTCGACTATCCAACTGAAGGTAGAACAACTGATATAAACATTAAAATCCGGTTGGCGAATGAACACTTAATTAGTAAGGGTGAACAGAGAAAACGTAGACACGACGCAAGAGGTAAGTGGATTAAGTATAATGTAGGACAAATGGTATTAGTTAAGAGACATGACTTATCGAGTGCACAAGACAAAGAAATTAAGAAATTCTTTCTCTTATACGAAGGGCCATATGAGATCATAGAAGTTAAGGATGCAAAATTCTTATGTATTACAGAACAACGTAACTGGAGAGATAGTAGGAACACACAATGCTACAAATTTAAAGTTGTACTGGTCGACTTAGTTATTTTATATTGATGTTTTATATTTGGAGTATATGAGTATTAATTTAGTTGTTGGTTTACAGAAGGGACTATCCCCCATTTTCGGGCGATCACAGATTCACCACCTCTGATCGTGGATTTTGGAGTTTGGGAGGCGGACCATGGTTGGCGGAACTGACGTAAGGAAGTAAAAGCAACAATGGTCTTCCTCCACACAAAATTGGTAGAAATTTGAAAATTTAATCTTATTATTGAACGGGGAGGGGGACCCCTAATTCTTGGGATATATATATAAAAAAAAAAAAAAAAAAAAATAGCTATATTTTGGCATTGATCCCTTGAATCTTGTTTTATTCTAAAATTTTATAGAATAAAATTTGAAAATTGTGTAACTTAAGAGGTTAACTCAGTAAGGAGTTATATTTTTTTATGTAACTAAGCATATCAGAAGATCCATTGTTTTCCTGGAGTGTTAGAAAAGTGATGTTTTGGACTTGGAAAGTGTCTACAAATTTATTAATGTAACTAAAGAATTAACATTTTTAAATGATATTTCAATTTTGATATATCTTAATTATTTATTAAGATATGATTGAATATGATTGAGTAGTTAAAATGTATTAACTGTATTATTAATATATCAGTGTTAATTATTAATGTATTATGTATTTATTTGAAAACTTTTTAACATGATTTTATAATATGTGTAGGAAGAGAAAAAAAAAAAAAAATTTTAAATGGCGTTGTTAATAATATTTATCAGCCAGATGATTAACTGTTATAATAATAATAATAATAATACTAATAATCATAATAAAAGTTTATTTTAAGGGTTATAAATAAATAAATCGATTTATTAAATTTCTTGATTTGTTTTCTCCAAGTTTGGGAGATATATAATTATATTTTATATTATATATATTTTATATTTTCAATTATATTTCATCCAATTTTAATCCTTTTTCATATTCTTTTTAATCCTTGAGATTTATTATTTTTATAATTTTTATACTTTCTCATTTTATTTAATATAATTTATAATTTTATAAATAGTAAGCCAACCCAGTGCTTATTGGCACAAACCAGCACTTAGCTAAGGGGAACCAGATCAGTTGAGGATGGAGTGATTCAATAAGCCACTATATTAATATTTTTTATAAATTGTTTCAGTGTTTGGGATGTGACAGCGGTCCTGAGCTGGCTAACTCGTCAGAGCAGGGGCGTTAAGAGCCTAAGTGGCCTTATGGTGTTGGGATCTCGCAGGAGAAGTCCAGTAAGGTCATGAAGGTACGGTCCTCATCACCAGACCAAGGGTGAGTTATTGTTATTTTTTATATAAAATTGTAAGGGGGTTGTGGCGACTTGTCCTGACTGATCCCTTTAGGAAGTATGAAAGGGTCAATGAAAGTTTGTGTGCTTCGTCACACCATCTTTCATTGAGGGGGTTTTGTGATGGTACAATCATGGTACATTGTATAATTACATAAAATATGGTAACGAGATCATAAATATTGTATTTTCCTATTTTTTGACATACCCAATCCAACCTCAAACACCCTATATAGAATTTACGGTGAGTGGACTATATTACAGTATTTGCCAGGATTTGAACTAATTCATGACAAAAAACGGTGTCACATCACAAAAACAGTGTGCAGTTATTGAGATAAGCAGAGCCAAGCCTTCGTTACGTCAGAGGCGGAGAATGTGTTGACAACTACAAACAGCGATGTCAACAATTTAGACAAAGGAATGTGACGTCAATACACCCCACTTCCGCAGATTTCAACCAGAAATTGCCGTCATTTCATCTGCAGCTCTGATTTGAGCCTGCCGGCCGCCCATTCACTTACGAGTGAATTTTAACTTTTTAGACCACTGTAGGTGGTTAATAAACAGTATAATATCAAAATGTATTAAGGAAAGTAATAGTTCGGTTTGGTGTAGGCGTCCTCGACCGATTAAGTCGTTCGTAAACAAGATCGACGTATAGAATCGGTCCCACGACGGTGGGTTACGTGGGTTAACCAAAGGTGTCCCGTCAAGCGCAGTAAAATACACCGATTGTGCCGATATACGAACGAGACTGGCAGTGCGAGGAAGCCAACACGGAAATTGGTGAGAGCGTTCCTTATATATTTTGAATCCTTTATTTCCCAATATATGTGTTTGTAGAAATCAATCATTTAACAAATTATTCAAAATTTCAATCAAAATTTAAGGAGCTCCAAAATTTAAATAAGTTGTACCATGATAATGAAAGGGTGCGTGGTTGTGTGAGTGCGTAATTATTCTAAGTGCTGGGTTGAGGACCACTATATAAATATATACATGTTATTATTGTATAATCATTTAAACATATAATCATTAAACTTAATCAAAGTTATTATTACACATTATGTTTTTGGAAGGGTTACAGTTGGTTTTAAAAAATGTTATGTAACAAAGTAAAGAATAAAAAGGGGTATTTCATTGGTAACAATTAGAACAGCTGTTTTGTTATTTCAAGCAATTTCCGTTTCCTATAACTTTGCGTAACGAACTTCTGGCCCATGACTTAGTTAATTGCATAGATGGCGTCCTAGTTTTGTATACATAACCACATTTGTGAGATATATCGTATTTATAAATTCAAAAATAACGTAACTATACACAACATCACCCTCATCTACAAAATATTACCATCAACGATTTACTCTTTAATCACATTATTCATCTTCTCGACATATAATCACTAACTACTGTGTCCCTAAAATATCTAACACCCTCTTTGTGTATTATCTGTATCTCAACTTCTTATTCTCTCTAACTCCCAATCAAGTTAATTCTGACTAATTCATATGCCTTATTGATCATTATTACCCAAACCTCTTTACAACATTTCACTTTAATATAACACTAGAAAATTCATCACTTATCTTACAACAATAATACAACTCAATATCTGAACATATTTATGTTTACTCATTTACTAATCATTAGAATCTAGATCTCATAATTATTTAAACTCATCATCACAATTAATTATTCTTCAATTATTTATTTAGTTTGAAACCTGTTGTAATTATTATTAAATCAATTAAACTATACCTTCCTGTTACATCCATGGTTTACACAAAAATACATATAATACACAACATCAAAAGTACACAAATACATTGACATCAACACACAGAAATATACAATCCAAATTATCATTTAATCATTGACCATAAATCAGTTCATAAAACAGTCCATCTTGAAATCACACTATCACATAATTAAATGTTCATAATACAATAAAATATTTATCCCCCATCATCAAACAACAGTCGAGTCTTAGGTCTATACAACTTATTTTTCCTTGAAAACATTATATTAGCATCATTATTATTTAAATTCTTATATTCTTCTACAAAACTATCGTAATTAATATGGTTATTCCATATCAGTTTATCATACAACTTGTCATCACTGAATTTACATCGTAACTGACTGTCTACTGAATACAGGTATATACTACCTTTGGATTACATTTTGATTGATTTAGAACACTTCAACTGGCCAAATTAAGCCAGCTAATAATCGAACGTGTGTACGCTCTGAGGTGATGATAGAGACTGAGAGTGGGTCATACGCAAAATCTGCGTATGTAGTAGTGTCATGTCGTCACCGTCTTTTGTTTCATATGGCTGACGCCTTTGTTTTGCGTCATTCTTATGACGTTTTCACTTGTTTTATTACATCTCATTATTGTCTTTCCATTGGTTTTATATAACGTATGCGGCGGAACACATGTAGGCTATACCTTGTATTCGATCTACACTGATGAAACTGCGTCGTGTTATTAATGATTGGGAGAGTTGTTCTAACCATGTTTTATATATGAAAATACAATAAAATATTTCCTTGTACCATAATTCCTTAAGACGGACGTTTGTACCGTCAGAAAAGTGTTTTTACTGTAATTCACAGAGACTGGCTTGCCAGCGGTTACATAATACGTCTAGCCGGGCAGGCTCCAGATATCAACATAAACGTGTGTTGTAATAACATTGCATGTGTGGCTGGTTACAATGAGGTACCCCACAGCTGAATACTGACTGCTTTGAATTCAGCCTGATTTAAATTATTATTCTCTAACACACAATTCTGTACCGTTACAGAGTGATGATGATGAGAAATGTTCTGCACATTATTTTATTAAAATTCAATACTGTAATAATGAGTATTTTGACGTCTTTAAGAAAAATGTCTAACATACTGTAACTGTTAAAATAAACAAGAGAGAAGACACTTACCCCGATTACTCCTATCTATTTATGACTTACCTTAATAGAAGATTCCCAAAGTCCCTAGGGCCGCCACCATATTTTTTAGGAGCAAATATGGAAACCAATTACACTCTCCCCAAAGAAACAATTTAGATAAATAAAATTCCTTTATACAAAATTTATTCCAGGGCCGTCTAGACGAACTCGTTGATACAGAGAATAGGTTAGGGTAAAATGGCTTATTAATTAACTAACACATGATTATAGTCAAAACAACTCTTATTTTATTTTGCTCAAAAATTACTAATTTCTTTTTACTATGATAACACAAAAAATTCTGCGATACAAAAATTACAACATATGCAAATCAGTACCCCCCCCCCTCTCTCTCTCTCTCTCTCTCTCTCTCTCTCTCTCTCTCTCTCTCTCTCTCTCTCTCTCTCTCTCTCTCTCTCTCTCTCTCTTCTCTCTCTTCTCTCTCTCTCTCTCTCTCTCTCTCTCTCTCTCTCTCTCTCTCTCTCTCTCTCTCTCTCTCTCTCTCTCTCTCTCTCTCTCTCTCTCTCTCTCTCTCTCTCTCACATTATGTTATTGATTTTTATAAATTTGAATTTTATTATATGAACAATGATTTTATAATACAATCAAACTTTGATCAATTTTTTGGCCAAATATTTTTACTTATCTGCTCGTGGTCTCTCAGTCTTTGCCCCACCCGTGAAAGTTCGTTTTTTACGTAAACACTAAACTTGACGTTTCCACACTTTTAAACCCTGATCCCTTTTGTTCATTGGTTATTTCATAAGTTTATTTCTGTACCACTACATTTTCTAAACACAATTTTGGGTAGGCCTACCGTACTTGCCGGAGTAGGCCTACCGACACTATTATAATGCGACCGTTCTATTCAGCTGTTAGTCTCCGACTGCCTATGCGTCGCCCGCGTGGCCACGCTAATTCACTTTACTGCCTTTGGAACTGGTTTCAGGCGGATTCCTACACCTCGTCTCGCCTTTTGGATTGACATCATTTGCTTTCCACATGTTCATAATGGCGTCTGGCTGCCGCCACATCCCAACTCTGATTCACTTTTTCGTCATACACAGATGCAGGACTGCATTCCTTACCTTATATGGACATCATCTGCCCCCCCCTCAATTCTACACTCCTAACTAGCTATGCTTTATTACAATAAATATGTTTTAGAAAATTGTTATACAAATTTTGTCCCATTACAATACATGTTTAATACAGTATGCATAAATTTGTACAAAGTGTATAAACAGTGACTGTTTGTGATTACAGGTGATTGGAGACTTCAGCCAGATGACTGGGTCCAACAGTATAGCGAGTCTAGAGACAATGGAATCTGTGACAGCAACCAGCACAAACCGTACCCCCAACGGTACTGTACCAAACAGCATGATGACTGACATCGAGACTCCTGTTGACAATAACGTGTGGTGAGTGCGGATGTAACAAAAACCATGGTTACATACAAGGACGTGTAATTTAACAATTCGAGTTCCTGTGTTAGTACAGAGGGAAAAAATTCATGAAAAACTGTTAACAGAATAATTGTATGATATTAAGGTGACATGAATAACTTACAAGTACCACAGAAATATTAAACACCACCTTTTCCTCATTCACTTCCCAAAAAACAAAAAGAAATTTCTGTTGCCCTGTTAACCATACAGTCAGCTGTAGCCAAGTGAATGAATATTGTCTTATCCTCCTCCTCCTCCTCCTCCTCCTCCTCCTCCTTCTTCTTCTTCTTCTTCTTCTTCTATCAGAGAATAGACGACTCGCCTGTTTTGGCCCCAGAGGAAATACAACTACTTCACCAACGCTTCCTAGGTCTTCCTGTACGTCGTTGTCCAATAGGCTTGTATTGCCAAACTTCCTTAGACAACCTGCCAACTGGCATCCTATTCAGGCGACCACCTCTCTTTGTTTTCTGCAATACAATCTTGGATATTAAAAATATTCAACTCTTTGTATATGTCTTCATTGTAGTGTCTGTCTCTTTGTGTGCAGAGTTAAAGAGATCGCAAGAATCTCATCTCCAATGCTTGTATCCTACTGAGATGTTTCTTCACCAGAACCCAAGTTCAGACCCATACAACAACACTGGCATAGTCATTACCTTATAAAATTTTAGTTGAACCTCTTTCCTTTTTTTCTCCCGATAACCTTAATGAATTGTGTCACATATTGATTGAAGCTTAGTCAGCTTATGATGAACATCATAATCCTCGTCACAAGTGATGTCACAGCCAGGATAGTGGAAATGTGACACTTGCTCTATAATCTTATTATCCAGTACAGTCTTAGTTCACAAGACATATTTACCCATAAAAGCCATAGTTTTTGTTTTCTGTATATAAATTTTCATACATACAATGTAACAAAGAAGCAAATGGACGAACATAACCACACAATGCTGTCCTACTTGTGTAGTTAGATAAAAAATGTATCGTTGGTCACAAATCAGAATTGATTTATATGCTTGAATTTTTACAAAATCCTTTGTGTAATTTGTAGTTATTACTGCAAATAATTAATAATTTGTATTAACGATACATCTCATTTTGAATACATAGGTATGTAACTTCAGCAACAAAACATTATGACTCCTCATGCTTTGGTGTGCCATCAACAAAAGTACTAGTGTATTATTTTCTTTTTTTCAGTGGGCTAAATGATATTGGTGCATTAACAAACTACAGCTTTGCACTGACAGGGGCGACTTGGGGTGTGATTAAGACATACTATCCAGAACTGGTTCCTCGCATCGCTACACGAGGTGCTGTGTTCTCTCGCATGTCACCAGACCAGAAACAGCAACTCGTCCAGCAGCTTCAGGCACTGGGATACTACGTCGGTAGGTTGTGTACTGTTTATGGCATGTTTATATATATACTGAATTACACATGTTTCACATGCGATTTGATTTTACTAGTAAGGTTCAGCCAGCAAATTGTCAGTTTCTACAGTTTTAGCGTGTAGTAAAAATGTCAAAAAATACATAATCTTGTCCCTTGGCAAACTTTTGGTATCCAAGCATTCTTTCAGGATTTCCAAAAAAAAAAAAATACTATGAGAACATTGAATATTATTAGTTCCAATCTGTCTGTCTCTGTCTCTCTCCCTCTCTTTCTCTGGGTTAACAACAATCAGGCTGGCTCGCAGCATCTTGCAATTCGCCTCACTTCGTAGCTTTCCTTTCCAGTTCACAGAATGTTGTGCAGTTCATATTGTCCACAACCTATCTCTTGTAGTCTCTATTACTGCTCTCTGTGACTGCTCCCTTCTATTTTTCCTTTAATTAGTCTCTTAACTATCCTATTATGTCAGAGTATATATATCCCTATTAACATTAGCCTCTTCTACATTTTAAGTTGGCTAGGAAGCTTCTGTCATGAACTACCTTCCTGCCCAGGGCTTGAATTGGCCACATTGTGACTGAGCAATATCTCCACCACTTCCACTTGGGCAACTCCCCGACCTGGAGAGTGTGCCGAGCTAGTGAGGAAACCTTAGAGCACATCTTTCTCCACTGTCCAGCTCTAAGCACGGCCAGAGTGAACCTGTGAGTGGGTTGGGGAGGGAACATTGTCTGTGCGTTGGCGGTAGAGGTGTACAGTGGACATCAGGCCATGGGGGTCACCTGGAACTTGATGAAGATTCTGTCCTGAGCTGTTTTAACTCAGTTTTAACTGAGCTGTTTTGTAATAGACAGTTATTAGGACTAATTTTATGAAATTACTGAAGATATCGAGTTCTTGTTTTGAATAATTGCTCATAATTTTATTCCACACATAGACTTTTACAATTTAAAAAATGTTTACTTCAGTTTTTGGTCCATGGTATCCCTAAAATAAAAATAATTTTCAGAGTAAACACTATATTCGGATTAGTGTAATCATTACTGCCTGTGTAGTAGTGCCACATTTCCACTGTTATCGGGTATTCATACAGTGAAATAGGGCACAGAGGCACGGAGGTTATTTCAAAAAGTTTTGATGTGTAACACTAGTGCCATGGCATCATGTCATTGTAGCACTGGACTGTTCGGACTGTTCAGATGATTACACGAATGCGACACTTAACACTTTGACGCCGGGCCCTTAAAATAGTGGTCCTTCGCCCATGCCGGGCCATTTTTGCATATATTTAAAATGTTGTATCTTCTGAACTATATGATAAAAAAATATGATACCTATGTTTTTATGAAGATCTAAGTGTCTTTTTTAAAATGGTGTATATCATTTTTGGGTATACTGTATATAATTGTGTTGGTTATTTTCCCTGAAATTGCTTTTCAAAAAAGTGATGTTTTTGGAAGAAAAAAAATTGGCCAAAACACATGTTGTTACTGGAAACTCGCAATTTTATTTTTACTTGTCAGAAATGGATTAAACAATACATTACATATTGTTTATAATATATACAAGCATATGCTGTAATGTGCATGTATTAAATAAAATAAATATTTAAATTAATTTTAGTAATATATAATAGACAAGCAGGTGTGAAATTGGAAGCTGAATTATAAAAGATACAAAGAGAGAGAGAAGACGCGCACAGCTGTTCAGGTAGGGTCAATAATCCAAACTAATGAGAGAGAGCGAAGCGTTTGTAAAATGAAACTAAGGGGAGATTCTGTGTGGCCGAGAGGCAGGATGAAATTTGTACCCTATGAACAGGTGAGTTATACGGTCAAAGAACAATAGTAAGCAGGGCGGTGAATACACGTCAAAGAAACAATATAAGTCCGGGAGACGACAAACAATGCGTTGTTAAACTAGGGAGGGTGTAAAGCAAAACTACACTCAACGCCCCAATATAAAGAATTATTTAAATGAAAAATACTATTGTTAATTATTAATAAGATAAAGAATTAATTAAGAAGGGATGTTAATGTTAGAAAAGGAGTTAAATAATAAGGAATAATATGTGTAAAAAGGTTAGAAATTATATTTAAGAAAATGTTATAATTGAAAAGAAAATGTTAAAGAAGTAAGTAATAAAGAATGTTATGCTAAATAAAAATAAGAAATGCTAAGGAATGTTAGTATTCAAAGAAAGGATTGTAAATAATGTTATTATCGATGTTGTTATTAATATGAAGAAAGGGTTAGAAATGAGAAATAAATGTTACAATTGTCAGAACGGCTGATCAAGCGAAATCTTCATACCTTAATGGAAATGCAAGGACACAGAAGAAAGCGACAGTGAAAAGTCAAAGGGCAGAGACTACTTAGAATTTAGGACTACGAGTAAAATATCGATATATTTTCTAAGGCAGTTCATCTGTAGCCGATAATGCGACACACTACGAAGCTAAAACAGTATTCTGTATGGAAGTGTATTTCAGCACATGGTAAGAATGAAGAAAATTATGAGCGATCAGAAAGGTAATGTTAAAGAAATGTAATAAAGGGTAATGAAAGTTAATGTATTATATAAGTAATGTAAGAAAAGTTGAGAAATGTAAAGAATGTTCATGTAAGAAAAGAGTAAAGAATGGTAGGAATGTATGATTAAGATAATGTAAAATTCCAGATTGAAGAATGGCATAATATGTTAAGATGCAGAATGTTTACTAGTGCAAGAATGCAAACTCATGTAGGAAGTTCTAAAAAAAAATAAATAGGTCAATGGGACCAGATTAAAAGAGAGCAATGGAAAGAGCAGCTACGCTTACGCATTGTTAGCAACACTTGTGTGGGGAGAAGGGAACATTACTTGCTCTACCCTCCAACTAAGGGAAATTGAACAATTAATATTCATTATTATTGATTGTAGTGTATAAATACAAATACAAATAAGTGATATGAAATATAAAAATATAATGTGTCTAATGATAGAAAAAAAATTGTAATAAATAAATTTATTAAAACTTTTTTTTACCAAGCAGAGGAATAATGTGACAATACAAGCATATGCTCTAATGTGCATGTATTAAATAAAATAAATATTTAAATTAATTTTAGTAATATGTAATATACAAGCAGGTGTGAAATTGGAAGCTGAATTATAAACAGGAATCAACAGGAACATCACGCGATTGCCGCTGAGAGCGTGTACACAAGTAAATAGTGTGTGCGTGAAACCTGTTCAAGCCTGAAAGTTTGCAATCTCACCTCAAATAGATGCTAAATTAAAGTTTTATTTAATTATAAGAAAACCGTAAATATTAGAAAGAGTGTAAAGACTTCTAAAAATGCATAAAATCAGACACGTGTGCAGTGCGAATTCTATGTAATTATGACGTTCAGTGCGAATTCTGTGTGATTTTTAGAGCATAGTAATTACACTAATGATGCGATCATTATGATAATTATGTATAATTAAATTAGACAATGTTAGATCACCTTAAAATTAGCAAATTAGACATTGCAATTGGCAAAAATGTGCGAATATGTGAAATTGGACGAGAGTGGAGTAACAGACGCCATGGACACCTTCTGACCTGCAGAATTCTGTGACGACAGGTGTGGTTTTTTTGGTGAATATAAATACAAGCCCAGGAGAGCCAAATTTACTCTTCAATCAGTTTTCAATTGCAGCGGTACGCTGTCCGTCAGAGACGTGAAATTTTAATTACTTCAGACATAGTTATATGCTATGTCCAATATCGACAAGATCTTTTGTTTATAAACTGTAAAGTATAATGGACAATATGTTAGTTCAAGTAATAAAATAAGAAAAAGAACACTAACTACAATTATCTGACGTCTACAACTACAAACATCAACACTCTAGACAGATGGCGAGAGAACATCAAGCAGAGGAACGATACGCAGAGCAAGAGAGGCGGTTTATATAACAACTGCACCCGATCCAGAGCAACACGTCATTCCATTCTACAGCCAGCCAATGGGACCATGAAGTACGAGTGACTGGAGGACGACCAGTGGAACCGGAAAACGCAAGAGGGCATCCAGTAGGAGAGGACCGACAGATCACTGGAGGACATGGGACAATCTGCAGAATTGAAGTGACGAAAAACCAATTTATAATTATAAAAGAATAAAGACATTGAAAGACATTAATAAAAAATTTGTAAATTAAAGAAAAATTATGTAGATAGAGATAAGAGAATGTAATTTAACTGTAGTAAGAATTTTCTTTAATGATATTTTCTTTAATGATGACCAGTTAATTTAAAGATAATTTAAATCCTTGCTTGGAGAATTAACAATTGATTTAATAAATTTAATTTTTTCATTGAAAGCATATAAAGTAAAGTAATTGGAAATACAGAAGAAGACTAACAATTCAATTAATTTCTTTAAAATGATTATAAAGCTGTAAGATGTATGCCAAGCATAGAATAATAATGTAAATAAGAACAAATTTATAAAGCACACATTCAGACTGAGTAGTCGAGAATTTATAGTGTAACGAAGAAATGTTTTACGTAGAATTGCTAATATAAGACATAAGATATAAAATCTATTTTATGATGAGTATACGGCAACAAAGAAACGTTGAAACAATAGATAATGAATATTTTATGGCGAAGTAAAGATTACTATTATATTATTGTTTTTTTTATTGTTTTTTTGTTTGAATATAGAAATGAAAACATATTACGATTCCTAAAAGGACTACTCTTATTATGATTACACCTGAACTCCAATTATACATACACGGTATCAGTAATGTTGTATGAATGTAAACACAGCACAAAAGGTACCGTTGTATAAATTTTGGCGTCCCAAAGAATGTGGGGCTCCACAAAATAAATTATATTGAATAATTTATGTGTTGTTGAAAATTTTGGCGCTCCAAAATCGTGGGGCTAAACAAATTAAATTACATTAAATTTGCAACCTCTGTGTCGTTGTAATTGGTTTATAAAGGTGTACTTTTGTAATCTTTTTACAAGAAACGCTTGTCTGATATTTTGACGTGTAAGTAGTGTTTAGCCAACTAACATAACAGTTTACCGCGCACTGTTTCATGTCAACTCTACCCACAAAAGTGTATGCATGTGCGATCTAGCGGATGATTTGGGTACTACAAGGCCTGACATAATTTCCATACAGCTCCAAGGATGTCTTTATAGATATAGAATCATGTTCAGGACGTCAGTTGACGTCCATCGCCATTCTCGGAAGTTATCAAAGGACGTCAATTGACGTCCATTGGTGTCAAAGTGTTAATGTCATTGCATTAACTGTCACGGTTTAGTGTCGCCATGTGAACGAGGCTTAGAGCAACATGTGGATGGTGCATCTTGACAGACTGAGAGTCTTCTATAATGCTGCTGTTTACACAATACATGCAAAGTGTCACATAATCACATAGCAATACTCACTTTGAGCACTTGCCCTTCATTTGTAAGACAAGTATCCTGGTTTTACTGAGTTTGCCGGCAGACAGTTTTGTAGAACAATCAAAATTTGTAGCAACAAACACTGGTACACTCCTCTTGTGTAATTTTGTGCCATGGCATTTCTTTTCTTTTGAAAATGTGTTATGATGTGTCTTCGTCTTTAGCACTACAGCCTAACTTGAGATCTGGCCTCCAATACCAGTCTTCTCTAACATCTCAGTGTCACCCCGTCTCTAACATCATTGCCATCTCAGTGTAACCCCACATGTCCATTATTCTGAGAAATTCCTG
Organism: Magicicada septendecula; assembly: GCA_034769895.1. NCBI lineage: Eukaryota > Metazoa > Arthropoda > Insecta > Hemiptera > Cicadidae > Magicicada > Magicicada septendecula. Next base: position 378,221,535 of record CM068372.1, read on the forward strand.
CTTTTATACACATGTACCCTCAGGATTTGCTTTGGCATACGCTAATCATCGACCATTTTAGGTGACGAAGCCATTGTATTTGTTGAGCTTTTTCAAATCTTAAGATGTCCTCTCTGATGCTTGAAAATTACTGTTCCAGACGTAGGTGACAACTATAGCTAGATCAAGACATTGCCATAATAGTCCTGTTTGTTCCAAACTGTGGTGAAAGTGAATAACAGATTTTTATGAAAAAGCATATTATGTGGGATTTGAGTGCAATAAACAGGGCATGTGCAGGGACCAGGCAAAAAGTGTATTTATACAGGACAGCATAAAAAGCAGGCGCATTTTAATGGGATGTTTACTGTTTTTACTCTTACTAATTGGGTGTCAAATATACCCCACACTCCACATACCCCATACTCCTACTTAAAAAGTTATCAAATATTTTTACAGCTATTATACTTTGTCCATAAAAACACGGTTACTTCTTCATTTTAGTATCACTCCCGGATCTAAATTAAACACAAAATTACTAATCTCAGAAGTTTCTCAAATTTCATAATATCATAACTAAATTGTCAGGGTTATAATACTGGCATAAGTGTACTACGATTCAAAACAGTGGCAATTTTTATACCAGGATGTGTTCGTTGTACATGAGAACATTAATTAACAATTTTTATCCCAGCCCACGGAAGTATGTTACTGTATATATAATTCTTCAGTTGTTACTACAGTGTAAAACTTATAGAATTTAACAACTCTAATTTATATGTGAACTGTGAGCAAGGATGTTAAGTAACATTAAGGACACTTTGACATTTTTATTAATAAACTGTATATCGGGGGAGACAGCGTTATTAAATTCCAACAGGATTAGGAACAAATGTTCTTTCGAGAATATTGTGCAGTACACCATTCAACATTATTTATATTTTTTAAATTTATGAGTTAGTACATTCAACTCTGGTAAAACTGTAATTTAAGGCTTTCATATCTGCTTGTTTCAAGTTTGAGGTGCATAGATGGCTGTACCAAAATATTTACCATCAAGTATTTCGTTTAACAACTTTGAAATAAGTTGATCTCTCGATGTTTTTGTGTTGCTGTTCTGGCTGTGAATCGTCATTTGATTTCCTCAGTAAAATCCCCATTTTTTGACATTAGTGAACCTAAGTATATAAATTTATTTATAATAGTTTATTATGGAGGCTATCACAGCTGCAGTCAACATTATAAGAATTAAAAACTACCGGACTGTGTGGCCGTGGTCGATTGCTTATTGGTTGATCCACAGTTTTCTCTTAATGTTTTGGCCACCTATCGGAGGTCTCATTGCTTATACTTAGCTTCAGGTATGTTCGGCCTGCCTTCCCATGTAGAACATTTTTTACTACTGAAGAAGGCCTGTGGTGGGTAGCTGAAACGTTTATATAAAAATACGAATCAATCAATAAGCAATCAACCACTGTCAAACAACCCAGTAGTTTCTGATTCTTATAATCGTTATTTATGATTTTTTATAATCTGTACCAAATACTTTCTTCTTCACTTTGACATTTAACGTGTTCTGGCTTAAGTGATCCTTTCACTGCTGTTTTTGTACTTCTTTGTGTAGGTTATTGTTTGTTTGTTATGTGACGTCTTCACTTTAACACTCCCCGTATTATTTCCTCTATACTTGCTACCCCTAGCTCATTCCTTATTGTGTCAAAAATACCAAAAATAGTGGTAAAATATAATAACCAGTGGGTAGAAGAAAATGTATTCGCTGACCTGGAGGAAGTGGTTTCAGCAAGAAGGTATAACAAAACAAATCTTTAATGAAAACGCTGAGATTCATTTGCCATGTGACAGACATTCAGTGAATACACCCAGTTGTCACTAGTCTGGCATTACCGTGACATTTTTCAAACCAAAAACTCTACTGCAGTTTTCTGTTAACGTTTGTTCACCTTCATCAGTGTTCAGAGTGTCGTCAGATTATTAGTAATTGTATCATCAGTTTGTATCTAATTGAATGTATTGAATGTTCACCTTCTCAATTGATGTCTTAAGCTTTCACATTCAGCATCGTAATTATTACGTTACTTTAATTATTACATAAGACCTGTGGTCTTATGTTGTTAATTCCAGACATTTCAACCTCGCCATTAGCGTGTCTGAAGGATTTAAACTTTTACTGACATGGTCTCCATCAGTCAGACCATAGTACTGTGGCTAAGGCTAGCGAAAAACAGCCTTAGCCACAGTACTGTGGTGTTACTGATAGAGACCGTGTCAGTAAAAGTTTAAGTCCTTCAGACAGTGAAGGTGTTTCCAACAGCGAGCTTGAAACATCTGGAATTAACAACGTATGACCACGGCCTGATAGTCTGGGGAGTAGTTTTAGTAATAGTTCACATTCTCAGTTACTAAGGACATATCTTGTTACATGTTTGCAGTATATATACTGCTCAACAGTGTGATGATATAACATTAGCTTGTAAAGCGTGTAACTTGTTTGTATTCTTGATAGTCTCAAGTTGTACAGTGTAGTGACACCCGAAAAATCCAGAAAGCAAATAGATACATTTTTGTGACCTGTGATACATTTTTATATATTCACTTCACTTGTGTACAGTACTGTATTAGTTTGTGGTAAAAAATTGGCACTGTTTATTAATCGTATGTTTAAACATTGAACAGTAATTAAATGTGTTGTTATAATTTGACATAGATATTATTATTGGTATCCAAGTCACTTTTGTTATTTATAAATTAATGAATTACCTTAGATCCATCGTGTGACTTTGTTTTATATTTAGAATTACGCGTTTCGGAACGTATGTTCCATCATCAGATTACTTCACTCAGTTGAGACCATCAAATGTTAAAATCATGTACTCAATTGTTGTGAGTATCCGGTCAGCATTCATAGGGTGCGCACCCATACTGATGTGTGTTTTTAACAATTGAGTATGTGATTTTAACTTTGCACGGTCTCAACTGAGTGAAGTAATCTGATGATGGAACATATGTTCCAAAACGCGTAATTCTAAATATAAAACAAAGTCACATGACGGATCTAAGATAATTTATTATAATTTGAAAAACTTGGCATCAGCCTTCACTGAATGAATTTATGAAGCAATTGTTTGGCTGCACAAGAAGTCAGTAGCTATCTTCCTCATGCTAAACAAATGTTAAAACATAAAAATGGTAATTCTTCCAAATGATACAAAGTCCTGTACAAAAAAGTCATATAAAATACAAATTACTTATTACATATAACTAAATGAGATCCTGAATTAAGTCTTTTCCCACTAAAGAAAAACACTAAGTCTTCAGTGTTCATTTAATGAATATATAAACTCAATAGTGTTTCTATATTCAGTTAGAATTCTTTCCTCATTAACTGGATTAAGGATATGCTTTAGTTGTACAAAGCACGAGGGCAGTCCAGAAAGTAACTTACATTTCAGTGTGGACAGGGGTGGGACGGGGCTAGCGCCGCCATCTTGGTGACACTGGGTGGCGTGACTCAGTACGCATCCAGCTGGGGCCGGTATAGGTTTGTCTTGTGTTTCTGTGCTTTACTAATAATTTTTAAAATGAATGCTGCGATTGAAAATCCCGCGAGCTGTGAAGTGCGCTCAGTAATACGATTTCTGCAAGCAGAAAACTGCAGACCGGTGGACATTCATCGGCGACTGTGTGAGGTGTATGGGAAGAATGTTATGAGTGAGGGAGGAGTAAGGCAGTGGTGTCTTATGTTTAAAAATGGCCGCACCAATGTGCACGATGATGAGCGAAGTGGCGGGCCGAGTGTTCTTACTGACAAACTGGTGGAGAAAATCAATAAAAAAATCCGTGAAAATCGCTGCGTTACGATTACTGAGCTAATCACATGAGTTTTCTCAATTTTCACATAGTTTGCTTCATGAAGTTGTCACGATAAAGCTTGGTTACCATACGTTTTGTGTGTGACGGGTCCCGAAAATGCTTACAGAAATGCACAAAAACCAGCAGATGGCATCAGCACTGTCATTTCTTAATGCCTAAATGACAAGGATGGTGATTCTTTACTGGACCGTATTATAACGGGGGATGAAACCTGGGTTAGGTACGTTAATTGTAAAACAAAAAATCAATTCAAGGAATGGGGCCATACTTGCTCATCCAAAAAACCGAGGAAGTGTTTGCAGACCTTGTCAGCAAGGAAAATGATGGTGACAGTTTTTTAGGACAGAAAAGGGGTTCTCCTGGTAGAGTTTATGGAATGGGGTACCACAATCAACTTCGAGGTTTACTGTGAAACCTTAAAAAAGCTGCGGAGAGCAATCCAAAACAAGCGACGCAGTAAGTTGAGCTGCGGGGTATTGTTCTTCCACGACAATGCCCGACCGCATACAGCAGCACGAATGCAAGAACTTCTGGGAAAATTTGGATGGGAGATTTTCAATCATCCCCCATACAGCCCTGATCTGGCACCGAGCGATTATCACCTGTTCATGCGTATGAAAAAGTGGCTGGCAATGCAGCGCTTTGAAGACGACGAAGAGCTGAAGGCAGGCGCTAATGAATGACTGAAATCGCAGGCGGCAGATTTTTACGATGAGGGCTTTCAAAAACTCGTAAATCGTTACGATAAATGTTTGAACTTGAATGGAGACTATGTGGAAAAATAGTCTAAGAATGTAGTTTTCAAGTGTGTAAATAAAAAATTTTTCTTTCATTTTTTTTTATTACTTTTTCTAAAACGTAAGTTACTTTCTGGACAGCCCTCGTAATAGTATTCTGTATGATTTTTCTTTACTTGACATTACCACTTGGGAGATAGAGGTGAGAAGTTCAAATATCTGACAGTATCTTATTATCCAGTATGATGTACTAATCAGTACACTTTCTGTCGAGTGCTTTATTTATATTATGTCATCTGAAGAACAATGCTCATCACTTTCTGGAGCCACAGTACAAAAAACAATAATTTTCATCGTCATCATCTTCAAGGATTAAATCAAGGATGGTTTGTTCTGGTCTCAAATAGGCAAAGATTAGAGCTGATCACTCCAGTGCTTCCTCAGACGTCCCAAACCTCTCCGTCCCCTCGGCATATAGTTCCTTATAGTTGTTTGGGGATGCGGCAGTCATCCATTCTCCAAAGATGTTCCCACCAAATCCATCTGGCTAGTCCTTATTTGAGGCAATTTAGTAGTGAATATGTCCCCTGGATATGTTAATAGCATATCGCAGGGTAAGACATATGGTGGGGCTGCCATCTTCAGGATTAACGTCCGGTCCGATTTTCTGTATGGGTGTTCTCCCATAAACTGGCTGTCTTGTCAGACTAAAGAGTCCTGTTTTCCCAGTTGAGATATCCATAAGGATCTAATGTGGTGATGTAATGTGGTGGTGTGGTAATGTGAATCTTTGCCTCCCATATCCTATATCGTTGACCAATGGAAGGTCATCCATCTTTAGGGGCAATTTCTCACCCCAAGAGCAAGAGGGTGTCCTAACCTCTACTTGACAATGACAAGTAGAGGAGGGACAGCTTATACTGGCTGTCACTCGGTCTCCAGAGCCGCGTTAGCCACCTGTAGGTGTTGGCCATCCCCCACCACTTGGAGGTGCGGCTGGATATTTCCCTTCATCAAGGAATGAGACCATAAGGCATTACTCATCCTCTCCAGTACTTGGGGGAACACAATAATTTTCCAACGTTAATTAAACATGTTTTTGAATTCTAAGAAAAAACAATGTAACTTTCCTGGAAAATCAGAATGATCACAGTTGCACACCACTATATAAAAATTATCCCAATTAGCGCTTTCAAGCTTCACAGCCCATCGTCAGATTGGAATAGACAGGAAATTCGTAAAAACAACCCCTTCACCCCTCTCCCCCACCCTGCTCACACACAACAAGCTATAATATAAATGACCCTTCCCCACCCCCTAAACCCTGTCCCACCATCTGTAGAGTTACATATTTTTTCTAGCAAATTCCTTGTGTTTCAGTGTTGTGTGTGTGTGTGTGTGTGTGTGTGTGTGTGTGTGTGTGTGTGCATCCTTTTAAACTACCCATGGTCTAGATACGTTGATGATGTATTAGTAATTTGGGAAGGAAGCATAGAAGAAGTGCATGAGTTTATAAATGAGGTAAATAATAAGGATAAAAACTTACAATTTAAAGAAGAGATAGGAGATAAGAAAATAAATTACTTAGATTTAAACATAGAAATTAAAGATGATGAGAAACTACAGTTTGGGATATTTAGGAAAGAGTCGTATAATTATACCGAGAGAGTCTTACCACCCATATAGATATAAAATGGCGGCAATCAATTCATTTTGTTACAGAGCTCAGAAGTGTTTAAAAGAGACCGAATCAAAAGATAGGGAGTTAAGAACGATAAAGGGAATTGTAAGGAATAATAATTATAACACCAACATAGTGGATAAAGTTATGAAAAGGATTAACATACAAAAAGATAAAATAGAACCAGAACAAAAGAATTATGCAGGGTCATTGACATACATAGGTTCACATACTAGAAAAATTATAAAATGTTTTAATAAATATGGAGTAGATATAGCTATTAAAAAATGTGAAACGGTATTTGATAAGATAAAGAATAAGAATATAGAAAAAATTCCAGTGTTACAGAAAAGCGGAATTTATAAATTAAAATGTAAAGACTGCAACAAGGTGTACCTAGGAGAGACAGGACGAAAATTCGTATGCAGGTTGTCTGACCACAAACGTGGAGAAGGTAATAGAACATCCAATTCGTTATATGCAAGACATTTCATAGAAGACAACCATACGTTTGTTAATCCTTTGGAAGAATACGAAATTGTAAAAGTAGTGAATAACACAGTTGAAAGGAAGCTTAGAGAGGAGTTAGAAATATTGAAAGAAAGAGAAAAAGGGTTAAACAATTTAATTAATATTAAAATTAAATTTGATAATGAAGAAATATTTTATAACATGATTAAGAAGTAAATGATAGAGGACAGATAGATAAGATTAAGAATTATTTTGCATAGTACTAATTGGATGTTTTAAAATAAGGGTGTATGACTGACCCACGTGTGTGGAGAGGAAGAGGGTAGTTTAAAAGGATGCACACACACACACACACACACACACACACACACACACACACACACACACACACACACACACACACACACACACACACACACACACACACACACACACACACACACACACACACACACACACACACACACACACACACACACACACACACACACACAACACTGAAACACAAGGAATTTGCTAGAAAAAATATGTAACTCTACAGATGGTGGGACAGGGTTTAGGGGGTGGGGAAGGGTCATTTATATTATAGCTTGTTGTGTGTGAGCATGGTGGGGGAAAGGGGTGAAGGGGTTGTTTTTACGAATTTCCTGTCTATTCCAATCTGACGATGGGCTGTGAAGCTTGAAAGCGCTAATTGGGATAATTTTTATATAGTGGTGTGCAACTGTGATCATTCTGATTGTGATTTCAACCACTAACACAAATTTCTTCATTAAATTTCCTGGAAAAGCGAAATTTTGTAATAGGCATTGATGCAAGTGAAGGAAAATAAGAACATAACTAATAAATGACTCATGACTTTATCAGATGATGAAATAGTTCAAAAGAAAGATACTTCAGAAGTGCAGGTGCATATTCTGTGCTGGTAAAATATGCTGAAAATCAGATATATTCCTGGAGTAGATGTTTCTGCAGTTTTTTTTTGCCAGGCAGCATCTCTACCACAGTGTTGTAAATTACTAAATGTGAAATGTTAAAACATTCAATAGCCAATTTGTGACTTTCGTGAATTTTCGCTTGCATTCCTTCCATAAACCATCTAATCAATGGTGGGTAACTACTGTGTTCTTTATCATGAATATTTATTTGTTCATCCCTAAACAAACAAGGTCATTGCCTAATTTTACTGTCAATCAAAACGTTTTGTCTATAAACCTCATGAACTTCTCTGTGAATTTCAGTAGCAATATTTTTGTTGTTGTTATAAAAAAACATTACATGCAGAAATTACACTGTTACGCACCACTATAAGAAGAAAATTCCCGATTAGCACTTTCAAGCTTTACAGATCATCGTCAGATTGGAAATATACAGTCATTTTCGATCAGATTATATATTTCCGATCTGATGATGAGCTGTGAAGCTTGAAAGAGCTAATCGGGAGTTTTCTTGTATAGTAGTGTGCAACAGTGTAATTTCAGTTTGTGATCATAACAACTAACACAACTTTATTAATTAAATAAAAAACATCACAGTGGAAACCTCACAGTTGGCAGAATTATCCATTGTAGCATCCGTAAATTGCTCACACACCACAATAATCATGTATGTGATGTCACCAGCAACAACTAAGTATTACAAAATAACATCCAACTTTACAACATGAACGATCCCACTTTGTTGTCAGAGTCAGTGGTAATTTCAAAACAGACCGTACTTAAAAGACACACCTCTTATGAGCAAATTATAAAAAAAAAAGCTGTCAAAGAATAGGCAAAACAGTCTAATATCTGGAAAACTGATAACTAGTAAGACATCTCATACCAATGCGGTGGATATCTGACGTTTTACTATATTAGTTATGTTGTCTTTTATTTTTATATTTTAATGTCAGTTTAGCCCAAAGACAACTACTGATTACTTGTATAGTGTAAACATTGCTAGACAAGTGTAAATTGAATCATAATTCAGTGGCAGCTGTGACATTAGTTTCTCAAATTCTGATACAAATTGCATGCTAAAGGTTAATTATTTACATATAAATGCTGTATAGAAAAGTTAAACTATAAGAAAAGAGAAATTAAAGAGTTGTAGCATGTATAATTGTCGTAGGCAAAGCTTGTGACATCCGGTCCCGCCTCTTCTGGCATGCGTTGTTGTCTGTACACTAGCCTATTCCAAATTGTGTAGTTTGGTACAATGGTAAGGTAGCAGTAAGTAACCATATACGTACTATACTTATTGTAACATAAATCTTTTGAGTATTTAGTTTATCTGTACCAAAAAATGGAAACTGTGTATTTTGTGTTTTTGTTTTTGTGCCAGTCCGTTAATTTCTTACTTCTTTTTCTGTCTTTCACCACTATTCTGCAACATTGTGGGGGTGGGGACTAAGAAATTAAGAGATTGGCACAAAAATTGACAAGCATCAGGATGATTGTCAATAATAAGTATCTGAAGTAGAATAAGTCAAATATAAAATGGAATTCTATTGCCATGCTTGTATTACGTAAGATACATGAGTGTTATGAAGGTGCAGTAAGCCTCTACAGTATGCAGGGTATGCGTTGTGTGAAGTGATGGGTATGCCTGTCGCCCACTATTGCAATGCATCCCGAGCTTCTTGTAGAGTTCCTGCCGCAGGGACTAAAAGACTCATGGAATTCTAGATATGGTCTGCTACTGGCTGTGGCTATTCAATTAGATGTATCTAGTTGAACATGAGGGTCCTCTGAGGCCAGGTCACGTGGTACAGTTGGGTTTTGACTTATAAGGGGATTACCCTGAAAGCGGGCACAGGGATGGTAGAATTTTCTCAAAAATTTTCCATTTAGTGGCATTCAGGGACAAACATGTAAGGATTCTCGGATAGTCTGGTTTGAAGTTAAATAACGGGCTTTACATGCCTAGCACAGCCCTCAGCCCAAGAGAGACCGAAGCTTTTGCATATGGGTCTAGCCAAGTAACTCTGCACAGAGATTCGCACCACTAACGTGGTGACGATAAGTTTTCCTAGATGGCAGGTCATCGATTTGCTGCAAAGCAGAGGTTGGAATCTACAATATGTACAGCTAATCAAATGTTTGTGATAGGACAGTTGAATGCTGTGCTCCTAAGTGAGAAAATGGTCTCCAAAACCAAGATGATTTTCTCTGCTATCTTAGAGAGTATGGCTTGTGAGATATATATCAAAGAAATTATGAAGACTACAGGTAGTTGAACTGGACTTCTGGAGAAGATCTTGTGGAGTATCAAGGCTCCGGTCCATTAGAAATGAAGTCATCAGAAGGCGAATTTGTGTAGACAGAACAATATATGACAAACAGAATTATCACTGTTGCACACCACTATATAAAAATTATTACAATTAGCACTTTCAAGCCTCACAGCTCATCGTCAGATCGGAAATGAACAAACAGACGTGAAAACAAACCCTCCACCCCAAACCCACCCCACCTTGCTCACACACAACAAGCTATAATTCAAATGTCCCTTCCCAACCTCTGAGCCCTGTTACCCCCATCTGGACAGTTACATACACACACAACACTTAAACACAAGGAATTTGCTAGAAAAATATGTAACTGTCCTGATGGGGGTAACAGGGCTCAGAAGTTGGGAAGGGACATTTGAATTATAGCTTGTTGTGTGTGAGCAAGGTGAGGTGGGGTTGGGGGTTGGAGTGTTTGTTTTCACGTCTGTTTGTTCATTTCCTATCTGACGATGAGCTGTGAGGCTTGAAAGCGCTAATCAAAATAATTTTATATAGTGGTGTGCAACAGTGATAATTCTGTTTGTGATTTTAACCACTAACACAACTTTCTTCATTAAACTTCTGTTAAGATGTACAATCAACGACAGGTAATAGACAACAACAATGAGGTAATAAACGACAACAATAAAGTAAGTAAAGTTTTTAAATATCTTAAGTTAAAAGTCAAATTGAAGAGGGTTTTAAGTAAAATATGGTTCAATAAACAATGACTGGATGGATAATAATGTCATCCCAAAATACGCGCAAGTTAAAATTAAAAATAAGAACGCAGTAGCTAAAAAAGTAAAAGAACAAAGGGAGAAGTTGTGGATAAAATTAGAAATAAGGTCACTTTACGGCTTAAACAATAAATATAATAGGGAATTATATGACAGACATATAGAATTGTTAAGAATATACTCGTATGTAGAGTTAGAAGAAATATTATATAATTTTGGTTTGGGGTACGTAGAAAAGAAATTGGAAAATAAAAATAAAAAAATGGTAGATAAGTTAAATAAATTAATAAGAAAGAACGAAATAAAAAAGAATTTTAATTTAATTTTCCCCCATCTGTTCTTGTTTTATGAAAAATAATAAAATTGATAGTTTTTATATCCTTGTAGGTACTTAGCTGAAGTTGAGTCCGAATTCTAATCCAGAAGACGTCACATTGTTTCACGTGTGCACTTTCATTGTAATTCATAATCTCCGAACTGTTATAGTGTACAGAAAACTGTTAACTACATTTTAAGTATGAATTTTGATTTTTAAGTCATATTTTAAATATATTATTCACATTCTTTCTGTTTTGCGGGCCCGCAATTTATGTTCCGGAACTTTGTATGTGTCACTCGCGCGAGTGTTTAATTCAGACTGGGATGAGACGAACGACACTACTTTGTAAAGCGGCTGCGATTGTTTTTCCAATTTTCCATTGTATTGTTGTATTCCTACGCCAATATAATGTTGTTTTGGCGCACCCGCATTCCACAGCTGGGATTGCCTCTGATGTAAGATGTTATATAATCTGTTACATAATCGGTTAAGTAACTTGTAAATCACTGGAGCTGACCTTGACTCAATTTCGCTTGTTGTCTATTGCGTCTTTATAATTTATGCATAATATTTTATAATGACTCCTGCCACTTTCACTACCAATAAAATTTACCTTTATTTTCAAGTTATGTTTATATCTCCAAAAATTACTATTACATCATAAAAATGTTATTTATTTTTATTAAAATACAAATTTATTTATTTCCCCGGGTAGGCCAAAATGTCCCGTTACAATACCCCCTCAATGAGAGGTTTTATGCCGAAGCATAAAAACTCTCATTGACACATTAATACTTGTTAAGGGATCAGCCAGGATATGTCGCCACAACCCCCTTTACTGTTTACAAACAAAATATAATTAACTCACCCTTGGTCCAGTGACTGTGACCGCACCTGAATGACCTTACTGGACTTCTCTCTCGAGATCCCAACACCATAAAATCAGCCAGGTACTTAACACCCCTGCTCTGACGCGCTGGCCAGCTCAGGACCGCCGCCACAGCATCACCAAACACTGAAACAACAAATCAAAATATCACCTAGTGGCCCTGTACAATACTATATCCCTAACTGATCTGTTTCCCCTTAGCGGTGCTGGTTTGCGTTAAGAAGCACTGGTTTTTTTTTCTCTTAACCTCTAACATATATATGAACACATAACCTAACATGATACATATTTTATATCTCATTCTATCTACCTTCTCTTTTAACTTTTATCCCGAAATTCAAAATACATTCCTCTGATTCTATCAGAATTTAAATAAACATTTCCCATTACCATATTACACATCTCTCTCATCCCCAATTTGCATCTATAATATTTAAATTCATAAAAGTCTCTTAAACATTAACAAACATAATACAACACAATAAAACAGTATATTCATAATTCACATTGTTATTATTACCTTAAAATAAACAATTCGCATTTAAGTTTGACCAAAATTTACACACTTTACATTATTAAATTTGCACATAAAATTATAAAAATTACATTTTAATTTCAATTGAACTTTTATTAATTAATCATCAATTATTTATCCCTTAACTTTTCCAAAAAATCAAATTTTTTTTTCAACCTTCATTTTACATAACATTTTATTCATTATTCCATTTTATTAATTTGGGTGATTCTCAGTTATTCATAATAATTCGCTTTATCAACTTGGCATTTACCTATAATCTTACCCCCTTCATGACTCTAACGCTCACTTACAAATTCTTTATATAGTAGGACACCCATCTACCAAAACATCTACCAACCCTTCTCTACCTCTAACTTACTACTCTAATTCATTTCCCATCATTCTACCCTTATAACAAAATACTCTCTACCCCTTTGTACTCAGGATGTGTGTTTCCCTCCCATTGCTCATTCCCTTATCTGGTTCCTGGACTCCCCCTAGGTAACCCTTTCCAGCGCATAACGGTTCACCTCCCGCCACAACGCTTTTTGTTGAGGACTCCTTATCACACCACCCCCCTTACAAAATTCCACTATCAACTAATTACTCTCCCAGTACATCACTTTCATCTACAAAATATCTCCATTTATTTATTACCTCAATATAACAATCATTACTCTACATATTTCCCCACAACTACTGTGTCACTATCAATATTCAAATTCTACATTACGTTTATTCACAACAATCTTACTTTGTTTTAAACCCCCTTCTACACTTAAGTTGGACTGATTGAAATGTCTTACTTAAACAATCATCATTACTCAAATTCTATCTTTTACAAACCATTGAAAATTTTAATTATCTCAAATTTATTTCATTATTTATTTAAAATCTTTAAACACATTGAAAACTTATTCTATAACATATTATTACATCTTTATAACCCTTATCCCTAACATACTACATGCAATTAATACAAGACATAATAAACACAATATAAGAAACATCTAGTGCACCCATTTCTCAAATCAAAACAAAATTATTTAGTCAGCTCAGTAGCGAGTCATCATTATTAAGTTACAACAAATTTTTAATTCATTACTCCCCTGAGTTTACCACACACACTATGACCCCCCTGGACTGTGGCGTCCAGTTGCGTCCACAAGGACTGAAATTTTGGAGGAATTTTGTCATCTCCTTGTCCTTGCTTCTGCGTTACATGTTTTTAAAAAGCTAGATATCATCATATCTAAAGTTACAGATTATATGCCCTTAATGCGGGTCTATCACCTGGTTTACTGTTCCCACGCGAACAGAGTGATAGCCGCTGTTCCATTGTTCCGGGGATTTTCCCTAAGTCACCCCCCAATAATTTCAAATCTATACCAATTTCAAGCCAACTATGGTCAGGTCTACATTTGCTGCCCACAGCTGGCTGTCGTCCAAAACCACGATTAGTGCTGGTAAGGCAGTAATCGCCCGAAAAGGCGGGGAAATCATCTTTCATTTCATTTCAAGCATGTTCTCTCATCATCATAATACACTGCACGGCAACAAATCAACATATAATATGAAATTATATAACAAGTTGTGCAGTGTATATTACGCCAGTTTGGCCTCCGATGATGGTAACATACCTTGATGTTACCACCAACACTCATCGCTATCTGCAGTGGCACATGCCACCACTGCAATAGCATACTAAAAACTAAACTTAAACCCTTCTACTGCTGCAGTCTCATCTTTCCATAATTATTTCACTTCTATTAACACCAAACAACCCCCCAAAATTACCCACATATCTTATATGATAACAAGTTTTTTTTTTTTTACACAGACACTTCTGCAAGTCCTACTTTTCACTTGTACTACAAACTTTACAATTATATTTTGGTCACTTATTTACTAGAATAAAATTTAAAATTATAAACATTCCAAATTATATAGATTGATAAGTATTTACATTGGAGGCAACATTTTTTATCCTTAATCAAGAGTGGTAAGTTCATAATCGCCTGAAAAGACAGGGTTTTGCCGCAAAAAGAATAGGGACCAGGTAGGCATACTACGTAAATTCACGTCTCCTTTCTATTACCTTTAGCATCATATTTATTCCTTTTATTCTCCCATTATTCTAACCCGCCGTCTACCTCACCCCCATCCCCTTGGCCACAAAATTCGTCTTTTCCAAACTATACTGTAACTACAGCCATTGGCTATTTTATTTTTTACCAATAACACTAGAAAATTTATGTGAATGTACTGCCTTGTAAAATATAGCCTCCTTAAACTATTTACAATCACTAAAACAGTACTGGTACGTGATATGGTACACCTAGCCGCTGCACCTTGAGTGTAAAATAATTTATACCACGTACTTTTAGGGGTCCCCCTCCCCGTTCAATGAGATGCTGGAATTTCTAGTCTATACCAATTTTGGTGGAGCCGGACAATCATCGTTTCACCACCCGAAGGAAGTTCTGCCAACCATGGTCCGCCTCCCAATGCCAAAACCCACGGCCAGGACTGGTAAGGTCGTGACCGCCCGAAAATGGGGGAAAGTCCCTTCTGAAACATAAAACAATATATCAAAACTTAATTACTTATTGTGACCGATACAACTTCAAGTTCGTCGCATTTTGTGTACTTACTATCTCCTGCATTGTTGGGTTGCGTAGTACGTACGCATTACTCATCTTTACTTCTACAATTTCAAATGGTCCCTCATATAATAGAAAAAACTTCTTTATCTCTTTATCTTGTGCACTAGACAAATCGTGTCGCCTTACCAGTACTAATTGCCCTACCTCATATTTGGTCCACTTACCTTTAGCATCATGTCTCTGTTTTCTCCTTTCTCCTTTTGTGAGTAAATTTTCATTCGCTAGTCGGATCTTCACATTCACGTCTATAGTTTGATTTTCTGGTGGATACTCAAAAAGTTGTTCCAATATCCTAGGTGGCCTTGTTCCTTTTATTAATTCATATGGCATAAACCCGGTGGATTCATGGGTGGTACTATTCAACCATTCTTCTACTTTCTTAACGTAGAATGGCCATTCTGTATGTTTGGCGTGACAATATGCCCGAAATATCCTACCAATCTCTCTCATCACCCGTTCTGCCTGGTTTGACTGTGGATGGTAAACTGCCGTATGTTTGGGTATGATGCCTTCCCATCCCATAGTTTGTCTCCACCTACCACTTATAAATTGAGGTCCATGATCGGATAAAATTATCTTCGGCTTACCTATATTTACCATATAATCTCTCGTTATCTTCTCGCTCAGCACTCTGCTTGTCGCCCTCTTGATACTATATAATCTAACATACTTAGAAAATGTGCCTAAAACAACAAAAACATACATTACTCCACCCCTACCTTTGGGTAACGGTCCATACAAATCTACAGCAACTAAATCAAACGGTCTCTCTAACTTAATATAATGCAATTCCCCTTCTACTCTATAATTCACTACCTTAGACCTCTGACATAAATCACACACCCGTAACAACATCCGTACTCGCCTCTCCATATTCTTAAAAACACATGATTCTTTTAAAACATTCGTACACTTTTTTGCCCCAAAATGCCCATACCTTATATGGCAATCCCAAATAATTTTATCTATCAACCCTTCTGGTACAACTAATCTCCAATCACGTTCACCCCTTCTACTTTTTTGAACAGAATTCCTTGATATATTTGGAAACGTGCATTATATTCCGACCCATCTACATCCGCTTCTAAACTAGCAATTATTTTACCCGATTTGTTTTCAGATCTTTGCATGCTTTTAATGTCCCTTAACTCCTCACCAAAAACTCTATCTTCCCTTGTTAGTCGAAAAATTTCTATCTCCTTAAGATCCCTCCCTGTTTTATTTTCTATGTTATCTACCCTGGAAAGAGTGTCTGGTACTTTATTATCTGTTCCCTTAATATATTCCCAAGATAAATTGTATTCTTGTAAGGTTAGTACCCACCTGGTTAGACGACTATGAGTTAATCTGCAGGAGTTCAAGAATGACAGAGCCTTGTGGTCCGTCCTGATAACTGTCTTGTTCCCCAAGATGTAGGTGCGGAACTTTCCTACCGCAAACACGATGCTCAGCAACTCCTTCTCCATAGTTGTATAGTTTCTTTGAGCTGCCAAAAGAGATCTGCTGGCGAAAGCTATCGTGTGGTGTTCTTTGTCGCTATCCTCCTGATACAACTCCGCTCCCAAGGCGACATTACTGGCGTCAGTCTGTAAGTAAAAAGTTTTTAAGAAATCAGGGTGGTTCATCATTATCATATTGGAAAATTTTCTCTTTATCTCCTCGAAAGCATCCCTTTCCTTCTCTCCCGATTTCCATTGTTTATTTTTCTGTAGTACAGCACTTAACCTTGCTGTCGTCTGCACGTAATTTTTCTGGAATTTTCTATAGAAATTGCACAAACCCAAAAAACTTTGTAACTGTTTAATATTCTTAGGTTCGGGAAAGCGCATTATAGCTTCTACTTTATCTGGGTTAGCTAAAATTCCTTCGGGAGTTATAATAAAACCCAAAAAATGTATTTCGGTTTGTAAAAATTTTGACTTCTCCCAATTGACGGTTAATCCCCCATTATGTAATTTATCCAACACATTCAATATGCTCTGAATGTTCCGTGAATGTTCTGGATGCTATTAATATATCATCAACGTATACAGTCAGAAAATCTAAGTCTTTTGGTTGTAATATCATGTCTAAACACTTTATAAAACTTGCTACACTAGTGTTAAGCCCAAATGGCAAACGTTTAAACTGATAATTCTTACCATTGAAAATAAATGCAGTATATCTTCGACTCTCTGCTGCTAACGGCACCTGCCAGTACCCTGCAGTTAAATCCAACGATGTCATGTACTTGACCCCGCTGAATTTCTGAAAAATCTCATTAATAGGTTCCGGTGACTCCCGGTCAGGTATTATAATCTGATTTATTTTTCTTGCATCTAAGCATAATCTTACCTTTCCGTCCTTCTTTATTACCACCACTAATGGGTTCGAGTAAGGTGATATTGATCTTTCAATTATGTCTCCCTCCATCATTCGATCCAACTCCTCTTGCACTGCTCTCCTCTTTGAAAATGGTACTGGATAACTCCTCTGCATGTAGGGTGAGTGTTCTCGAACCTTCAGCTCACACACATAGTCCCTGGCTTTTCCAGGCAACTCCGCAAACACATCTTTATAACGCTCCACAACTGCCCACAACTCCTGTCGTTGGGGATTCCCTACAACTCCACCCTCATTAAAAAATTTATCAGCCCTATTTTCCCATACTCTCTCAACATTTACATGCATCTCTCCCTCCACACTTTCTACAATCTCACTCTCTCGACATATATTCACTTTGGTTTCTATATCCCCATCGCCTACTTGCTTTTGTATCATTTTTACCCCTGTAACTCTAACTTCATCTAACACCCTCTTAAAATTAACCCTAACTGGTTCACCCCCTCTATTAAATTTTACTATCCGTTTATTGAAATCTATTACTGCCCCATTTCTCTCCAAAAAATCATTTCCCAATATTACATCTAAACTCAGTCCCTTAACTACTAGAAAAGTATTCTCAAATTCAGTTTCATTAAGGAATATATTTAATTGTACTTGTTTAGTAACTCGTTTACTACGTACTCCAGTTACCCCCACTACTGTTACACCCGCAACTGGTAATGATGGTATATTTTTATTTATTTCTTTTAATTGTCTCATTACACTTTCAGAAACTACTGATATTTCACTCCCTGTGTCAATTAATGTTTTAAAATTCTTACCTTCTGTGGTGACGATTACCTCCGTCAATCCAGTTTTGTTTTCTATAATTTTCGTGTCATCTTCCTCTAATAACTCCTTCGTCATGTCCATTTGTATTACATTATTATGATGTTCGTCGGTTATCTGGACCCTCTTGTTCTCCGTGGACAATGGTGGGGTCCTTGCTTCCATTGTCGGCCTCAGTTTTCCGTTGATGTACCCGCCACGGCTTGGTTATATCCTCCTCTTCCTCTCGTCGCAGGTCTACCTCCTCTGTCGTTACCTCCTCCTCGTTGTTGTTGATGATGTTGATTCGGTGCCACGTTGTTCCGTTGGCAATCTCGTGCTTTGTTGAATCTGTAACATACTGTTCGGATTTGGGCGCCTCCCTACTTCGCGTTCCCCAATGTTTTGTAACACATCTAACATATTTTCTAGTTCATTTATATCCACTATCTCTCTCGTCATCAAAGTTATCTGTACCTCTCTGGGCAGGTGTTTACTAATATGTCTAACGAATGACCGAAACGGCAACGGTGGTTCTAGGTACTTTGCTTCATTATATATTTTCATGACGTACATGGTTAGATGGCTGTTTATTCTCCCAAAATTCCCAGTTCCCATGATCTTACTACGTAAAATTTCCTGGTCCTCTTCTGACCAATACTTGTTTCGGAATGCTAACTAGAATTTTTCATAACTACTCCAGTCTGTATTATGTACTTCCACCCATATTTCGGAATTACCCTTAAAACACTTTAAGATTTTTAGCAATTTAATCTCCCAACTACTACTATTAAATCGGTTAAATTCCCTGACCCTACTCAAAAATTGCATCGGGTGTACTCTGCGGTTGTCACAATTAAATTGTTCGAGTTCTATGTCATCTCTTGCTTCGCGAGTATACAACACTCGCTCCGCAACACTACTTAAATTTTGGCTTACGCCCACATGTAATTCATCTTTAATTTCTATGATGTCTCGCTCAATTACTTTTAATTTATTATCATTTTTAATTTCATATTGAAGGTTATGTTTACTCATAGCCCCCACACTCTCTTGTACTGATTGTTTACACACACTCTCTATCTCCATTATCTTATTTTTTACGTCAACATCAATCTTATTAATACACTTACTTTCTATCTCTACACACTGTTCTTTAACTTGAGTTTTAATTTCGTTTGTTATCTGCTCATTTACACCATTTATTTTGCTTTCAATATTTTGTGTGACTTCACAAATTTGTTTGTCAATTTTTTCATCTCTTTCATTAATTTTAATGTCTATGCTCTTAACTGCATTGTCTAATTTGGTATTTAAATCGTTACATTTACTAGCAAATTCTTTGTTAGTATTTTCAAACCGCTTATTAATTTCATTCATATGGTTTTTAAACTCATCAAATTTATTATTCTGTTCATCTAATTTCTCATTGACACTACTTTTAATTTCTTGGATTTCGTTTTTCTGTTCTAAACATCAAATTTTACATTAATACTACTATTCATTTTATTGATATCACTACTCAAATTCTCAGACATTGTTTTCATTAAATTAAATATATCGTCCATTGACAATTCTTTGACTCTTGTTGTCATTGGAGTAGATTGTGCTTCTATCATTGACTCTGTAAGAGTGTTTTCTAAATTTAATTCTTTATTTTCCATTTTGGTAATGGTAAAATTATTATTTTTATATAAAAATACTAACATATATGACATCTACTTATCACACAACAATGTATTCTACTTACATAACACTTTACGTTACTTCTCGTAACCTCCTACGTACCTTATTTATACTTTATGTATTTCAAACCACCATTCTGCTCTCCAAGTAGGCCTCTTTTTATATAAAAATATTTTATATAAAATGTCCCTGCCTTCGGAAGCCAATTATGATATACTTTTACTGATATAAATAAAATTTAATTGATTTTAATTTTTTGTTATTCACTGTTCTGTTTACATATAATTTCTTCGGGCGCCATCTTGCCTTAGTATCAATTGCAAGAAAAATTTATATGTACTTACCAATTTCGGGCCAGATTCTTTTCAGCGAACACAGGAGAACAGAATTATGGTTATTCAAAATAAGAAAGCTTTAATTATTTCCCATACTTAAGTTTTAGTGACATTTGATTATTTCCTTTCATCATTATATATTTTTTTTTATATCATTGACAAACTACCTCTTCCACTCCCTCATCTATTATAAAATTCCCATTCTAAAACTCACATAAAATCAAATTGAAACATGGTGTAAAAATTTTCAAACAATAAGAAAATCAAGATATTAAATATAACTAATGTTTAAGAAACACAAACCAGCCTTCTTTATATACCTACTTTCATTCACGCATACACACACACACACACACACATACACACACACACACACACACACACACACACACACACACACACACACACACACACACACCATATGAAGAATTTATAAGTGAAGGACCATATGAAGAAATAAAGTATGAATATACAAGTAAGTACCAGTCAAGGATAAAACAAATAGTGAAACAGATAACATTTATAGAAGAAAATAAGAAAAAGTATTTATTGGAAAGTAATCCAACAGCACCAACTTTTAAAAGTCAGGTTAAGATACATAAAGAAGGAAAACCAATTAGACCGATTGTTTCTTTTATTAATGCACCTATTTATAAATTATCAAAAGAAGTTAGCAGAGTACTGAAAGAGAAATATGAATTTGGGACAAAATACAACATAGAGAATAATGTAAAATTGACAGAAAAATTAGAAAATATTAGAATTAATGAAAATACAAAATTGATATCACTGGATGTTCAGGACATGTTTATCAATATCATAGTAAATAAAGTTATTAAGTTAATAAACGATAATAATATGGGAGAATACAGGTATAAAAAGCAATTGATTAAAGTAGTTAAAGAATGTGTAAATCAGAACTATTTTAGGTTTAATAACAAGTTTTATATACAGAAAAAAGGATTACTTACGGGATCTTCATTATCCCCTATTCTTGCAGAAATATACATGAATGATTTTGACAAGCAATTAATAAGTTCCACTAAGTATAAAGACAATAAAAAATTATGGACTAGATATATAAAATTATGGACTAGATACGTTGATGATGTATTAGTAATTTGGGAAGGAAGCATAGAAGAAGTGCATGAGTTTATGAATGAGGTAAATAATAAGGATAAAAACTTACAATTTAAAGAAGAGATAGGAGGTAAGAAAATAAATTACTTAGATTTAAACATAGAAATTAAAGATAATGAGAAACTGCAGTTTGGGATATTTAGGAAAGAATCGTATTCTGATATAATTATACCAAGAGAGTCGTACCACCCTTATAGATATAAAATGGCGGCAATCAATTCATTTTGTTATAGAGCTCAGAAGTGTTTAAAAGAGACTGAATCAAAAGATAGGGAGTTAAAAACGATAAAGGGAATTGTAAGGAATAATAACTATAACACCAACATAGTGGATAAAGTTATGAAAAGTATTAACATACAAAAAGCTAAAATAGAACCAGAACAAAAGAATTATGCAGGGTCATTGACATACATAGGTTCACATACTAGAAACATTATAAAATGTTTTAATAAATACGGAGTAGATATAGCTATTAAAAAATGTGAAACCGTATTTGATAAGATAAGGAATAAAAATATAGAAACAATCCCAGTATTACAGAAAAGCGGAATTTATAAATTAAAATGTAAAGACTGCAACAAAGTGTACCTAGGTGAGACAGGATGAAAATTCGTATGCAGGTTGTGTGACCACAAACGTGGAGAAGGTAATAGAATGACGAATTCATTATATGCAAGACATTTCATAGAAGACAACCATAAGTTTGTTAATCCTTTGGAAGACTACAAAATTGCAAAAATAGTAAATAACACAGTTGAAAGGAAGCTTAGGGAGGAGTTAGAAATATTGAAAGAAAGAGAAAAAGGGTTCGACAATTTAATTAATACTAAAATTAAATTTGATAATGAAGAAATATTTTATAACATAATTAAAAAGTAAATGATAGAGGACAGATAGATAAGATTAAGAATTAAGTTGCATAGGACTAATTGGATGTTTTTAAAATAAGGGTGTGTGACTGGCCCACAAGTGTGAATGAGAAAGGCGGTTAGGTTTAAAAGGAATGTACACACACACACACAACACTTAAACACAAGGAATTTGCTAGAAAAATATGTAACTGTCCAGATGGGGGTGAGAGGGCTCAGAGGTTGGGAAGGGACATTTGAATTATAGCTTGTTGTATGTGAGCAAGGTGGGGTGGGGTGGGGGTGAAGGGTTTGTTTTCATGTCTGTTTGTTCATTTCCGATCTGACGATGAGCTGTGAGGCTTGAAAGCGCTAATCAGAATAATTTTTATATAGTGGTGTGCAACAGTGATAATTCTGTTTGTGATTTTAACCACTAACACAACTTTCTTCATTGAACAATATATGGTTGTCTACAGACCATAAAATCACCCCCCATAGGAATGGAGGCCACGTAGAATCACTGCTTGGTAAGTGTTGCTGCTAAACAGGGTTCCAAATAGAAGGCAGTGAAAGGAGGTAAATCCAGGGTATTGTGGAAATAGGATGTCTGTGATGAAACGGAGAATAGAAATTTATAACGAGGAGAATGGGATGACAAAGACATTGGCGTGTAGGATGCAAGAGATGGCAGTAGCTGTGCATGGATGGATGGATAATGGAATCTGCTGTTGATTGTTTATTTCGATAAGATATTGTGTGTGTGTGTGTGTGTGTGTGTGTGTGTGTGTGTGTGTGTGTGTGTGTGTGTGTGTGTGTGTGTGTGTGTGTGTGTGTGTGTGTTGCAACAGATCGTATAATTAAATAGAGGTCAGTTATTGTTTTGTATAAAGGTGTGTGACCAGCAAGTGTTTGTGAGAGAAAGGGGAAAGAAACGGATGAGACAGGTATATTGTATCATTGAATGCACCTTTCAATTAATGTTTTGATGGAAAGAAAATTGGTGGATCCTAGGAGGATAAGAGAAAAAGAGTAACTGATGAACCAAAACTTTCCTTTAATCAGAATACAGAACCCATAATATAAAAACACATAAGAAAAATGGGTGTTATGTGTATACAAGTCTGTTATACTTTTAAGTATGGTTTGACTGTAACTATGATCAGACTGTACCCCTCCTCCCACCCCCACTCTAGGGGAAGAGTGTAAAATGTCCTTGGCAGGAATTGTGATGGGAATGTGACTGGCTCGCAGCCAGGCTGTGTCTCCTAGTGTGAACACTCCCAGTTGTGTTATTGGTTTTAATTTTGACTGTATTCTCGATGTTCTGTGATAGCTGTTCCAAGTGTCTCGGCAGTGCACGCAACCATAATTGTCTTTTGTGTGACAGATGTATGAATACATCCACATAGTCATCAAGAACTTTCTCTCTTATACACATGTACACATATTGTAGAGGCATCACTAGAAATGCCTGTACCACTCATGTGCTGTAAGTTAAAAGCATGGCAATGATACTCTGGATTGTATCTATAAATCGTCCTTTTTCAAGGACTGACCTATCCCAAGAAACCTGCTTTCCTAACATATTAATGATTACATTATTACATGAAAGTTAGTATACATATTTTTGTTTTAAATACCTGGTATTTGCAATGTCGTATAATTATTTTAAATATATAGTAATTTATATTCAGTGACATAATAACTCAAACTATTTGGAATGTTGTAGCAATTGGTGCTGTTTATAGGAAAACTGTTTGTATGAAGGGTGTTTTATGAAATAGCGGAAACTTTTCAGGACATATTCTACAGATGTAATAATAAAAACCTTCATAGTTCCTGAAATGCATTCTTTTCAAGTTATGGCCTTTACAACTATTAACCCAACTTTTAATTTAAAATCATTATGAGGGATCCAAATTTTGTACATGTATTCTAATTTTATGCTAAAATTTATGATTTTAGGTTTTAAAACTTTGGAAAATACAGGTAAGGTAGTTGAAAACATACAATTTAATAATGTCTCAAAAATCATTTTTTAATTAAAATAACTTTAAAAATCAATTTGGACAAAAACAAAGTGATGGCCAGAACCAGAAAAGCTGCTGAATATTGATTGGAATGGAAGAGAGCGAGAGGAAGTCGAGAAGGTTGAATATTTGGGAAAAGCAATCATATCACATAGAAAGGCTGATGAGGCAGTAACATGAATGTTGTTATGTTGAATTCTAGTGAAGGGTGGGTAAACATGACAGGACAGAATATAAATAGGAAACAGAGCATATTATGCTTACAGTTGACTAGTGAGTCACAACACAAAAATGGAAATATATAAGACATTTATTAGACTGGTTGTTGCTTATGGAGGTGAGATGTGGACATTAGTAAAAAAAAAGAAACAACAAAAACACTGAAAAAGTTTCAAATAAAGATTGTACGACGTGTTTATGGCTGCCTGGTTAAGGAAGAAGATGAATGGAGAGTAAGGACTGTAACTTTATTTACTCTTTTACACTTTTATTTACACAAAATCAGCTGTGGCCTGCGTCTAATTATTCGGACGCCATCTTGAAACTATTGCCTACTGCATATTTTACTTACCGAGGCCCAATGTTCGTTTGGACGAGCTAGAGAGCAGAATTATGTTATTTGAAGAAAACAAATTGATTATTTGCATACATATCTTATTCTCTTTTATTCTTCATTGCATCATTACTACATTACTTCAATTACTTTATTCAAAACAATTTAAATTCATTTCATTCCCATCATAAACAAAAAATATTCTTTCTCCCTCCCTTACACCTGTTACGATTTAAACGATAAAACAATACATTGATTATATATATTCATTGTACATAAATTCAAAGATAGAAAAAAAATTTTAATGCAAACTTAAATTTATTCACCGCAAACCAGCACTTCTTATTTATTATGTAATTTTCATTCACACACACACGCACCCAGCCTATGCCCTTATGAGATCTCAATTTTGATAATTAAAACTTCCTTCAAGAAAATCAGAAGACATGATATTGAATTTTGTTTAACCATTTTTTAGAATTTTGTTTTTACCCCCGAGTGTTGCTTATCTTGTCATTGTCCAGGAGACGTCAAGCCATTTAGATGCGTACTTTTGATTTTTTCACATATCTTAATTCACTGTCCATTGTCACTGATTCGATTCACTTGTCATTGGCTTTGTAGGTGAAAAACACTGTTTACTTCAAGATTGTTACATTTTTTAAATATATTTTAGTAGTGGGCCCACTTGAAATTTCGTTAATTCACATTTTTACACCTTTTTCGTTTGGGTGTGCCCGTAATTCGTCTGTGGACTTTATACGGCCGTATAGCATGAGAGTATGAATTCAACTGGGCAGAGCAAAATTGGTCAAAATCTTAGCTGGAGGGGCGATCATGTGGTCTCATTCTTTTGTTTGATTTCTGTTACGTAGGCAGATTTTAAGGCGTTGCTGACCCCGACACACATTCCAGAGTGAAATCATCGGGTGCGGCTCATGACGTCGTGTGGCGTGACTCAAAATGCACAAAGTTCAAAGTTCGTGTTTCTAAAAATAATTTCCTTCAGCTACTAGATCGACGACCTTGACGCTAATTTGTATACTGCTTTTCCCCAATACAATTTACAAAGAAAATGTTAATATTCCCAATATGTCTCTGGGCGGTAATATTTGTACCATTACAGGACTTTAATCTGACGAATCTGAGAATTGGACTTTAACCGCCCAGGCTAGTTGTATTCAAGTGACCAAAATGAGATTTATCAGGTACATGGCAGATCATACTCTTCAACATAACAAAAGAATATCGATGTACAGCAGAAACTGAATATTGTGACTATACTTGATAGGATTGCCCAATATTGATAAAAATGGTTGGAACATCTTAACCAAATGGATGACTGCCAACTATCAAATTATAAGTTGAAAGGATGTAGAGGTGTGGGGCGTCTGAAGAAGTGTTGAAGTGACCAGCTCTAGTTTATCTGCTTGGGACTGGAACAAACCATTTAATTTAATTCTAACTGAAGATAGTGATGATAGATGAACTATTGAAGCATGAGACATTGTAAGATTCATAAAGGCTCAAGATACATTGGTTCGGTCACCTAGAATGGATGGATGATATGCCAAAGAAAATCCTGAGGGCACAGGTGTATAAAAGCAGAAAGAAGAGTTGACTAGGATAAGATGGTTGGATGGTGTGGTGGACAATCTCAGAAGAATGGATGTGAGTTGTTATGCTGAGATGGCAGATGATAGGAGACGTTGGAGGAGATTGGTGTTGGAAATCGGGGCTCACGTTGGGCTGTAGTGCTAAAGAAGAAGAAGACAAGGAAGTAAACCATCGGATACAAAAAGCAATCCACATACACCACCATGTTTGTAATGCTACTGTAAGAAGAAAATCATGGAAAACATCAAGCTACAGATAAATACAAGGCAGTGTTGTGTAAAAAACCTCACCCTGCTGGAGAAGCCAAGTTGCAGAACACTGAAATAGCATTTTTGAGGCGGGCAGGTAGAAGAACTGGGAGAGAATGAATTAGGAATATGAGCAACAGAAATCATTTTCAGCAGGAATCAGTTGTGGAAATAGTAGAAAGGGGAACACTGTAATGGTTTGGTCATAAATGATAACAAACGAAAGGAAGCTACAGTTCATCATGGGATCTCATCCAGATTGTAACTCTCTACTTTTATTATTCAATTAGTTACATTTATTTTGTGTGTACTATTAATAATTACTTTCACTTTTAAAATCGGACGCCATGTTGTCAGATTGTGCAACATCATACAAGCTTACTTTTAGGGCCAGAATTCGGGTAACACGAACCAGGGTTGTGGAATATATTACCTGAAATAATTGTACTCAAGATAAAATGTACCAGTGACCTTTTATTTTTAAGATGACTAATACATATTGAAAAACTGACTCTAACTGTACCAAACACGTACATATTACGCCATAGGGCGTTTTATCAAACATCAAACCCTTAGAACATTTTAACCCTCCAAAACAAACAGTTGTTACCACTATTGTATAATGAACATGATAAGCAATACAATAAATAATATCTGCACAACCCAGCACTTGTTAAATGATTTTGTTCACGCTCTCTCTCTCTCTCTCATTCTCTGGTACAAATTTTTAGTTGTTGTACGAGCTCGTTTTGTGAATTTAAATGCAAAATTTGGTCATTTTAAAATTTTGTAATTATGAATTTACTGTAAGGTATAAATATCGGTCAGCTGATACTCAGCTGCCTGTTTTTTGGGTAGGTCTCACCAAATATTTAGCTGCGGTTGTTTTCCAGTAGAACTTCGCACACCGCGAGTTCGTCGATTGCGCTACCGGTCACATCGTAGCTGATTACACCTTACCGAATGGTAAGGTGTCACTGTTGTTATACACTTTTGTTATTAACCACTTTTGGTGGTGTAAAAGTTAAATTTCACACTTGGTGAACCTTTTGCCGGCCGGCTGCGTTCACACTCCAGAAGAAAATGACCCAGAGTCTTTGTTTAGCATCGCTTAGGTGGGGCAAAAACTACGGCATCAGGCTTTTGTTCTTTGTTTACAGCTTCGACTTGTTTATAGAAAATGTGCATTCCTTCCACTGACGTCATCAGGGCTTGTCTCGTTATCGCTATATGTTACATACGGTTTTTTGCTGTGTTTGTCGTTTTGCAATGAAAACGGTCGGAATCCTGTCAATTCACATCTGCGTTTTATAAAATAGTTATATAGTCCACTCACCAAAACTTTACGGGGATTTATGAAATATTTAAATAATTATTACCAAATAATGGTTAAAAATAATTGAATACAATAATTATGGTCTTTTGTACCATGTTTTTATAAATTTAATATTGTACCAGAATTGTACCATCACAAGATGGAGGAAGAAGAATAGGAAGACCAAGATTGAAATGGGGTGACTAGACTGAGAAGCTGGCCAATAAACAGGGGAAGACAGTGTTAGAAGTCAAATGCCTCGCCCAAGATAGAAATAGGTAGCCGAGTGTAAAGATCTGGCATGCTGCTTTACCAAGCCTGACAGAGTGAAGTTGCTCTGTGTGTGGCTCACTTTGTATACTAAAACAGATTGCTGCTTTGTGATTGGCTCTTCTAGTTGATTGTAAGTTAGGTAGGGAACATTGCTTTCTCGGTAACTTACACCTTGGTCACTTATACCTCTGCTTGAGGTGCGTTCAGCCTGCCATCCTTTGTTAAAGCATTGCTACTGAAGAAGGCTTCTGGTGGGTGGCTGAAACATTTAGAGAAAAAAAATGAACCAAACTCTAACCAATCAACTATGGCCTAACAGCCCAATTATTTTTAATTTTGATGAAGTATCCTAAAATCTTCACAATCCATGAGTGGATTTAGTCTTTAGTGATAACTCTTTAACAGATTACGATTTTGGGTGTAGGAGCAGAATTTTTGTTTTGTTTTTGAGGCAGGCAGCTGGAAGAATTAGAAGACAATGAATAAGGAGTAGGATTTCTTCTCATTCTATTGTCTTGTTGGCAAAAGACTAGAGAATCCATGCAATTAATGGAAAACTTCTAAACAATGAGAGATGTGTTTAATGAGATAGTCATCCTGTCTGATTCAAAAGCAACTATCCAAGCAGATCTAAGAGCACAAGTGAACAAATTATGGTAATGGAACTACAAGTGTGCTTGCCAAGAAACGGTCTTTAATAATTAGACAGAACAAAAAGCAAGACCACTAACATACTCCTTAGCTGTCATTACATATGAAGGACAGTTGAAAAGTTCACGGAGCGACATCTATAGCTCAGTGGTAGAACTAAAATCTTTCTGTACTGCAAGACGTATATTTCACATGAACACCTGTTAATTTCCAGATATATCTGTAAATTTATTAACTCTTTACCAGCGGTTTGAAATTGAAAATGCACAAAATAAAACATCGTGTTGTGATGAATTCTCTGTTAAAAACGTTTTTGCACCAATGGAAAATCAAAACAAGATTGTAAATGTGTTAGGAGATGCTGCACCTTGAGAAACAATGGTAAGTGGGATACACTCAGGTTTAAACGTGGTCGTACAAGCACTGAAGACGATCCCAGCAGTGGATGTCCAAAAAGTGACATTATTGAACAAATTTAATAGGATGTTGGGAGACTGCAGATTGAGGAGTGGATGATGTTGCAGAAATCATAGGCATCTAATATGAGTGTGTGCATCATACTTTAACTCGAGAACTTGGTGTGAAAAAGTGTTGGCAAGATGGCTGCCACACCTGGAGTTGTTGCATTTTTTGGGCGTCTTGTGCGGGGGGATCATCTTCAGTGCTCGTACGACCACGTTTAAACTTAAGTGCCTACTTACAAACCATTGGTTTTGAAGTCGCAGGATTTTCTGACACATTTAAAATTTCGTTCTTAATTTCCATTGGTGCTAAACAATTTTTAACTAAGAATCACACCATGATGTTTGATTTTGTCCGTTTTTCAAAACACGCATGACACGTTAATTTTAAACAGCTTCTAAACAATTATATCTATCCAAATTGATAGATAGATTTGGAAATTAACAGGAATTCACATAAAATACATATCTTGCAGCAAACAAAAAATTTTAGTTTTACCTCTAAGCTACAGTTGTTGCTCTGCGAACTTTTGAACTGACCCTCGTGCAGATATCAACAAAGGTAAGAATTATTTCAGAACTAAAGCAGCAGCCATAAGCAAGAAATGGGGAACTTCTCTATAGAATCTTTTCACATCTTCTTGCAAAATTCAGACAGACCATGATTGTGTGGCAGAACACGTAAGAAATACATTGTTTCATCACCAATTCAGCCGAAAATCGCCCCAGAATTTGAAAATTATCTCAAACTAAATAGTAAAAAAGTTAAGTGTGTTTTGTAGTTTCCTTACATTGAATGAAAGAAAATGTACACTTGTAAAAATTTTGTTTTTATTTGAAGCAAAGATGTAAAAACTTTCGGTAACAACTACACAGTGATTGTGTGATGATTTAAATTGTAAATTAAAATTAAAAAAAAAATTAATAATAAAAATATAAATCGGGAAGTTAGTAAAAACGTTAAATCGCACTATTAAACCAAATACCCCTGAACTAACTCATAATAGTAATGAGAATTAATTTAAGAAAATATAACTAAAATAAGTAATTAAAACTGTGAAAGTAAAAGTTAAAAATAATACTGTTAACCCTTTAGTAAATTTATCATGGACATCAGGGAGTCTACTGCAAGTAGATTGGAATGAGAGACAGATGGTCGACACCATTTTAGTAGGATTGGATTGTCTCCAGAAGAAAGATCTCGTTTAGCGTTAATGAATAGACCCAACACCTTTGCGGATCTCGAACAATGCAGTATTCACTCTTCGAATGTATGGTACTCAGATCAGAACAGACATGCTCTGAAATCAACCGAGCCGAGTAGAAATGAAATGCAAGCCCTAGTGCCCGATGTGCAAACCCAGCGTGAAAGGCGATTATTTAATAGACCGAACAATTTGCACAGCCCTGGTAAATCTAATGACATGCAACCTAAAACGGAAGCAAGCTACACTCCTCGTAATAAAAATGTGTGTTATAACTGTGGTAAGTATGGACACATAAGTAGAAACTGTAATCGGAAGCAGTACGAACGCAAACACCCTAATCCAAAAAACATGTAAGGCAGGGAGACCCGAAATCCTGTGTCTTTCGCAGCATCTTGAGAACCGGTAAACCCAAAGAAATCTATGCAAATAAAAAAAAAAGAAAAGAACACTAGAAAAATAGATCCCTATGTTAGAAGGTTTATTGAGAAATGTAATGCGATAACTAAAAGTGATAGGACTAAAAGTCTATTGCCCTTAATACAAGTTGACCTAGGTGTTACAACCACCCTCGGATTAATCGATTCTGGATCAACTAGAACCTTAATCAGTCAGAGGTTAGCAGATAAATTATTCGAACACCACCTAGTGAAACGCAGTCAAGCCGTGAATATAAAATGTGCTACTGCCAATAAACAAAATGTAGTGATAAAACTCAGCATCACCATTAAGGTAAGAATTAAGAATCTAACCTGTTTTTTTTCAATGTTAGTATGTAATGATTTAGAACCCGACTTAATATTGGGAGCGGACTTCATAAGTAAAACGGGAATTATTCTTGACATCCACGAGAAGAAATATTATTTTAGATTCGACCGTACACGGAAGTATAATTTTGATTATGAAACTGAAGAACAAGAAAGTACGGATCATCTACTACACATATAGTACACAATGAGTCTGAATTATCTCATCTAGGAAGTCGAGATAGGCTGAGAATGCAGAAACTAATAAAAGAGTTTTCAACTGTTTTTACCCCTAAGCTAGGACTAACTAACCTAATCTGAACGATTACAAAGTAATCAGATCAATCTGAACGATGACAAAGTAATATGCCTACCCCCATACAAGTTATCGCCGCCCAAAATGGAAGTAATGAGGAACCATATCAACAAGTTGTTAGAACAAGGAGTCATCGAACCCTCTACGTCTCCGTATTCATCACCCTCCTTTTTAGTACCAAAAGGTCACGACAAACATAGACTAGCTGTGGACTACCGGCAATTAAGTAAACGAATAGAATTTGAATCTATCCCGCTTCCCGACATCCACAGTGCTTTTCATTATTTCACTAAAGCGAAAGTCTTTACTATAATGGATCTGAATCAAGCATTTCACCAAATACCCCTTTCGGAAGAATCCAAACGTCTAACTGCTTTTGCTTTCCTTTCAACCTGTACCAATTTACGAGAGTACCCTTTGGAATATCACAACGAAGATCCGTATGTAGTAGACTATTAGAAAGATTATTTCATGATATTAAATTTAGATATGTGTATCACTACCTGGATGACATTGTAATCTACAGCGAATCGATGGAACAACATCTTAAACATCTACGTGAAGTGTTATCTCGATTACAAAAGGCCGGATTAACAGTAAATCCCAAAAAGGTAAATTTTGCAGTCCCACGATTTTCATTTTTAGGTCACATCGTGAAGGCCAACGGAAAGGTAAGCATAGACCCCGAACGAACCCGTGCAATCAGAGAATTTTTACCCCCGCGGGATGCAAAATGAATAGCCCGATTTTTGGGAATGGTAAATTATTTCCACAAGTATATTCCCCATCTAGCCGAAATAGCAGCACCTCTGAATGCTTTAAGAAAGAAGGGAGCGAAATTTGAATGGACTCCACAACACCAAACTGCGTTTGAAAAACTAAAAGAAAGCATCATATCACCCCCAGTATTACAACTAGCAGACTTTACGAAACTTTCGTAGTTCAGACCGACAGTTCTAGTGTAGCTTTAGGTGCAGTAATCTATCAGGAAATAGAAAACTGTAGACTACCGATTAGTTATGCTTCACGCACTTTGACTGACCAAGAAAAGAAATATTCCGCATATGAATTAGAATGTTTAGCTATTGTATTTGCTTTTGAGAAGTTTAAACCCTTTTTAGAACATGAGTTCCTTTTGGAAACTGATAATCAAGCATTATCTTGGTTACTGAATCACCCTAAACAGTTAGGACGTATTGGAAGATGGGTATTGAGGTTAAACTGTTACAACTTCAAAGTACAACATATTAAAGGTACACAAAATGTAGTCGCGGATACCCTGTCCCGTATGTTCCAGTCGCCCACTAATACTCCCGAAAACAAGGAGAGTCTGGAAACACCCATTGTTAACACCGTAATTACTGAATTCCCCCTTGCGTTTACCAACATCGCTCAATATCAACAACAAAACCCTCTTCTGAAGCCAATTATAGAACAACTCGAGGAAGGAATTAAATCAGATAAATACGTATTGAGTAAAGTCCATTCATCCACCATTGGAGCCCATATGGGAATAAATAAAACAATACATCGCATCCGTAAGGAATATCATTGGAACAATATGAACAGCGAAATAGCTAGTTTCGTAAAAAAGTGTAAGTTATGCGCGCTCAGCAAACCGGCAAGAAACAGTCAAGTAAGCCAATTAATTTCTGAAATCCCTACTACCCCATTCTCTAAACTTTATTTAGACTTTTCAGGTCCCTACCCTCGATCTAAATCAAGTAATACGATGCTACTCATATATGTAGATTCGTTCACCAAATTTGTTTGGATGTATCCCATGCGGCGAGCGTTAGCGTCGACCACTGTAAAGATATTACAGGAGAGATTATTTAAAGATTATGGTACACCTGTACGTATAGTGTCAGATAACGGACCCCAATTTAAGGCGAAGGAATTTAAGAATATGTGTTTCAAGTTAGGAATAGACCATATTACCACGACGGAGCATCGTCCGCAAGGCAATATTGCTGAAAGGTATCTGCGAAACCTCAAATCTGCATTAATCGCCTACCATCCGAACGACCATACGTCTTGGGATCCGAACCTATCCTGGATACAATACGCTTTTAATTTGGCTTATCACGAAGGACATAAGTCTACCCCGTTTGAGTTACTGTATAAATACAAACCAAACCACCCCTTGTCCACAAAATGGAAAATACATGACTTGCTACCTCCGCAAATTATGGATAAGCAGATTAAACAAATCTGGAATAAAGCTCGCACAAATTTAAGAGTGAACTTAGAGAAATCCCGAAAATACCACGAGAGAAATAATAATAATAATAACAATTTAGTTAGGTACCAAGTCGGTGACTTAGTAATGTACAAGACACACCCGACTAATAGTGCAATTGATAAGACCACCTTTAAACTATCATACCGATGGTGTGGTCCTTACCAAATCCAGAAGTACTTAACCCCAGTTACCGTAGCCCTGTACGAACCTGCGACTCAAGAATATGTACGAAGAACACATTTCGCAGATAAAATTGTACAAAAAAAAGGTAATACTAGGTAGACAAGTTATCTTACCTGAGTAACCATGCTAAGTGCTAATCGTAGAATTAGGAATGAGGCCTGATCAACCTTAGATCCTGTTCAGCGAAAGATTAGCAAAATGAGTAGTCAGCTGACCACTACATAAGAAATTATTTAGAGAGTAACTCTATGAAGAGAGTAACCAACCCAAAGAAAGAAAAAACCGGTAGTAGATTTATGTAATAGAAATAAGAAGAAATTTATGTGTTTTAAAATGTAGTCATTAAGTGTGAATTTTACATAATTTAAGAATTAGTTTGTAAGGATATATATATATATATATATATATATATATATATATATTCTGAGTATTGTTTAATACTCAGAAGAAATAAGTGTGTATAACTCATGCAAATAACTAAGTGAAAGAAAAAAAAAGGAGAGAAATTCCACACAGCAACGACAAACATACCCCCAGTACCACTTTCGAATTCTCCTTATTAAAATTCCCCCCATGTCTATTTTAAGCGGCGGAGTATGTGACGATTTAAATTGTAAATTAAAATAAAAAAAAATTAATAATAAAAATATAAAACGGGAAGTTAGTAAAAATGTTAAATCGCACTATTAAACCAAATACCCCTGAACTAACTCATAATAGTAATGAGAATTAATTTAAGAAAATATAACTAAAATAAGTAATTAAAACTGTGAAAGTAAAAGTTAAAAATAATACTGTTAACCCTTTAGTAAATTTATCATGCTATGACCTTTGTATTCCGGATCCGACTTGCATACTGACCCGGCATTAAATAAGAAGTACCTGTAAATCATAATGTAAATAATTAATAATTTAAAGTCACCAGTAGTAGTTGTAATAATTCCTGTAGACAAGATAAGTCTCGATAGTTTATTTTGTCAAACTGTAAGACTGTATTATTAATAAAGAGTTGGAACTACATTATGGCGGAGTACTCACTCCGCGTCGTTGCAATTTTCCTGTTGTAACAATGCAGGACTTATGATGCAGCTTTCAAACTGTAAACACCTCCAAGCGAGGGCTCTTCACAAAATGTTTTAGTTTTATTTTTAATTGAGTGTTAGCTTCCACTAAAAGCGTGGAGAGCTAGTTATAAATATCGAAGATGTAGTGAGTAATTTGTTAAACAAAGATGTGAAAAAGGAAAACTAGTGTATAAGGTGACATCTCATGTTAATTAAAAAACTATCGATCAAATATGGTTAGAGTAAAGTAATTCCAATATAATGTGAAAATAAGATGCAAACTCCAGTACTACGGTGCCATTAAATATGTGATGTGCATAACTGTGGATAGTGACGACTAAGACCTAAACTACACTTACCATTACTGCCGAGGATCAGGACGACTTCACGCTACATAACATCCATCTCCTCATTAATTCACTCAGAGGACATCCACTGGAAACACTACCCCGATGACAACCCTCAACTAAGGGAGTACCGAAGATTCACGCCCCAGGACATGGACAGATAAAGCGTATCTAAGAGGTGACTTGGAAGCTCGTCTTCCGTGAATTATGTATATATAAAATATAAGTATTTATAAATGCCAAAGACTTTTAAAAGACAGTCTCTAAGCATTAAGTTTTAGAATGATGTAACCAGTAATTTCTGAAATCATATGTTGTAACATTACTCTTGAGATATAACTTTGAATCGCTTAACTAAATAAAACCACTCTTCAAATGGTGTTTAAGTAACAATGCAACCTTCTTAATAAGTAAAGTAAATTTGAAACTTCTTAACTAGATTAAAAGAGACTCGGATCCGAGGTAAAATACATGATCTGTGTGATCATTTGTTTTGACAGAAAACCCCCTTTACAATTTCTGTATGAGTAAATTTTTATATGTAATGTGTTATATATCATATGTTAATAAAGAGATGTCATCTTGTTACATACTAAAGTGAGTGCATAAATCAGCTAACTTCCCTCCCCTTGTTTCCTGTAATTAGAGTAATTATAATTATTCTTAGTGTTGTGTTTGATTTTTCAGTTTGTTACAATGTAGGCAGCCTGTATAATTGGCTAGAGTAAATTATTATGGGTTCCCTGGATTATAACGTAGCCAACACGTTATAATTGGGCCCTATAACTTGAAAACAGCATTTCCATACTAATGATTATACACAATTTTTCTTTTTCTTTTTACTTGAAGAACATGCACTGAAAATATTTCATTTGCTTCATGAACACAATATACACTATACATTTAATTGATTTGACATAGTTGGGTGGCCTCTTGTAATTGCTGTAACATGGACTTTTGTCAATGTAATGGACTTGAATCAGGAACTTGTATGGTAATATTTTTCTCAAGCATTATTAAATTTTGGAAATAAATTAGCTTTAAATGAAGCTTCAGGAATTTCAATTAAAAAAAAAAAGTTTGTCATTGATTTGAATATTAAAGAGTCTAACAAAAGACATGATCCTCAAACCTAACACAGCATAAAATTATTATTATGTTCTTACAGGCATTTGTTATCATCAGTAATGTAGGAAATCACAACATGTTGACCACAATCAGTGGTTGTCTCAGGTCAGTTAATAAGGTTAAATTACACAGTAAAACAAACTGCCAATCACAGACAAGGATACTGTTAAAACAGTTTACCTAAATAGTGACCAAATGAGAAATCATAAACAAATTAAAATAATATTATTATAGTAAAGATACACATTACTACCCACTTACCTTCTACTAAGAAGTTGATTTGTGTATGGGATTCCACATCCATAACAAATCATGACTTGTCATTTAGTTGTTTTAGATTAACTGTCTTGTCGGTATCTTTGTTTGTGATTGGTAAGTTTGTTCTGCTGTGTAATTTAATTTTATTAGCTGACCCAAAGATGAACAGAGATTAAAACACAATTTTCCGGGCTCTTAGGTCGTTGTCTAGATTGTCTACGTTTATCTGCAGATGTTTCGTCCATACCGATAATGGACATCTTCAGTGTTGTGGGAACATAGATCACAGAGAATACGTGGAAACACCCACAAATGAATACAAACAGTGACACATGATCGTATTCGTCCATAGGGATTGTGATCTGTGTTCCCGTGGCACTGAAGATGTCCGTCATCGGTACAAACAAAAGGCCTGGAAATAATCTAGACCAGTGCCCAACAGCCCAGAAAATTGTGATAATGGAAACACCGGCCGGGAAAGCCTGCATTTATTTATGAACACAGATTGTTTGTGGTCATTATATTATGAGTTTTTAAATTATTACTGATAGTAAGTGTCCATAAGAATGTAATTAATAATCTAATTAAGAATAATATAGTGAGGTAAAGTATATACAGGGGTGTTTCCTAAAGATGGTGCAAAACTTCTCATCTCGTTCGGCAGTAATTATTTTTTTTTAATAGAGACATGCAGATAAAAAATGAATCTTTTTTGGCATAAGGTAATTAGACACGTTTTCTTTGGTTTAATAAATAACATAATTTTCACAAGTGTGGCACCATCTTTTAGGAATATTGCGTGTATTTTGTATGTTAAAATAAAGATTAAATATGTGTATCACATAATAATCATTTTTTTTAGTATTGTTTGGTATGTACTATATTTATCTATTTGTATTATGTTATAAATCCTCTTTGTGTCATGAAGCAGTCCAGCTCTGTGAGAATCCAACTGTTTGCTCCATTATCATCATACCCCCCCCCCAATCATATCCAATTCCAGACTCCTGCCTCTTCCAAGTCTGCTTCAGTTTTTTCCAGCTATCATTTTCTTAAATTTCTTATCCACCTCGCTCCTCCCATTTCTCCGTCCATGACTCTCTTTGACTGTCCGTCTCAGTCCAATTTCTCCTAATGCCTCAATCAACTAACTTTTCTAAGTTTAATATAGCTTATTGGTATGATTGATAAAATTAAACATAGTCAAGACACACACTCAAATTTACAAATTGTATTCTACTTCTTAATTTTTTATTTCATGCAATTAATTCTAAATCATTTTGATGCAGCTATGTGTGGAGATGGCGCTAACGATTGTGGAGCTTTGAAAGCCGCTCATGCAGGTACGTTGTTGTTTTACCTAATTAATTCATTTTGTGCTCATTAACTATTTTAAAAATATTACAGGTCACACTACTAGACTCTTTTTTTTTTGAGAGGGCCAGTTAGCAGTAAGGTTTAGTGCAGGAAATCTGCAACAATCAATAAGTTGTATGCACCACTTGTAAGTGAATGCAACAAATACAGAAAGAAATGATTCATGTTGTGTGCAGGATTACGTTATAGAATCTCTACTTGATTACTTTAAAGCAGATTATAATCATAGACAGCTCTCAGATCCAGGTTTTGGGAGAGGGAGAGGCTTCTGCTGGGGGTTGGTTGTTATGGAATACTCACATTCAGTTGGAAGGTCCTTCTACAGAGTATTTTTCAAAAATAGTCTAAACTAAGGTCTAGAAACCTGTTTTAACTCTAAAATATTGGCAGCTCTAGGTTTAGAACTTTACTGTTTTGATTATACTCAACTCCCCAAAACGTTGGGGAGTAGTCCCTCCATGTCCCCTCCCCCTAGATTTAAATAGATTGTAAATCTTAGCTACTTCATAATAAGCATTGGAGTTATAATAATTCAAAATGTGTCATTTTTTTATGATACAACTTTATACATTATTTCAGGCAATAGTTTAATCAAGATAATTTTTGAGTTTGTTATCTCTGTTGGGAATGTGAATAATTATAATTTCTGATTAAGATTCTTTGGTTACCATAAAAAAAATGTTTCTTAGCCAAGGTTTTTTTTTTAATTACAACAAAGTTTATGGAAATAGACCTGTTGATAAATTAGTAACAGGAAGTTTTGTGTTTAATGGCATGGTTTTCAAATTTTTTTTGTAACTGGCCTATTTAAAATTTTGTATATATTGACGTTACACTGTTACAAACTTTACTGTCTTCTAAGGTACTAACCACAATAGAGAAATACCATAATCTGAATAGTTCTTTTGGTGTTATATAAATCTGCCTGGATATAAATCAGTAGATAATCAGTGGATATATGGATTCCAAATCAGTAACAAACTCACGTAAAGATTTATTTTGTGGAGAATAAACAACTCATAATTAATGCTTTATATATATATTTGGTGAAGTTATGTTCTTACAGTCCAAGGTTTAACCAAATAGTAATAGTAAAACTAGTATATTTGAAACAGTAATTAAGATATAAATATCGGTATGGAGAACCATACAGGACTTCCATGTTCTAAGATTTATATTTAAAATCATATTCAAAATGAAATATTTCCATAGAAACTACTTCTTTCTACTTATTGCTTCAGCCTTAAACCACAGTACTGTGGTCACTAACGTATACCACCTCACGTTTTCGCACTCAGTTTTCACTGAGATGGAAGTCGATGGCACTGCCGAAAAGTCTGGTTTTGC
The DNA here is from genome assembly GCA_034769895.1 of Magicicada septendecula. NCBI lineage: Eukaryota > Metazoa > Arthropoda > Insecta > Hemiptera > Cicadidae > Magicicada > Magicicada septendecula. The sequence goes on from CM068372.1 coordinate 378,261,186, forward strand.
AGAAAAAATTGGACTACGGCTAAACAGCCCGGGAAGAAATTTTAACAAAGAACTACTTCTTTGTTGCCGATAACGTAGTACACATACAAAATTCTCCCCTCCTCCTTCAACTATAATTTTCATTTATAGAAAATTACCCCCACCCCATTCACCTAACCTCTTCATTTATAGATATTTCATCTACGTTTCTACAGTGGATTATTATGAGTTTCTTATCAAGACACTTTATTTATCAAAATTAAGTACTTTACTCTTATTAAAATATAAAACGTTGCAGGTAAACTACCCATTTCTCTAAACCGATCTTCACCAAAATCAATAGACCTTCAGTCCTCTACAATGCAGGGATGCATGCAAAAAAATATTTGATCTGTTTCAATTTGCGGCAGTTATCGTTCGTCATGAAAACATTTCTCTTGTTACAACATAACATGTTTCAGGTAAACTACCCCTTTCCCTTTACTGATCTTCACCAAAATCAACAGGCCTTGAGCTCTCTACAATTTAGGAAGGTATGCAAACAAATATTTGATTTTCTTTGAATTTACAGCAGTTATCGTTTGTCATAGAAAAAATTACCCTTGTTAAAACATAAAACGTTGCAGGTAAACTACCCCTTTCTCTAAACCGATCTTCACCAAAATCAACAGACCTTCAGTCCTCTACAATACAGGGCTGTATGCAAAACATTATTTGATTCTGTTTGAATTTACGGCAGTTATCGTTCGTCATAAAAAAAATTAACCTTATCACATAAAATGTTGCAGGTAAACTACCCCTTTCTCTAAACCGATCTTCACCGAAATCAATAGACTTTCAGTCCTCTACAATTCAGGACTGTATGCAAAATATTATTTGATTCTGTTTGAATTTGCGGCTCTTATCATTTGCCATATTAAATACCCTTGTTAAAATATAAAATGTTGCCGGTAAACTACCCCTTTCCCTTAACCGATCTTCAACAAAATCAACAGACCTTGAGTTCTGTATAATTCAAAAAGGTATGCAAAAGAGTAGTTGATTCTGTTTGAATTTACGGCAGTTATCGTTCGTCGTAGAAAACATTACCCTTGTTAAAACATAAAAGGTTGCAGGTAAACTACCCCATTCCCTTAACTGATCTTCAACAAAATCAACACACCTTGAGTTCAGTATAATTAAAAAAGGTATGAGAAAGACTAGTTGATTCTGTTTGAATTTGCGGCTGTTATCGTTTGCCATAGGAAAAAATTACCCTTGATAAAAACAAATGTTGCCAGTAAACTACCCCTTTCCCTTAACCGATCTTCACCAAAAACAATAGGTCTTGTGTACGCTACAAATCAATGCTGTATGCAAAAAATTATTTGATTCTGTTTGAATTTGCGGCTATCGTTTGCCATAGGAAAAATATCGGTATGGAGAACCATACATGACTTCCATATTCTAAGATTTAAATTTAAAATCATTTTCGAAATGAAATATTACCATAGAAACTACTTCTTTCTACTTACTGCTTCAGCCTTAACCACAGTACTGTGGTCACTAACATATACCACCTCACGTTATCGCACTCGATTTTCACTGATGATGGAAGTCGATGGCATTGCCGAAACGTCTGGTTTTGTAGAAAACATTGGACTACGGCCAAATATCCCAGGAAGGAATTTTAACAAAAACTACTTCTTTGTTGCCGATAATGTTGTACACATATATATAAAAAATATGCATAAAATTAATGCCTTGTATAAGTTAATGATTGATCTCCATTAAGTAGTGCTCAAGTTTCCAAAGTTTTAATATTATAATGTCCGTAATTAAAACATCAGAGCAGGTTTAGTGTGTATGAGGGTACACGGTGGACAACAATTTTCAACATTTCTATTGAGCGTTGCTTAGAGTAAAGCTGCGAATCTACAGTGTACGTTTCACAGAACAAACACGCGAAAAAGAAGGAGCGCTCCGAAGTCACTCATGAACCCTCAGCATCTTTCAGAGGGTTCATTCCCTAAAGACGAAAAGTCTGTCTATGAATCGTTCCTCTGTAAACACGTGCAGTTACACTGCCCAGCGATCCACAGGAAGCAAATCGCTATCCACGCTGGACACTTTTTCGGCTTGCATGCGTTATGTTGGTATGGGTTCGGCACTTTCCATTTAAAAGCCGTGCAAATGTAAGAAAATAAACATGAATGAGGCCAGAAATAACGCGAATTGTGTGTGTGTGTGTGTGTGTGTGTGTGTGTGTGTGTGTGTGTGTGTGTGTGTGTGTGTGTGTGTGTGTGTGTGTCTTCCCTGCCTTTTCATTGCGGTAGTCATAATAATAAAATGGAAACGTAAACAGTACATAACTGAGAAAAAAATACATAAATGAAAAAATTTTATAATTTTATTGCCTGGCAACAAAATTATTTTATTTTTAACAATTACCATTGTTTCAAAAAGTTTAAATAAATTTTCAAGTACTTTACTCTTGTTAAAACATAAAAGGTTGCAGGTAAAGTACCCCTTCCCCTTAACCGATCTTCACCAAAATCGAAAGTCCCTGAGTCCTCTACAATTCAGGGACGTATGCAAAAAATTATTTGATTCTGTTTGAATTTGCGGCTGTTATCGTTTGCCATAGAAAATACGCTTAATAAAAAAACGTTGCAGGTAAACTACCCCTTTCCCTTAACCGATCTTCACCAAAAACAATAGGTCTTGAGTACTCTACAAATCAGGGCTGTATGCAAAACATTATTTGATTCTGTGTGAATTTGTGGCTGTTATCGTTTGCCATAGAAAATACCCTTGTTAAAAAAACGTTGCAGGTAAACTACCCCTTTCCCTCAACCGATCTTCACCAAAAACAATAGGTCTTGAGAACTCTACAATTTAGGGCTGTATGCAAATAATCTTTTGATTCTGATTGAATTTGCGGCTGTTATCGTTTGCCATAGGAAATACCCTTGCTAAAACATAAAATGTTACAGGTAAACTACCCCTTTCCCTTAACCGATCTTCACCAAAAACAATAGGTCTTGAGAACTCTACAATTCAGGGCTGTATACGAAACATTATTTAATTCTGTTTGAATTTGCGGCTGTTATCGTTTGCCAAAAAAAAAAAAAAATTCCCTTGATAAAAAAAACCCGTTGCAGGTAAACTACCCCTTTCCCTCAACCGATCTTTACCAAAAACAATAGGTCGTGAGTACTCTACAAATCAGGGCTGTATGCAAAAAATTATTTGATTCTGTTTGAATTTGTGGCTGTTATCGTTTGCCATAGAAAAAAAATCTACAGACACACACAGACAGACAGACACACACACAGACACTTTTCGGAAAACGACTTTTTTTCATGTTTTGAGCTTAGTACAATCAGAATCTGCAATAATCTCGAACACGATTTTTTTTGCCATCACCATACAGTACTTCCATTCCTTAAGGAATATGGAAGTAAAATTACCCTTGATAAGAAATATGTTGCAGGTAAACTACCCCTTCCCGTTAACCGATCTTCACCAAAAACAACAGATCTTGAGTACTCAACAAGTCAGAGCTGTATGCAAAAAATTATTTGATTTTGTTGGATTTTGTGACTCTTATCGTTTGCCATAGAAAATACCCTTTTAAATCATAAAACGTTGCAGGTAAACTACCCCTTTCCATTAACCGATCTTCACCAAAAACAATAGGTCTTGAGTACTCTACAAATCAGGGCTGTGTGCAAAAAATTGTTTGAATTTGCGGCTCTTATCATTTGCCATAGAAAATACCCTTTTAAAACATAAAACGTTGCAGGTAAACTACCCCTTTCCGTTAACCGATCTTCACCAAAAACAATAGGTCCTGAGAACTCTACAATTCGGGGCTGGATAAGATGCGGCCCGTGGGACCAAAAAAATGTTTAGTAAGAAGAATGTTGATCCGTCACGTTAGGACCAAATAAAATGTTATGTTGAGCTGCGGCCGAGTGGACCGCGTAAAATGTGTTGCATGTCGGCACGTATGCTTTTTTCTATCAGAAAAAATGAAACTTGGTGTGTTATCGCCAGGATGCAAAATGATAAAGATAGTGGACTGTATTAATAGATTTATTAAGTTTCTCCGTTTCTTACACTCAACTCATAGTAGTAAGGTTGGCTAATGCTGAAGATTAAATTTTAAGAACTGATTCGGAAATGAAACTACATTTTGATGCGGCACAAATGTGTGCTTAGTTACATCGAAAACGTGGAGGAATAAGTCCTAAATAATTGTCGCGACAACAAGAAATGAGAATGACAGAGTCAAGCAGCAAACGTAAGAACGTCCGCTGCCGGCCAAGGCTCGTAGCACTGTAACGTTATAAAAACGAGATAAGAACGATTCAGAAAGCGTACAGATTAGCCAACCTACAAATACGAAAATTACCATACTACTGTCCATAACTGCTGTCAAAAGATTTTTTAATACATTTTAATAACTTATTGTAGAAAAATACAGAGTTCTTAATAATAAAGGTTAATCTCAGTAGGCTGCATTGAACCTTGAGTATAACAGTTATGACATTAACTGCTTAGCGATAAGCTTGAGAGATGATAAGAGTTAAGAGTTAAGCAGGCCAAGGTTGGCGTGCAGCTTGAATTAAACATAAGTAAAATGCAAAGTTAGCAATGTATTGCCCATACATATTGTATGTATACAATATTGAACGATATAAGACATGAAAATACATAATTTAACAATATTTAATGATGAATAATCGGTGACCAATCACATGATGGGCCCGATAAATTGTAACATTTATGCAAGTCATAGTGGTTAGCTTGAACCAGTTAAGGCCAGTAGACCTATACAAGTAGAATTGAATACAATGAGCAAACAAAATTGTTATAAAATTATACATGTAAAGACATAAATTTAGCATGACGCCATATAGTTTGAATGATGCATGCTATCCTGATGTTTCAGGAATATACAATAAATTGTTATGTGAAAACAAGTTATACATAGTTGACTGATTGCAAGCACAAATTGTAATGACATGTATCTCATAATTAGTATGAATAATAATTGTGCAATGCGTGATCACAAAATGCAAAATACAATATAAAAAATAAAAATATAGGCGTGGCGTGGTTATAGACAGTAGATGCGAAAAACAATGTGTTTTACATAAATACAAGTTATATAATAATACAATAGAAATCAGTTTAGTTAATTACAAATATGAATAAGGCACAATAGCATAAGTGACAAGTACAACAATGTGGTTATACAAATGTAACACATGAGTTGAACAATTGCGAGAAATACATTCATAGAATAATAAAATCACACATATTGACAAAGGTGCAAGAAAATGCATACATGGTTGTATAATTGCATACCATGCGAATATTATGTAAAAAATTTTATATAAAGCAATACCACCAATAACATGACACATACCCAATACCAATATCAAAATGTAAATGTGTAGGACATAATGCCTCACAAATTATAACATATAAATACAAAAATAGCAGAGTATACCACCATGAAATATGATAAGTATAGCTATAATAGCACAGTGCATGGTTGTAAAATTACAAGTCACATGCAAATTTAGTATAAAAACACGCAATGATGCAAAATTAACATTAAAATGTTGTGATGATACATATCACAATTAAGTTGACCAAATGGTCATACAATGAAGTAATGAAAGCCAGTGGCCAAGTAAACTAGCATTGTGCTAAATAATTATAGTAACCTTGTGTCTAAGCATCGTCCCGGGCTGGCAACAAGCATAGCTTATGAACGGGTCTCCGTAAAATACCAGTAGGCGTGCGAATGTCTACAACTCTAATTAAGTTGTCTGGGCCGGGAAATGTGGTGGTAATTACCCCAAATTTCGATGATAATGGAGTTAAGTTATCCTCCATCAATAAAACCAGGTCACCAATGGAAACATTATCCTTGACAAATTTCCACTTGTGACGTTGTTGGAATTGATGTAAATAATCGCGAGACCAAGCCTTCCAAATGACTTGGACAAACTTCTGGAGAAGTTGCCAACGTCCAAGAAGAGAGATGGGAACGTGAGATAAGTCTGGGTCAGGTATCGCCGTTAATGGCGCGCAAATTAAAAAATGGCCAGGTGTAAGTGGCACCGGATCATTTACATCCGATGAAATGGCAAATAATGGGCGAGAGTTTAGACATGCCTCTATCTGAGACAAAACTGTCGTAAACTCCTCGAAGGTGAGTATAGACTTGCCTACCACGCGGCGTAAATGATGCTTTAAACTCTTTATACCGCTCTCCCAAAGACCACCAAAATGGGGTGACGAGGGCGGAATAAATGACCATGAAATACCCTGAGAGGTCGTAAAGGATTTGATTGATGAGGTGGCATCCTTATTATGCCAAAGATTGCAAAGGTCATGTAAAACATTGCGGGCCTTCCTAAAGTTCGTGCCATTATCAGAATATAACTGGCTGGGTATGCCCCTACGGGACATAAACCGACGTAAGGCAGCTATAAACGCGTTGGCTGTAAGGTCGGAAACCAATTCCAAATGAATGGCCCTGGTTGCTAAGCAGATGAACAAAGACACGTATGATTTTGACAGAGTCCTAGATTTCTGCCCGCCATGATGAATCATGAAGGGACCACCATAATCAACTGCGCAGAATAGAAACGGACGCGAAGGAGTGACTCTAGGAGATGGTAGAATACCAAGCCTCTGAACCTGTTGTTTGGCACTAAACTTGAGGCACTTGACACATCTACGAATGATGGAGCGAATGACTATCTTGGCGTTAATAATCCACCAACGTTGACGAAGTGAGTGATGCACGAGTTGAGAACCAGCGTGAAGTAGACGAATGTGTTCGCGTTCAATAATAAGGCGAGTAATATGAGCCGATGGATGCAAGACAATAGGATGCGTATTGTCATAAGGTAATTGCGACTGCTGTAAGCACCCGCCGACACGTATTACGCCAGACTCATCGAGAAACGGGTCCAGAGAAGACAATTTACTCCTAATAGAGACAGAAGACCCATTACGAAGACAATTAATCTCGGCAGCGAAGTGGATCGACTGAGATTGTTTTACGAAAAAATTAAGAGTGGAATGAATTTCAATGGGGGTAAGAGCGCCCGATATTTTCTCAGCACTGGAGAGTCTAATATTTTTGATGAATCGAAAGCAGTAAGCGTACACGCGTGTCAGATGGTGCAACGAAGAAAAGTCCTTTGAAAGATCAATAACCAGGGTAGACATTAGAGAAAGTTTGGGGGTTTGTTTCTCCTCCACAGTGAATTCAGAAGACAACAGATTAGAAGGTAAAAAGGGTGGAAAAAGATTGGACTCGGAAGATTGAGACAAACAGGCGGGACCATGCCACCAAAGCGAACAATCGCGCAAAACATCAGGGTGACATCCCCTAGAAATAATATCAGCAGGATTATGTCGAGAATTGATGTGATGCCATGTGTAGGCTTGCGTAAGACGCTGAATCTCGGCAACACGATTAGCTACGTAGGTTTTCCACCTCGAAGACTGGGCATGAATCCAGTAAAGGGACACCATAGAGTCAGAATATAGATGAACACTATTAATAAAGAAATGAAGAGCAGGGACGACCTTGAATACGAGTTGTGATAACAATAAGCAAGCGCAGAGTTCAATGCGAGGTAATGACACCTGTCGTAGTGGGGCCACACGAGATTTAGAACACAGAAGGTGACAAGAGGCCGATGAATCTTGATAAATGATTCTAATATAAACACAACACCCATAACCCTTTTCAGAAGCATCCGAAAACCCATGTAATTCAACTATCCTTGCCTTAGACTTGCAACGAATAGAACGTGGGACAATAATTTTACTGATCAGACACAACTTATCGCATAATGAATGCCAATGCAAGCGTAATTGCCCGGAGATTGGCTCATCCCAGCCAAGATTGCACAGCCAGAGTTGCTGCATAAACTGTTTGTACAGAAAAACAATGGAACCGACAAGTCTGAGCGGATCGTAAATGCCTGCGATAATTGATAGGATTTTCCTCTTGGAGACGCTTGATTCAACGGGGAATGATTTGATGTCAAACAAAAATGAATCGGTAGTGTTATTCCAGAGAATGCCCAAGGTACGCACATTACCCTGTTTATTTAAAGGGAGTGATAAATTGTCATGATTTGCAACCACCTGGGGTTCATTTGATGCCCATTTATGCAGCGTGAGACCGTATTGACTCAACAACGTACCTAAGTCAGATTTCAACTTGGTCAGATCAGAAATGGTGTCTGCGCCAGTTAACAAATCGTCAACATAGAAATCATTGGTTATAGCTGACGCTGCTTCAGGAAAAGAAGCTTCATGATCCTCACCAATTTGATTAAGATAGCGAGTAGCCAAAAACGAAGCACTAGCAGTGCCGTATGTTACAGTTCGTAATACAAAGTGTTTAAACTGTTCGAGGGGAGAGTCATGCCACAGAATATGTTGATAATGACAATCCTTCTCAGCTACCAGAATTTGTCGATACATCTTCTCGATGTCGGCGATGAGCACATAGTTATGCATACGAAATCACAAAAGAATAGAAAAAAGGTCTTGTTGGACGTTCGGGCCTACCAACAAGATGTCATTGAGAGAAAGACCATTGGTAGTTTTGGACGAACCGTCAAAAACGACGCAAAGTTTTGTCGTAGAACTAGAATGCTTAAAGACGGCATGGTGTGGCAGATAGTAGGTATTTGAAACCCCAGAATTGATAGAGCAATTGTCGATAAGCGTCATGTGGCCAAGATCCTTATACTCATGAATAAAGTTTGCGTATTCGCGCGCAAGCTTAGAATCGCGCATGAACCGGCGTTCTAAACTCAAGAATCTTGCTTCAGCGGTAGCATAGGACTCACCCAACTGGGGATTGTCTGACTTAAATGGTAGCGCAACAACGAACCTACCCTATTGATTGCGATGAGTAGACTTAATGAAATGCTCCTCACAAGCTGACTCGTTATTAATAGGTACATTATCAGGGATAGTTTCTGTCTCCCAAAATTTTTCGAGAGACTCCAGAATTTGACCATCGTTGTTCCTAGCTAGGAACGAAACAGCAGGACCCTTATAACGGCAGTGTTTGGGCAGATTGCCTGCAAGAATGTAGCCTAACTTTGTTTCCTGTATAATAGGAAAATGAGAACCGCGTACGTATTTGTTAGCTAAGATTATCATATCCAGGTAGAATTGCGCCCCTAACAGTATGTCGATGTCGGATGATATGTTGAAATTTGGATCAGCAAGAAAAATGTTATCTGGAATGTTAAATTGATTTATGTCAAAAGATTGTGCTGGCAGTTTATGGGTTAATGCAGATAGGACAGCACAATTTGCCTCGAAGCTAAATCTTTGATAGCGAGAGATAATGCGTATAGACGCAAGATTAGTGGCACAACACGCGGTGTTATTTATACCTGTTATCGGTATGTTAGATTTAGTCAAGTTAAGCCGTAATTTCTTGGCAAATGATTCCGTACAAAAATTTAATTGTGAACCCGCATCTAAAAGAACTCTCGCGAGTTGTCTGTTGCCAGCCTGGTCAATGACAAACACAATTGCTGTTGATAAAAGAACACTACTACTGTTGTTACAAAACTACTAACAAAACAGAACACACACTATCAAAACTTATGCCCAAAGCACAAAACAAATTCGATCTACCCGGTGTATACAAGCTAAATTGCTCAAATTGCAATAAATTCTACATAGGCCAGACAGGACTTAGCTTCAAACAGAGATACATTGAACACACAAAAGCACTCCACACCACTACAGAATCTACCTTTGCAAACCACCTCATTGAAGCAAACCACACATATAAAAACATCGACAATAACATGAACATTCTACACGTACACACAAAAGGCTGAAAACTAGACACTCTTAGAACAATTAGAAATATACAAACACACAAAAACAAATAAAAACTACATCCTAAACGAACAGACACAATTCAAATCGCACGCATTATTCGAACACATCTCACCACACACACACAGCTTCGATCTTTCGAAAAACTATCCCGTCACCAACAACAAGACGGACAATGCTACCTATGGCAGCCTCTGATGAAGCCTTCTAAAGGTGAAAGCCGGTTTAGGCTGTAAGGTAAAACTTTACGTTTTTACTTATAAAAAACTTAGTGTTCCGAGTCGTCAATACTATAGTGATATTTAGTTAAGTAACGGACACGTCATGGACAACGAAATCCAAGGATAAAAGAATATTATTTGCGGATTGTAATTTGAGTGAACAATAATTACTGCTGCTGGCAGAGACTGGCTTCGACACATTGTTGTTGTGCAACAATGTATGGTGTCGTTTTGAGCAGATCTTACATCATTGTTTAATCTTACAATTAGATGAGAAATGATCTGGTCTTAGACAATTGGTACAGCATTTATGATTTAATATGAATTGTCCTCGTTCTGATGTGCTCAGTGCACGAAATTTATCACACATGTAAATTGGATGATTACATTTACAGCATAAACATGAATAATTATTTGACGCTGAGTGATAACTTTTAAATCCAGTGCTGCCAGCAGCGTTTCGTGATTTATGTTTGTCAGATTTATTATTGAATCTTAAACTTAGCTTGTTGAGTTGCTGTCCGGCATCGATAGGCAGTGTATTTTCTAACAGCTGTCTACGTGCGTTTAAAAACTGAGTAAAACCTTGAAAGTTAGGAAGATTATCAGGATCTGTAGACTCCTTCCATAATTTAAAAGTAGTATGGTCGACTTTCGCTGACAATAATTGTACAGTGATAAGTTCGAATGAATCCACTGACAGTTGCATGGCCGCCAGTGAATTAACGGAAGACGTTATCGTATTTATGAATTCTGCCAAACTTTGGACAGAGTCTTTTATTGTTGACTTTACTTCAAGTAAATTTTGAATATAGTACTTTGCTAGTATGAATTTATTGTCATATCTAGCGGACAGCAAACTCAACGCTATCAAGTAGTTTTCGTTACAAATAGGTAATGACTTAATTAAATCTAGCGGCTCATTTTTCAGAGACGAATACAAATAGTGTAATTTCTGCACTGACGTTAGATCAGATCTGGCATGCACCAAGTCCAGAAATATTGAGTAGAAATGCTGCCATTCTAAGATATTGCCTGTGAAGCAGGGCAAACTTATTGGTTTTAGTTGCGTATTGCTTGTTAATACGGGAGATACAGTCTGAACGTTAAAGGTTTCTATCAGTTGTAAGATATTAGCTTCTGTCAAATATAACAGCTCTTCGACCTCAACTCGGTCTTCTTGCGCAGCGTTTATGTCTTTAGAAATAAGCTCAATTTCGGACTGTACCTCATCGTATTTTGTTGCCAAGCTTTTTAGACTTTCAAGTCTGACTGTTAAGAAATGTTTGGTATTAGTGTTCTTGTCAAAGTTACTGATAGCCGAATTAATACGCACTATGGCAGACTTTAAGCCACCTCTCTTTCTGACCAACACTTTGAGGCCTTCTTCAACCATTGCACGCACCTGATAATGATGTTAATGATGTGGTACCTGGTATGCGATGTCCCGAAGCGTCGAGGCCGTGGAGAAGATGGCGAACACACAGACCGGAGAGATGACTGCTTACGCTGGAATACTGACGCTAGCACATGGATGATCTTGCAGTGATATCGTCAGGAGGCTCAAAGGCAATGAAAGAAATGCTGGTTAAGTCACGACATGGTCGGATCAGCGAATATGCTGAGTCTCCCGTGATGGCCAGAAATTGGGGCAGAAGAATAATGAAAAGGTGAATAACGAATCCAGGCACGGAGCGACCAAAAAAATGGTTAATATCCGTCCGCGTGGACCAAAAAAATGGATAAGATGCGGCCCGTGGGACCAAAAAAATGGTTAGTAAGAAGAATGTTGATCTGTCACGTTAGGACCAAATAAAATGTTATGTTGAGCTGCGGCCGAGTGGACCGCGTAAAATGTGTTGCATGTCGGCACGTATGCTTTTTTCCATCAGAAAGAATGAAACTTGGTGTGTTATCGCTAGGATGCAAAATGATAAAGATAGTGGACTGTATTAATAGATTTATTAAGTTTCTCCGTTTCTTACACTCAACTCATAGTAGTAAGGTTGGCTAATGCTGAAGATTAAATTTTAAGAACTGATTCAGAAATGAAACTACATTTTGATGCGGCACAAATGTGTGCTTAGTTACATCGAAAACGTGGAGGCCTAAGCTCTAAATAATTGTCGCGACAACAAGACTTGAGAATGACAGAGTCAGGCAGCAAACGTAAGAACGTCCGCTGCCGGCCAAGGCTCGTAGCACTGTAACGTTATAAAAACGAGATAAGAACGATTCAGAAAGCGTATAGATTAGCCAACCTACAAATACGAAAATTACCATACTACTGTCCAGGGGCTGTATGCAAAACATTATTTGATTCTGTTTACATTTGCGGCTTTTTCGTTTGGCATAGAAAATACCCTTGTTAAAATATAAAATGTTGCAGGTAAACTACCCCTTTCCCTTAACTGATCTTCACCAAAACCAGTAGGTCTTGAGAACTATATAATTCAGGGCTGTCTGCAAAAGAGTAGTTGATTCTGTTTGAATTTGCGGCTGTTATCGTTTGCCATAGAAAAATATCAGTATGGAGATCCATACATGACTTCCATGTTCTAAGATTTATATTTAAAATCATTTTCGACATGAAATATTTCCATAGAAACTACTTCTTTCTATTGCTTCAGCCTTAACCACAGTACTGTGGTCACTAACGTATACCACCTCACGTTTTCGCACTCGATTTTCACTGATGATGGCAGTCGATGGCACTGCCGAACGTCTGGTTTTGCAGAAAACATTGGACTACGGCTAAACAGCCCGGGAAGGAATTTTAACAAAAAACTACTTCTTTGTTGCCGATAACGTAGTACACATATAAAAAATTCTCCCATCCCTCTTCAACTATAATTTTCATTAAAATAAAATTACCCCCACCCCTTTCAACTAGCCTCTTCATTTATAGATATTTCATCTACGTTTCTACAGTGGATTATTATGAGCTTCTTATCAGGATACTTTGTTTATCAAAATTAAGTACTTTACTCTTGTTAAAACATAAAACGTTGCTGGTAAACTACCCCTTTCTCTTAACCGATCTTCACCAAAATCAATAGGCATTCAGTCCTCTACAATTCAGGGATGCATGCAATATAATATTTGATTCTGTTTGAATTTACGGCAGTTATCGTTCGTCATAAAAAAAATTAACCTTATCACATAAAATGTTGCAGGTAAACTACCCCTTTCTCTAAACCGATCTTCACCAAAATCAGTAGACCTTCAGTCCTCTACAATTCAGGGCTGTATGCAAAACATTGTTTGATTTTGTTTGAATTTGCGGCTCTTATCGTTTGCCATAGTAAATACCCTTGTTAAAATATAAAATGTTGCCGGTAAACTACCCCTTTCCCTTAACCGATCTTCAGCAAAATCAACAGACCTTGAGTTCTGTATAACTCAAAAAGGTATGCAAAAGAGTAGGTGATTCGGTTATAATTTACGGCAGTTATCGTTCGTCATAGAAAAAATTACCCTTGTTAAAACATAAAATGTTGCAGGTAAACTGCCCTATTCCCTTAACCGATCTACACCAAAACCAGCAGGTCTTGAGAACTCTACAATTCAGGGCAGTATGCAAAACATTATTTGATTCTGTTTGAATTTGCGGCTGTTATCGTTTGCCATAGAAAAAAATTACCCTTGATAAGGAAAACGTTGCTGGTAAACTACCCCTTCCCGTTAACCGATCTTCACCAAAAACAACAGGTCTTGAGTACTCTACAAATCAGAGCTGTATGCAAAAACTTATTTGATTCTGTTTGAATTTGCGGCTCGTATCGTTTGCCATAGAAAATACCCTTTTCAAAAACATAAAACGTTGCAGGTAAACTACCCCTTCCCGTTAACCGATCTTCACCACAAACAATATGTCCTGAGAACTCTACAATTCAGGGCGGTATACAAAACATTATTTGATTCTGTTTAAAGTTGCAGCTTTTATCGTTTGCCATATAAAATACCCTTGTTAAAATATAAAATGTTGCAGGTAAACTACCCCTTTCCCTTAACCGATCTTCACCAAAAACAATAGATCTTGAGTACTCTACAAATCAGGGCTGTATGCAAAAAATTATTTGATTCTGTTTGAATGTGCGGCAGTTATAGTTCGTCATAGAAAACATTACCATTGTTAAAACATAAAATGTTGCAGGTAAACTACCCCTTCCCTTAACCGATCTTCACCTAAATCAATGACATTGAGTTCTCTATAGCTCAGGAAGGTATGCAAAACATTATTTGATTCTGATTGAATTTACGGCAGTTATCATTCGTCATAGAAAAAATTACCCATGTTAAAACATAAAACGTTGCAGGTAAACTACCCCTTTCCCTAACCCGATCTTCAACAAAAACAATAGGTCTTGAGACCTCTACAATTCAGGGCTGTATGCAAAAAAGTATTTGATTCTGTTTGAATTTGCGGCTGTTATCGTTTGCCATAGAAAATACCATTGTTAAAACAAAAAATGTGGCAGATAAACTACCCCTTTCCCTTAACCGATCTTCACCAAAAACAATAGGTTCTGAAAACTCTACAATTCAGAGTTGCATGCAAAAAATTATTTGATTATATTGTAAATTTGCAGCAGTTATCATTTGCCATAGAAAATACCCTTGTTACAGTATAAAACGTTGCAGGTAAACTACCCCTTTCCCTTAACCGATCTTCACCGAAAACAACAGGTCTTGAGAACTCTACAATTCAGGGCTGTATGCAAAACAGTATTTGATTATGTTTGAATTTGCGGCTGTTATCGTTTGCCATAGAAAATAATTACCCTTGATTTAAAAAAAAAAAGTTGGTGGTAGACTACCCCTTTCCCTTAAATGATCTTCACCAAAAACAATAGGTCTTGAGTACTCCACAAATCAGGGCTGTATGCAGAAAATTATTTGATTCTGTCTGAATTTGCGGCTGTTATCGTTTGCCATAGAAAAAAATCTACAGACAGACACACACACAGACACTTTACGAAAAATGACTTTTTTTCATGTTTTGAGTGTAGTACAATCAGAATCTGCAATAATCTCGAACACGATTTTTTTTGCCATCACCATACTTCCATTTCTTTAAGGAACATGGAAGTAAAAATTACCCTTGATTTAAAAAAAAAAAGTTGCAGGTAAACTACTCCTTTCCCTTAACCAATCTTCACCAAAATCAGTAGGTCTTGAGTACTCTACAAATCAGGGCTGTATGCAAAAAATTATTTGATTTTGTTTGAATTTGCGACTCTTATCGTTTGCCATAAAAAATACCCTTTTAAAACATAAAACGTTGCAGGTAAACTACCCCTTTCCTATAACCGATCTTCACCAAAAACAATGGATCATGAGAACTCTATAATTCAGGGCTGTATGCAAAAGAGTAGTTATCGTTTGCCATAGAAAAAAATTACCCTTAATTAAAAAAAAAAACTGTTGCTGGTAAACTACCCCTTTCCCTTAACCGATCTTCACCAAAAACAATAGGTCTTGAGTACTCTATAAATCAGAGCTGTATGCAAAAAATTATTTGATTCTGTTTGAATTTGTGGCTGTTATCGTTTGCCATAGAAAAAAAATCTACAGACTCACAGACAGACACACACACACACACAGACACTTTTCGAAAAATGACTTTTTCTTGTTTTGAGTGTAGTACAATCAGAATCTGCAATAATCTCGAACACGATTTTTTTTGCCATCACCATACTTCCATTTCCTTAAGGAACATGGAAGTAAAAATAATAGGTGTTACAAATAAGTTGTAACAAAAACAAGGACAAATTTTGACAAAAGTGTTTTATGTATGTAGATTTAGAATCAATAAATGAAATGCCAAGATTCATAAGATTAAAGTTCTGTAAGTATAAGAAAATCGAGGATTTAAAATTAAATAGGAATCATATCATTTTCTAAACTGAAATTTGGTATTGTTATGAAAATATCACAATATGTGAAAAAAGGATTTTTTTTTTTGTATAGCTAAAACAATATTATAATGTAGCCAAATCTGCAACACTTTTTTAACTCTTGACTGTATTGTAAGGCTTAATTTAGTAAATGTGATTTAGTAAAGGTAGGAATTAATGTATTGCTAAAAGTCACGAAAATAACATTTGACAACAGTGAAAATGCTTTTATAGATGAGGTCTGACTGAAAAGTGTCTGACCATTTTGAATATTATGGGAACTGGTTGTGCAATTACATAGTAACTCAATAGGTAATCCAACGGTATCTTTTGAAACCTGTGTGAACATTTATTAATCTAGTGGGCTGTGAGACAGTATTAGTTAGTTGTGAGACTCTGTTGTATATATACGTTGTTTGTGGCTTTAAACTCCCATGCTTCACAAACAATCGCACATGACCGGTCATATCCATGCAGCATGTTCATACTGTTTTAGTGCTTCATGGATGATTTACCTATTCAGTTAGCCTCTGTTAGTCATGCCGTATATTGTACATTTGTTCTTCAGTTTCCCTTATACTAATATTAGCATCTGTTGGGGTATTATGTACTGCAGCTGTTTAGGACTTGATAATTGTGGAAAATTGAAAGGCCTTGTCGAGTACAAAGCAAATAGTATGCTCCCTGAGCTGGAGAACTCTCTCACTATTTTAAACAAAGTTCATTTATTATTGGATAAATTTTCATATTAGATAATTTTTGACTATTTTACTATACTTTACTATAGTGATTACTATACTATGACCTGATTACTTTACTATTTTTTTAAAATAAAGTAACAATTGTAGGGCAATTATAAATAAAAGCTAAAAATTTCAGACGATAGGATTTGTGTTAAATTCTTTCTAGTCGTCTGACACCCAGCTGAATTTTTACAAATTAAAAAAAATTTCTGATCTCATTTTTGGGCCCTGGGGTCCAAAAATTTTGAAATTGTGTAAAACGTACACAACATTCATATTTTGGTTAAAATCCTTTTTATTTTGATACCCCACATTGACTTTTGTGATTTTTTCAAAATTTTGGCCCCTTAACATTTTTGCCCCCTTCCCCTATTTTGGGGGGAATCAGTCTCAAAAACAGTGTGGTCTTATAACGTAAAAGTAAAGATATGCATGCCAAATTGTATGGAAATCGGTAGATGCATTCAAAAGTTATAATGGGACAGCCCAAATAGATAGATAGACAGTTATAACAACTGCCAAATGGTCGAGTTAAAACATAACTTACTTCCCTTGTGCGATTAGTGATTCAGAAATTATCTACAAACAGTATTGGAATAATTAAGACTGGTAATAAAATTAACTTAACGTGAGAAAACAAAGAAATTTTTTTTAAACCAATTAATAGTATTTAAAGAATTATTTTCATTATAGATAATATAAATCCAGTATAAATTTTACTGGTTTATTTTCGCATTTTCAGTTATGTCATACATATTAATAACCATGGTATTTAATGTACTTAGGTATATCATTGTCAGAAGCTGAGTCATCAGTCGCGTCACCGTTCACTTCAAGGGAGCCGAACATAGAGTGTATTGTGAAAGTGATAAAAGAAGGACGAGCTGCGCTGATCACATCTTTTGGAATATTCAAGTACATGGCGGCTTACAGTTTGACTCAGTTTGCGTCTGTCATGATTCTCTACTCCATCGACAGCAATCTCACAGACAAACAGTTCTTGTACATTGACTTGTTTGTCATAACTACATTTGCATTTGTCTTGGGACGGCCCGGCGCCTACGAGGGACCACTGGTTTCACAGCCACCTCAGACATCACTCATGTCGCTTGCACCAATCATTTCTCTCATCGGTCAGATGCTCATCGCAATCAGTCTTCAGTTTATCAGCTTCTTTTCCGTTCAGCAGTTTGACTGGTAAGTAATTTGCTGTTCTTATTAGATAAGTAATGAGATTTTTTTAAACAAGATTTTAAGTAATACATATTTTTGTATCAGATTTTTGTTTAAGGCAAGGATCAATTGGCGACAAATACTTCTTCATATCTTGACACTTTGCAGGCTTTAATTGTATTCCTTTTTGTACAGACTGAATATTAAGACTGGCCGTGTGGGCGAATTTTGAAGTAGGACTTGCGTTATTTTGTATTGCTGTCATTAAAAAACACTTTAGTAATGAGATGTGTGCGCTGTTTCAATGTAACCTAACAGATCTGAATTTTCTGCAGTCATATAAACACTTCATATAGTGTTAAAAAGTAAACTTACACTGTTTTGGAATAATTCATGGCTGCGATTATTTATCTTTACATGAACATGTATAAACAAACAGTTTGCACTGAAAGTATTAATGAGCTCATCATGTTAACACAAATTTTTAGAATTCATCATCATCATTTTCACAACACAGCATAGGCAAGGTCCTGCCTGTTCTACATTCAAAGATCCTCCAGCCATCTCTTCCTGGGTTTTCCCACGCACCTGTGTCCTATAGGTTTATTTCCAGACTCGTTTAGCTAGTCTTGAATCTGACATTCTTCCTAAGTGTTCTTTCCACTGTTGTTTATAATTTTTTAGTCTATCATTCAAGTTAAAAATTGTAAATCTTCTCTTATGGCCTTATTCTTTGTACGGTCACGTTTAGAACACCTTTTAACTCCTCTTAAGAATTTTCAAGCCCTGTATTTTATTGTCTTGTTTTTTGGTTGTTGTCCATAATTCACACCCAAAGGACGTTACAGGGACTGCCATATTTTTGTAAAACTTTAATTTTGTATCTCGAAGTACGTTGTTTCTAAAAATACAATTGTTATACATATCGTCTGGAACTTACCTAACTTAACATCAATGCCATAATTTCTATCATAGCCAATATCATGTCCCAAATAATTGATGTGGCTCATCTGTTCTAGAATTCCATCATTAATCATTATTTTTGTTCTTACTGGTTCCTTGCCTCAAAATGCCCCAGTACCTTTGTTTTTATAGTAGAGATTATACTGTATTGTTTGCAAATCTGATAAAGCTTAAAAACAGATTTTTCCAAATCACATTCTGTATTTTGAATTACAAGCAAGTTGTCAGCAAACAACAGCACATTCATACGAGGGTGGTCTGAAAAGTTCTCGGCCTCGGTCATAGACATCAACTCTATGAGCAAGATTTTTTTTTCTTAGGTTGGTATGCCTGTCACAGCAATTCATGTGAAATTGTGAGTCAATCTATCATGTAGTTTTTTGTATACAGCTATTTGAAGTAGCGTAATTGTGTATATTTTGTACAATGGATAAAATTGAATATCGTGCAGTGATAAAATTTTTTGTTAAAGAAGGTTTAATGCCAAATGAAATTCATTTGAAGTTCACAAAAGTTTATGAGGAATCTTCTCCTTCATTTTCGACAATTAAGAAATGGGCTGCCGAGTTTAAACATGGCCGTACGAGCCTTGAAGATGATCCACGTAAGGGACGCCCAAAAAGTGCAAAACATCAGAAATCATCGAACAAATACATAATTTAGTATTGGATGACCGACGGATTAAAGTGCTTAAAATTGCTGAGGCTGTGGGCATTTCGAAAGAATGTGAAGGTTATGTTTTGCATGAAGAATTGCATATGAAAAAGCTTTGCGCAAGATAGGTGCCGCACATGCTCACAGCAAATCAAAAATGCATTCGCATGAAAATCTTTGAACAGTGCTTGGAGCATTTTTACAAAAATAAAACTGATTTTGTGCATTGGTTTATTACTACGGATGAAATGTGGATTCACCATTACACACCAGAATCTAAACAGCAGTAAACAGTGGACAGAAGCTGGCTGTTCAGCGCCAAAGAAAGGAAAGTCAGTCCCATCAGCTGGAAAGGTCATGGCATTGGTGTTTTGGGATGCTAAAGGCATTTTGTTAATCGATTACCTCGAAAAGGGTAGAATAATAACCGGAGAATATTATTCTAATCTTTTAACCAAACTAGACAAAAAAATTCGTGAGAAAAGACCCAGTTTGGAGAAGAAAAAAATCATCTTTCATCATGACAATGCACCCGCCCACAAAAGTGTTTTGGCAATGGGAAAATTGAGAGATCTGCACTATGAATTGCTGGAGCATCCATCCTGTTCTCCAGATCTGGCTCCCCCTGACTTTCATCTCTTTCTGAAACTCAAGCACTTCCTTGCAGGAGAGCAATTTTCTTCTAATGAAGAGGTGGTTGCAGCTATACAGGGGTATTTTGCGGACCTTCCAGAGTATAACGTATGCAATTAATTATGCAAACAATAATTTAATTAATTATGTAATTATACTAATTTGTAGAATGTGATCATGTAATTACTCAATTAGGCTACTTATACCAAACTGATTGAAGCTACGTGATACGTTAGTTATTTGATGTTAGCATAATTACTGCACTGAGACTCTAATTATTGCATAAATTAATAATCCTACTATAAATCATTCAAGTGACGTTAATGTCTTGTTCTGAGGCAACTTTGACAATAATGAACGCATATATTCTGAGTAAAATAAACACTTATTTATTAACATCATTCAAGTAAAGAGACTTCAATATATAAATATGGATGATTCCCTGTAAATACATTCATAAAAAGAACACATGTATATATATATATATCAAATTACAATGCGAATCCAGTACGTTGTTTGCTGGAAAACATACACATACATATATAACACAATCAACATATAAAAAACATAAATAGTCAAACTATAAATCTTATACTAATGCGTTCATTTCTTGCCTCAGATGAATAGCGTTATTTAAACTTATCATATTTAATTTAAATACTCAAGGGTGTTTTCTTGAAAAGAGACAGGACAGTAGAGTTCTTATGACAAGAATAATATAAAGATTACTTGTAAAGTGATTTATCCAATATTTCCATCGGCGTAACTCCTTCCCGCTGGTGGTCCATATGTACGAAGTTGCGTAGCCGTGATGTCATTAACACTCAACACACGCGGATCAGATTCACTCGCGCTGTGTGTATTTTCTGTGGATGTCGACCGTTACTGTCAGAGTCTATGAAATCATGTGTTGTGTGAGTAAGTTCATCGTTAACTAGGGTGTATATATCTGACTGTCTATTATTGAACTTCTTGTGTACATTAATGTATCGTGTCTTTGATCACGTGGTGTATTTGTTCCAATTGGTATTGTATCGCTTCGCACTGTACAACGCTACGATTTCGTTGTCCGGTAAAGCATTAACAATAGTTCTGCGAGTCTGTTATTGACGAAACTGTGATTGGTTAGTTTAGTTCTTAATAAGCGGTAGCTGAGTAAGATAACGTACTTGAGAGTTATTAATCACTGGCGTATATTGCATGATTTAGTCACTGTAGATACACTATTACCGGATAACTCGCCAATATCGAAATGTTTAAGTCAACTGATTAAAATACCGCGTAGCAGAGTTTCAAAGTCCAACTGCTGTACGTATGTTAACCGAACTGTATTAAGACTTAGAAAATTTAAGATTTAAGTTCCGTGAAGACTGTTCAAAGTATATGATTGAAAAATTTATGAAAGACTGTCCTCCCGCGTGCTCTGTAAACAGTTTTTATTAAGCATCGTTTACCACAATGCAATCTCCTGGAAAACACGCCTCTGGTCAAACATGATAGGTCAGGTGAACTCCTACCCTTATGCAAGACTATGGTTCTCCACTTCTCATTCGTCATTCGCGTTGCTATGATGACGACGGTCCTCTTCACCTGTGCTCTGGGTAGATGCTGGATTGTGGTTGGGTATCTTGTCTCCCCTCAAGTTCGCGTCGAAGGCCTCCGTACCCTTTTCCTGGAACAAGAGCAATTCTTCGGCTGTCGATCAAGTCTGTGTCTAAGTGTACTCTGGCACCCTGCTGCTGTTCTCACACGAACAATGTGTCGTATTTTGTTATTGTCTGACTATCCATGACCCTTTTCCGTTAGCTATCCGGACGCAGCGTGTCGTCGTTTCTAAGACGGCACTCCTTCTCCCTGTCGTAAATATCAGTTGTCGCCAGTAAGATGTTCTCCCGCTGTGCACATGTTCGATTCCATTCTTTAGATATCGTTGTCAGTTCTCATACAGGGTAAATACCATTGTGCAACTACACCCTTTTTTTTACTGCTGGCACACTTCAAATTAACCTTGCAGTGTGTGCTCGTTACAATTTCTCCGTAAAGTGCTACTGTCGTAGTTTCCTTTTTTGTCCTGCTTGTTGTGGGCAGTAAATCTCGGTTGAGTTGAGTCTGTCACAGGTCAACCTTATTTCCCATTGTAAAGTTATGTGAAGCGTATTCGTATTGTCCCTAGCAAACGTTCAGTTGACACTTCGTTAAATTGTTTCCTTATTTATTGCTTCTGGCTCGTGTTGGGGTGTCTTGGCTGCTTGTAACGTATTTTCAATCAAAATTTAAAAAATTTTAATTCTTGGTCGTTACAAGAGAATCACTGCAGAGATGGGATAATGGCATTAGAGCATCGCTGGAACAAGTGTATTAGTCTTAAGGGAGATTATGTTGAAAAATAAAAACCATTTTGAAATTATAAATTTGTTTTTTCATTGTTAGGCCGAAAACTTTTTAGACCACCCTCGTATATCTGTCTCGTTATATCTCTTGATACCAAGGTTTACTAGATGTTTCCATTTCCTTACTAGATCATCAATATAAATGTTAAAAAGAGTAGGTGATACACTGCACACTTGTATAACACTTGATTACAGATATTTTTTAAGATATCCTACAATTATGTTTAACAGCTATTTTTGTTCCATTATTAGTATAGTTCTTACAAGTTGTTGTGGGTATTCTCATTCTTCTAATACTTGTCACAGCAAATTTCTATCTACTCTATCAAAGACCTTCTCAGTCATTGAAAGTTACATGTATTTCTTTATTGAACACATGATGCTTTTTATTGATGTGTCTAAAAATAAAAGCATTATCTGTTTTATTAATTATTATGTGTTTAATTATTATCAATCTACTAATTGATTTTTAGAGTTGTATCAATTGTTAAAAACAGACTCACTCAGTGTGCAATGATCGTTATGCAAATTCACTAACAGCGCCTTCTTCTGTAGGTTCGTGCCTTTCAACATGACAGCCAGCGAAGAGTCGGTGAGCTGCTTCGAGAACTATGCAGTGTTCACCGTCTCCAGCCTTCAGTACGTCATCTTGGCGCTGGTGTTCTCGAAGGGCGCTCCATACAGGAAGTCGCTGATGTCCAACTGGAGTCTACAGTTTTCAGTGCTGACGATAACACTGTTCACACTGTACATCACCTTGTACCCGTCGGCATTTATAAAGGACCAATTCGAGTTGACCGTTCCACCTGTGATGGACTTCAGAATAGTTGTAGTTGTATTGAGCTTCATCAACTTCGTTCTTGCCGCCTTCCATGAGTACTTTATCTGTGATTACCTGATATTCAAGAAATTAAGAGCCAAGTAAGTACAACCACTGAGTGAAATATGCAAACATTTCAGGCTTGCTAAAATGTGTAACTGTACGCTTTGTTCTTATCTGTATTTTGTGGGCTTGTCACAGTGGCGTATCTAGAATTTGGCATGGGGGAGGGGGTCCAGGATCGGATCGGCTTTATACAAAAGAAAAAACAAATTAAGTCTAATCAAGATTTGTATTTTTAAGTGGCTTAAGTCAGTTCCATTAAAGTAAATGGTAATAACACAATAAAAATATGCATTATTAACATTGTTTACAAGATACTTATTGACTGAACTGGTTTTCCTATACAGTAAACCCTCGATTTAATGGACCTTGGTTTAACGGACAGAATTTGACAGACAAAACGACAAAACATATTTGATTGAAAAACAAATAAACAATACCATAATTAAGAAAAAGAAGACACAAAATAAAAAAATTCGTAACTTATTGAAAAAACAGAACGACACACAAGAGAACAATATAATAAGTCATCAGTTTTACCCTCGTGTTGTTAATCTTACTGGAATTAAATTCAACTATGTAGAAACCAACCTTTTGAACAAAGGCTTAAAATACAATTTTAAAAACAATAGTTTCAAACAATCACTCTTTAATGAAATTTTGAACGTTGAAACTGCAATAAATTCTATATCCGACGAAGAAACAAAAACAGTAATAAGATATGCAATTGATAATAAAATAAAAAAAGTTATGAAGGCCGAAAATATAAATAATACAAAAACTATTTACAATAACGAAACAAGGGTGTTTAATGAGATAAAGGCGAAATTAATAGACCATAACGCAATCATCACCAAAGCGGACAAAGGTCAAACTCTCGTAATTTTAACTTATGAAAATTATAAAAACAAGATACAGGACTTTATTAAAAACAATAACATTATTGAGATTCATAGCGACCCCACTGTTATATTTAATAATAACGTGAAATCAGTATTAAATAAAACCAAATACATCATAACGAACGATGAGAAAACATACTTAAAAATGATAGATCCCAAGGCACCTAGACTTAGGGGCCTTCCAACAATACATAAAAATAATATGCCTGTCCGTCATTTAGTTAATTTTATGTCTGCACCTCATATAAAATTGCCAAAAAACTCGAAAAAATGTTTAGACAACGTATGACGTTCAATAAAAATTATAGTTTGAAAAACAGTTTAGAACTGGTCGATCTTACAAAAACAATTACAATCGAATCGAGACACACACTCGCTTCATTTGACACAGTAAATTTATACACGAACGTACCTATTAATGAAACATTAGAAATAGCAAAAAGTTTATTACTCTCTAAATCCACATTAAATCATGAAACAATCGATGAGTTAATCAATTTGACAAAAGTAATATTGGAACAAAATTATTTTACTTTCGATAACAAATATTATTTACAACGGGATGGATTGGCGATGGGATCCCCATTATCAGGCATCCTG
This sequence comes from Magicicada septendecula, assembly GCA_034769895.1. Classification (NCBI taxonomy): domain Eukaryota; kingdom Metazoa; phylum Arthropoda; class Insecta; order Hemiptera; family Cicadidae; genus Magicicada; species Magicicada septendecula. Next base: position 378,286,127 of record CM068372.1, read on the forward strand.
GCGGAAATTTACTTAAATCGCATTGAAACAAACGAAATATTATCAACTAAAAACAAACATTATAAAAAAATTTTATTTTACTGATGATATGTGGATGACACAATAATGATTTATAATGGCAATTGCAGGCAATTGGAGATACTTAAAAAATATATGATTACTATTACAAATAATTTGCAATTCACATTAGAGACGGAAACGAATAATAAAATTAATTTTTTAGATTTAACTTTAACAAAAATAAATAATAAAATTAACTATAATATTTACAGAAAACCAACAATCACAGATCATGCTATTCACGCCTCATCTTATCACCCTATTTCACATAAAATGGCATTTTTTAATTGTATGATTCATAGATTGCTGGCATTGCCCCTATCTACGGAAGATTATAAAAATGAACTAAACATCATCAAACACATAGCGATAGCCAATGGATACAAAAGTCATATAGCAGATAGAATAATTAATAAAAAACAAAATAAACCAATAAATATTGATGTGTCCAAAGAAAAAGTAAACAAATATATTGCAATAGAATATGGTGAAATTCTACATCATATTTTAAAAAAACCAATTAAAAAAGCAAAATATTACTTTGGCTTCAAAGGCGAATAATAAGCTTGAGAAAAAACTTACATTTACAAACAAAAATATACCCTCCGATATATTTGATGGTACTGGTGTATATAGACTTAATTGTTCGGATTGCACACAGTTCTACATAGGACAGACGGGTCGTTCCTTCAAATTACGTTATAAAGAACATATCCCAAGCTCCAAGTCAAATGTAAGAAGATCTACATTTGCAGAACATTTAAGCTTACATGACCATAACATAAAGAGTATTGGTGATAATTTAGATATCCTACATAAATGTAAAAAGTCACTAAGGCTAGACACCCTCGAACGGTTCGAGATATATAAAGCTATAAAGGAGGATCACAGTCGTGTCCTAGACGAAAAAGCAATACATACAAATAATATTTTGTTTAATAGAATCGATCATATAGAACGAGAAATCGGCTATATCAGATCGATTAAATTGAATGAAGGTCAAGCCGGTATTGATTAGTTTTACCGTGGGAGCGTTCCTGTGCAGGTTCGTTACGGCCGCATGTTGCTTTTATTTCGTTGTTATTTTGTTTTAATATGTGTTATTTATTATTTTTGTACAATGTGTGTGTTGTTTTTTAATATTTGACGAGATGAATATTGTAACGTAACAGAGTTGAGGTCCCCCAACGTTACATAAAAATTGAATGAAACATGGTCAAGGACCATACCCTGAATTAAGGTTGTTCAATAGTTAATGTGTTTGAGAAGTACCTCAAGTCAAAAGAGGCAATGACTAATGTTAAATATAAAAGTACCAGACCAATGAATGATTGAATGTAATAAAATGTTTGTTTTTGTACTGTAGCATGTTAAGGTCTACAGAGTATTTATGTTGTATGTTGAATATGCTAAAAATGAACTGATGTTGCTTAATAGTAATACTTCATCAATAATTATGTTTATATTTATATTAGATTTGTCTTTATACAATCAAGTATAGTTACCAATGTTAGGCATTATACTAAGTTCTAAGTATTGTATAAAGTGGAATAACACTGTTGTTTTAATTAATGTTTATAAACTGGGCCAGGAGGGTGACCAGTGTTTCATGTTTAACAAGTAGTTCTGACAATTATATTATAAATTAATGAAGGGTTCCAGAACCAGCTAATTAATGTAATAAAGTAACCACCAGTAAATTAAAGTTAATGTAATTAACCATGTAACCAATAATTAATTGTACAGTAGGTCAGGTAAAAGAAAATTAAGTTAAAAAACCAAATAATGTTATAACGGTTGTAAGAAAATCTATAGGCCTAAATTCCATATTAGTGAAAGGAAATTAATACCTTTTTAAGAAACCCAGTCCAACAAAACTCTGGTAAAACATTTACTGTTTAGGAAGGAAGGTTAGGGGAGAATTTTAGGTGATTTAATATTAATCCAACCATGGAGTATTTTATTGGAAAAGAGTAGTAATATTCTATAATGCCGGCTCAAGGATATATAGAAAACGTGGTTGTTAAGGCAACTAAAATGTACAGAAGTTGTTGATTTGAAGGAATTCGTTCTGATTGTTACAAGCTATTAGGTTGAGATGGACCGATATATTTAAAAAATATGAATAAATCTAGAAGAAATATGACTCAAAATTGAAAAACCCTTTTTGAAAAATAATGATAATTTAATGCTAATGAGTAATAAAAATTAAATAACCTTCCAAATTGTAAATGAATACAGTTAAAAAGAATTGAAAGCCTCTCACCTCATTCACCAAATAATTCCGCTGGATTTGGTATTCAACCAATTCCTTCTATAAACAGAAGATCAGTTAAAAGAATTAAAGCCTGAACTAACGGAATTATTGAAAATACCAGAAGACTCAGTTTGGCAGAAATAACCTTCATTGGCAGCAGAAGAAGCTGGGATCCTAATTTCGTTTCACCGGGACCGAGAATTGTTAAGAGCACAAAAGAAGAACAGAAGCCCGAAGATTTCCTGAGGGTTTACCAGTACACGCCACCATCAATTTTATTGAAAACCAGAGCAGTTTCACTGGATGAAGACGAGATAAGTTGATTTTTGGCAACTGTTTACAAACGTCCACCGCCAGTTGAAGTTTCCGTCGGATTGGTAAAAAAAACAACCTATTTTAATTTCACTGTATTTAGCGTAAATAATTTTATTTTTGTAAATTGAGCAACCTTAATTATGCATTTTACCTGGCCTTACTAATGGTTCCAAGAACTTTACGAACCCTGGGATAAGAATTATTTATTATTTTCATGTGTATATGTTTATAGATTTTGAGTAATTAATGATCGATATATTTCTGGGTGATCGATTGGATCGTATTGTTGTTTTTTGAGATAACATGGACTGTGAAGTAATAGAGAAAATAAATAAAGTATCTTTATTGTATGAAATAACGTTTGAAGTTATTGCAGAATAAATACTATATGTAGTGGTTGGAATAATTTACAAAAAGATTGATTCAAACTCAATGAATAACTAACCTATAAGTACGCTTATTACAAGGAACAGCGCTCAAAGTTTGCAGCTGGTGGGACGGGAGATTGCTGAACTAGCTTGTGTTTAGTACAAAATTTGAATGGAATTTTCTACCATCGAGTGACTAGGGTTGACACAAATACCCCTTACATTCAGTCAATACTCCACACATATCGCTAATATTACACAACCACTGAAAACTAAGTTAAGTCTATATAGTAGTATGATTATAAATTCAAGGAACATAATTATAATTTTGTTTGCTTAATAATCTATTTTCCGAAGGTTTCATCGGTCACAATCAAAGGATATATTCATTAATAAATAAATCATTAAAAAACGCAGAGAAAGCTTTTCGTCACTGACGCAACCCAAAGTGAGACTGTATTGAACCCCAGTACATACAGTCACATACTTGTAAACGTTATATTCCAAATTGGAATCCAACATTGGTGCTTCCACACATCTTCATATAATTAAATAAAATATAGTAACCCGTTTAATTACAATATACATCGATTAATGTTTTAACCTTAATCATATTGGATCTGATGATGACACCATTGGTGTCAAAACTCGAGTAATCCCGTATAGGATTCTGAGAAACGTTGACAGAAGGTAATTAACCTATTTTATACGTCATTTAAGCGCAAATCCATTTTGCCGCATCATTCATCTTATACACCCGAAGCTGGCTTTGAAACCGGAGACTTTTAATTCTTCTGCAATTTCCAAAGCTTTTTATTTTAAAACATGTCTAGTGACAGGGAGTCCTTGCCTTCTTAAAAGCCGTACGTATTTACAGACGCTGGACTCTACTGCTACAAAACGCCCAACTTGAGGTCCCGCGAATGCTCGTCGCGGTTGCATTTAAAAGTCGTTCCTTCTGTTTTCTCCATCGTCGAATACAGGATTCATCAATATCGAATTTCCTTCCGGCTTCGCGATTGCATGTTTTTTCTAAATTTTGTATCACAATTAATTTATAATTCGCATCGTACGGGTTACGTTTAATTTGATTTGACTGCGTGCCTTTAGTCTCCACAATATCACTCATACCGCAAACGCACTACAAAAACGCCGAATGAAAACAAAGTACAGATAAGCGATGTTGTCGCTGTTACAATAGAAAACCACACTGGCAGTTTACCCGTTATTTAGAAACATGTTACTCACACCCCTCTACTTGTCCTTTATCTTGCTGCCTACAGAAGGGTGCGAGCACGCTGTGACGGTACGGAATTGTGAGCCACCCCAGTTTAATTTCATATTAATAAATCATCATTTTAAGCACTTTCCAAATTGCCAGACTTTCACCTGTGGGGAGCCCCAAGCAGCAGTGCAACATACATACAGTCAGCCAAAACAATTGCCAGACGCATTGCGTAACCACCCACCAGCAGGCTTGTGTGAAACCCAGTATGCAGTGTGTCATTAGAGAGTGCACAACAGACAGCCAGCATCAGACAGTAAAGTGCGTAAATTAAAACCAGTGGCCTCGGGCATAAGATAGGCCTAGATTAATTGGGCCTATCTATTTAAACAACTCAAAAACAGTTCCGCGCGGCCAGTCTGCAAAAAATTAGTGCGAATAAAATTAATCCGGCCGACTTAATCATAATGTATAATGTGGAACCTTAATGTATAAAACAGTAAGGGCTTTCAGCCACAAACAGTAAACGTGTTAAACGAGTACCGGAGTGCGTGAGATCGAAGCAAGTATTCAACACCAGTTCGCGCAACTAACCCTAGGAGTACGCTGCGTATGGGTAACTAGAAACATTCAATATGCATATTAAAACCAATGCCAACTAACTGGTGATTATTCGTTATAAAAGGAAAATATAGAACACCAATACTTTGCACGATAGAGTTCTCTCAGGGGCGGAGTTTATTTAAAGATCAATGTAACAGAATGAGTGTGCGTGTGCTAAGATAGAGGTTATCCACTGGTTCATTTTCAATGTTTTATTTATTTAACAATATCACTTATAATATTAACCAAAATAAAACTCAATAGAGATAAGAAATAATTTCAACCAGTTGTACTATCGTTGAAAGATTGTAATAACATAAAAGAAAGGCGAATTTTTGATAAATAAAACTAAGTATGTGTTTTAGACAGTATCACATGTGTTAACGTAATTAGTGAACATATCAAATCCAAGTAATCCTTTTTGCAGCTGTTTTCGTCTGAAAGACTTTGGAATAAAAACCTGAAGGTAAGAGATAAATATAATTATACTTTTGTAAGTAATTCGTAGAGTTACATTTGGCGCCCGAACAGGGACCCGAGTCATATAATTTGTCCGTAAATAATTAGAAGAGTTACATTTGGCCCCCGTACAGCGACGCGAGTATAGGTTACAACCTATATTCGCCAGGCCTAATTAAGCTGCAGAAAGGGTTATTTGAGAGGGAGGACGCTTTGGTAAATTAAATATAAAAAGGGTTAAGTCAATAGTGGATAAGATTAATATTCTTGTGTAACATTATATAAACTTGTATAAAATGGCAGCGAATAATGATGATGTCAATGAAGTAACTAATGTTGACAATTTTGATGAATCGGCTATTATGCATAATATTGAGGTCCACTCGACTCCAGATGGGAGTCAGGACAATAAAATAAAACCAGATATTACAAATGAAATAAATGTTACAGATGATTCGGGGATCCAAACGACCCCAAAATCAAATAGAGAAAATAAAAATAATGACAATGAAGTCGGCATCACTGACGACAAAATAGAAAATCTAGTGACACCTATCCAAAATAAAAAGTCTGACGACAATTACGAAATGTTTAAAATGATACAAACAATGTTAGAGTTAAAATTCAATGAACAGAATAGTAAATTTGACATTATAAATAGTCGTTTTGATGGAAGTGATGTTAAGTTCCATGAGTTAAAGGGCGATATAAATAATATTGACCAAAAATTGGATAAGCGTTTATGTGAAATGAATACAAAATTTGATGAGTGTTTATATGATATGAAACAACAGACGAATGAATGTTTTAATACATTTAAAGAACAAATTGAGAAACAAATACAAAAGGTAACTGAAAATTTTGAGTATAAAACAGATGATAATTATAATGATATGTGTAAAAACGTGGTAGTAGAGAGTAAGATAAATAGTAACAATGATATTGAAAATGGTAATGTGATTGAAAGGGTGGTATCAGAAAGTGATACGTTGAAAATAGATAGTGAAACGGTAAGTGAGAGTGAGAAAATGATAAGTTGTAATGAAGTAATAATTAGTGTTGTTGAATTAGAAAAAGTAGATGAATGTGTAGGGCAGGGGGTAAATTTTCCCCTTATTTGTGATGAACCAGAGTGTTCAAAATTGTTAGTATTGGAGAGCAAGAGACCCTTATTAGTGAAAGATTTGAGTTGCTTATTTTTGTTGAATAATTTTGTACCCTCTGCATGGAATGAGAGAGAAAGTATGATATGGTGTTATGATGAGAGAAGTTTAAATATAGAATGGTGTAGTGAAAGAGAGACAGAGTTATACAAAGTAAAGAGAAAGTATAATGAGTTGAGAGAGATGTTAGAGACGAAATACTTACCTGTTAAAATAGAGAATGAAGATTATTTTGATGATACATGTTCAAACAATAATAATTTATCTTATGATGAAAAAATAACTGACTTGATAATGAATATTACTGATGGAGACTTAACCGATGTACTCAATGTTGACTTAGTATATGATTATTATGGTAAAAGGAATAAACAGAAATTGTATGGTTACAAAACACAAGATAACCGTATACGGAATGTAAATAAAATTGAAAATTGTTATTTGAAACCCCGATTAATTTTTGACGATGGAGGTTGAAATTCATAAACGAACAATTTAAATATGTCAATCTATGATAATGACCTAGCTGATTTTGATATTGAAGTGTGATGTAACTGAATAATTATTGCTGAAGAGTTGTAAATACATGTGTAGTGAAATTAATTGTATGCATTATAAAATGATAAATTGTTTGTATGAAATAACATTGTTGTTAAATGTTTCAGAGGTTACGTGGAGATATTGGTGTGTGTGTGGTGTGTATTTTGTATTCATGTCAATAGGTGGATAATGTATTGTAAGTATAAAGTTCATTATACCAGTCAGATAGAATAAAATGTTTACAGGTGTGAAAAGAGTGTAATAATAATAATAATGGTATTGAGATAATAGTATTAAATAGAAACTGTAATTGAAAGGTAATAATAATTGAAAGGTGAATTAAAATTATATTTGGTTCGAATTGCAACAAATAGATTTTGATAGATATGTTAATAAAAAGATTTATAGAAGGAAAATTTTGCAGGAAGTATATATGCCAGTACATGATGTAACCAGAATGTTTATACTATGTGAGTCTTGCAGACCAGTGTTTATATAAACAGGTGTGGTATGTTGAGACTAAGGTCTGTAGTCATGCTTGGTGACAATAACAAAGAATGTTGTAGTCTGCTGAATCAGCATCTGAAGTAAAACCTTATTGTGATAGAAGAGAATTGAAATTAAATTTTTTTTTACAGACCAAATAATAATGAGGCAATTACTGTAACTTTTGAGATTAATTGAATTAATTAAAGTAAATTAAATACAATTAAACTAATTTAGTAATAAAATTAATAGAAACGATTTTAATAATGAACTTAACGTTATTTTCATTTAAATTCAAATTGGAATTATAAATTAAATGCTAATTGATGCCAATAATGATTAAAACACTTATTTAACACTGACAACTGATGGAAAATGTTCAGGATGAGATAGTATCTGGAAAATAAGATGTGTATATTACTGTCCATATAGATTTTTCATATGTTATGAATTTTTTATCCTGTACATATATAGTGGGTAAGGATACCTTGTATAATCTATGTACCATTTTGGAGGGCAACATTGTATGGGGAATATTATTCAATTTAACTGGAATTTATGTGTATCATTGTAAACCAATATTGTTTTATTAATATTATTCTTTAGGGTCTATAATATAAAATGAGCCAGTACGTTGTCAATGAACCAGTACGGCTAAGAGGAAACAAATCAGATGTGGGATATGGAGGGATGGAAAGCCGTTTGTCAATTTTTAATTCCATGTTATAAAGTCGGCGATACTGGGTCGGGTATCTGTTCGATTTTTCGGTGTTGGGATCTCGAACAGAGAAGTCCAGTAAGATCGGATGGGTGCTGTCGCAGTCGCCAGACTAGGGGGGTAAGAACCCATGATGTAGTAGAGTGTTCAGGGGGGTTGCGGCGCCATATCCTCACTGATCCTCTTAGATCTAGGCAATAAGAGTTTGAACGCTCCGGCCTTCAATCTCTTATTGGGGGGGTATTGTAACGGTACGAGATTGTAGGGCCAAGATAACATTTTTTAAAATTACATTCTCTATACAGTCATTGTTCACCCTTGTAGAACCCCAAGTTAGTCAACCAGATAGGCTGTGTTTATTGCAGAAAAACCGTCTATGTTTTGTCTCCGCACTCATGCAACGCAGACCGATGGTGAAATAACATCAACCTGCGCCTCAGCCGTGAATTACGAAAGAGAGTATGTAACTGCACATTGCGCCAGGCGGCAAAAACATTGCTCACCTTCCCGCCTCTGCTAAGGCGCTCTTTCAATAGCACCAATGGGAGCACATATGCACGATCACGTGACCAAAAAACACTGTATGCAATTTAGCAAACTAACGCCAGTGCCAGTTGTGACACCGGGCCGCCCGGCCAACCTAAGCGAGCTAAGTGTTCGAAAATATATGTCGGCCGACAAAACAACACTAAATGCTATTTTAAAGTGAACTAAAGTAATAGTGGCGCATCAACATCAACTTAATTTGAAATAAGCAATAACAGTACCGCGGTTAAACAGTGGAAAACTAAATCATGGTGTGTTAAACAGTGCATTCACAGCAGAGGTGCAAAACAGCGGAGTTCTTCAGACGTTAAGTATTGACTGAGTTTTAACCAAGATTATTTTACCTTTTTCCCCAGAGTATAATTCAACATAAATAAATGATAAAGCTAAAATGTAAATCAGAGATCTCGAAGTGGGGTTTAAATAGAACGATAAAATCAAAGAACGAATGTGTGTGAGTGTGTAGCTAAAGCACGTATTGGTTCATTGCAGATAATAAATAGTGGAGGTATATCGTAGTGTCATAAGCTAGTTAATTAAGAAATATTTGTGACTATATTTGATTTTACAAATTGTTGCTCCTTCTACAAGTATTTAATTTGAATGTCATGAAAGGGAGACGAAGTAGTTATTTTGAATAATAAATCGGAGGCAATTTGTTTTAGCACAAACGGTGTATTTGATCTTTGCCTATATCAAATCCAAATAATCCCTTTTTGCAGCAGTTTCGTCTGAACGACCCTTGGAGTAAAAAACCCGAAGGTAAGAGATAAATATAATTATAATTTTGTAATTAATTCGTAGAGTTACATTTGGCCCCGAACTAGGGACCCGAGTCATATAATTTGTCCGTAAGTAATGCGTAGAGTTACAACGCGCGCGCACTTACACTTTATCTTCCTATTCTTTCTTCAGTTTGCTGTTAATACATTCGGTTGTAGTCATAAATCATAATGCCAGAGTTTACTACAGCCAGGCAAACTGCTTTTGCTTAGGCAGTAAACAACTCATAGATACCAAAAGCGTTCGTCCTGCCAGAAGTCAGGTATAACTTTGAATTTTGTTAGCGCGCACATGCAAGCCGCAGACCAAATTAGCGACCATGTTTTTAGGAGAAAAAGTGCGGCTTGTATTCGGAACAATACGGTATTTGCATGATATTAATAGTATTAAAATTTCAAGTGTTATAGGCCTATTTGATGTAAATATATCATCAAAAAACAAAATTTGTGATTTAACGGACTTTCAATTTTATGGACACCCCTCAGCCCCAATTAGTCTGTTTAATCGACGGTTTAATGTATTTCATATTTCAAAAATATACGCAAATGCTGCGCAATAAACCTGTTAGTACATTTAAAAAAGATTTACTACTATATTAACGTGCACAGGTGGAAAAATAATAACATAAAAATTAAGTGATTAAAAAACAAAATTCATCAACTTTTTTTAACCTCGTGTGGGGGGGGGGTCCAGTGCTATTTGTTGTTCCCGTAAATATGCCCCTGGTTTCTCATGCTTTAAAACATCGCATTTACTTTTTTATATTTTCTTCCATATACTCAAATTAAAAGTTTTTTCTTTACAATTTTCTTTTTATACAGAAGCTTTTATAAGTACAAACTGAACAACATACTACATTGAATTCACGACAACCAGCGTCACTTCTGAATCATGTAGGATATGCATCCAGTGAGTACTCTCACATGCCTTCCTCTGCCATCAATTATCCAATGTGCAGATTATAATACCTAAATGTGCAGATAATACCTAAATTCTACAAACATAGAAGAGATTTTTCTGTGTTACTTGAAACTGTGTAAATATAACGAGGAGCCATATTACAAACCAGCCTAAGTACATTGGTTTAGGTCTCTACTTCCTTAGGCATTCTGAATTGTGTCTTTATTTATTTGACATTGATGATATAATTTAGAAGGTGCAAGTAGCAAATAAACCTAAGAGTAACACTAGGCAGATAGATGATTATCATATTATTCTAGTATGACCTGCTTATTATTCAAGACAGTGAAGATGAATTGCAATGGTTAATCTACAAATTTAAAATATCTTGCCGTAACCTGTGTGTATGTGTGTGTGTGTTGATATAATAAGCAGTAAATTAAGAAAGATTTGTTCTTTAAACGTTGTTGTTAAGAACTGCATACATGTTTATTGTTTAGAAGAAAAGAACGTTTAACGGGTGGCAAGAAGGAGTACCTCAGCGTGGAGAGAGAGTTGAATTCCATGCCAGACTGGCCTCCAATAGTAGCTCAACTTCCGCCTGAGCCCGAACCAGAACCACCACGTCCTCCAAGGTCGCCGGCCACCGTCACAATGTACTCTTTGTCTCATAACAATTCTACCGCTTTCCCATTTCCTACCCCAGGTAAATATATGAATTTTCAGTGTACAAAATTTTATAACGTTACACAGATTACAAGTTTGTTAATATTTTAGTATTACTACTAGTATCATTGTTGCATTTTCGAATGCATTGTCATTGTTATAATTTTGTTCAGCATGGCACAGGATACAGTGGATAAAAGCATCTAATATTAAAGTGACATTAAGGCCTCTATTACTTTACGCAAATGTTACTTGTGGCTTATGGAAGTGAGACAGTATTACGTGCACTCATTTTAGAGTGGTTTAAAAGTGATGAAGCATATTGAAAATGATGAACTTGAAGTATGTCCACATTAATTGCTGTCTGACTATCAGAGACCATACCATTGATTTCAATATCTCATTTCAATGTTGATTTGGGCATGAGGAGTGTGCAGCAAAGTTCATTCCAAAACTGCTGACAGATAGCAAAAGAAACGTTGAAAACAGATCACTATTGATTTGATATAATGTGCTGAATCTGATTAGAATGTTTATAAAATCATTACTTCCATCATTAGTGCTGATGAAATGTGGGTCTATGGCTACAATCTGGAGATGAAGTGGAAGATGCCTCATTCTTTGCGACCCAAGAAAGATCACCAAGTTCTCAGCCAGGTGAAGATGATGCTGACTATGTTTTTCGATTTTAAGACCAGTGTTCATCATGAGTATACTCCTATGGAACAAACCATAACAAAGGAGTACTATGTTGGAGTTATTAGCTGTTTGCAAAATCCTGTGTACAGATAAAGACCTTGGTTCCATTCCTGAACGTGATCCGGAAGCCGCATCATGACACTGCTGCAGAGCACATTCACCCCTTCCTTGTTGTGCAACAGTTTTTATCCAAACATGACATGCTAGAACCTCCATACTCATAAGATCTAGCTCCATGCGATTTATTCCTATTCTGAAAGGTAAAAATGGTGTTCAAGGGTGAACATTGTCAAGATGTGGAAAAATCTAAAAGAGATAAAACAAAATGTGACACAGCAGCTACAGATGATTGCAAAGAAGACTTCCAGAGTTGATTCCAGAAATGATAGAAACCATAGAGGGTCTTGTAGATTCAGAAAGAGCCTACTTTGAAGGTGATTAATGCCCAATAATACATACATACGTATCATATTTAATTTAATAAGTCCCAATACTGCTACGAAATTACATAACACTCTCGAAAAGTCGGCAGGTGCAGTTATGTGAAAGTTCTACACATTTCTTTGGTAACCGAGCAAGTGCAGAGTCTGTGTCAAGGCCTTGCAGTCAAGTACCCTCTAGACTGTTAGAGTACTTGTAAATATACAAATTACGCTAGCACGCCGCCAAAAGAATGAAAAATTATTCTGGAACATCTGCAAGACCTATATAAGCAACATCGGGTGTCTCAGAGTTAGTTACACTTGGTGAGATTGTAGAGTGCGGATCAAGTGATTGTGGAAAGTGATTACTGTGTTATAATTGGTACAGAACTCTTAATAGTTGACATTATTATTATGTGTGAACAAATTTAACTGGAATTATTATATGAGATACCTTGTTGATTTCAAATTGTTATTTGTGACTAATTAAAGACTTCATTTGTGTCTGTATTTTGTTTCCGCTATACAATATGATGATCCGTAAGACTGTCGTAACAATACTTTTTGATCACATCTCATATAGTTTCTGACGATGCGTTTTCTATCTGCAAATCGTATGTAAAGCAAAGTAATAATAAACTACTTGCAGAAGAAATCTTATATAACTATGAATGTCATTTACTTATATATAATTTTTAATGCCTCATTCACTGGAGCGATAGAGTAATGTTTATGCTGTTTGTTTTTTTGGGTTTTGAATTATTAGCATGAAGAAGGGTCCCAATTCCAATTATAACCAAAGCATTCCTTTCTTTAAAAATTATATCAGTGGTGGAAAAGTCTGTTTTTTAAATTTTAAAGTAAAAAGTGTACCATTCTATTTAATTACAATTACAAATACATAAAATTATCAACTTTCACTTACCTTCAGAAGGTGTTTTCTGTCCAGGGTCGTCATACGAACGTTAGGATACAAGCGTGATTTCAGGTTGTGTGAATGACTTACGCAACTCATTTTTTATGAAGAGAAATTACTTGATCTTTATTTTTTCATTCACTCTGCTCTGTCTCAAATTATTCGTTATTCATTGTTTGTATGTTTACAAACCATCTATTAATTTTAGTTGACTTTTAAATGGAATACAACTTCCTTGAAATATTTTATTATACCATGTTAACTTAGTTACTACAGCTTACCTTATTCTACATCAGACATAAGCATCAGACCGCCCAGTCTGCCAAACATTCTCACATTCACACTTATTTACACCTTACCCCTTGTTATTTTACAAATTTCATTTTGAATTATACACTGTTCATTGTCGCGATTCCGGCCGAACACGTGCTTTTGTCGCCCGATTCAACTGCCCGTTATTTAACTGTGTTTGTGGACAACTCCACTGCACCCGTTGTAAGATTGGTAAGTCCGTTAATTCCTCGGGTCCCGGTCGGTATTAAAACGGTATTATACTTAATTGTTCACATTTTATGAAGTTCGGCCGACCGGGCCCACACAACACTATTTGCGTCTGTTAGCGAACTGGGAAGAGCGGCTATATGTTCACGGCCAACTGGATTACGTCTTTTTAGATGGAAGACAAAGCCTTTTGTTTCGTCGCCACAGATATGTCCTATTTAACCCATGCAGTTGATCGTGTGTGGGTCTTATCGGATATTTGTGCAGCACTGGCTGACGTCACGAGAAGGGTTGGTCTTAGGATTCACATCCGGCACCTTGGTACATGTGCTCGGAAATTTTGTTTCTTAGCCATCTTTGCGTTTCACAAAACTGGCTTCGGTCCGCGCACCTGCTGGTCGGGTGCGATCGGGCGTACTGCCACACACTCGCAAAATTCTAAGAACTGATGCTGGGTGCATTCCTTGTTAGCGATTGCACAACTGTTGAGACGTATCGTTCCTTTGTTAGAACACTGTTATTACAATACAACACGTGGCCTGGTCACAGTTGGAAATTAAATTCACAAATATTTTCTATAAACCCCAAAATTTTAATAAAATGAAATCCCATGTATTTGTCACGTTACAAAAGTTAAATTGTATTTTAATTCTGCTCTGCTTTTCATACACAAAGTTAAATCGGTGTATTTTTAGTTTACCAGCCAGTTGGTATCATTGTATCTAGTATTGTATACTGTTTCTGTTCTTTGTTCAATCCTGTTGTAAACAAACCCACGTGGCAAATCTGAAACGCTATTGGTCAGGGCGTTAACACTATTCACACAGTAATGTATTACGCACATGTGCAGAATGTCTGTACAGTCATGTGAGAGTTACCTTACCGCTTAAATTGGGGCACATCGTTTTAAACACGTCTTCCTTATCATTGTATTCTGAATTCTACTGAACTGATATGGATCCAGTTGAAAGGATATGTTGCCCGTCACAACATAACATTTATAAGCTGCTTGATATAAAACAGTTGATAGAGATGGCAGTAAATGAACAGCGTGGACAAGTGGCGTCATTGTATCCAGCGTATAATCAAGGAAGAAGATAAGCTTTGGGAACTGGCCCACATTACTGACATCGTTGTGGTTATAATAAATATAAATATTAATAATAAATATAAATATATTGTCACCGGACAGAAGGCTTGCTGCATGACAAATGGCGCCAATCGTACACTCTTAGTTATTTTGGTGGCCCTAAAAAGGACCGTGTGGCGAGAATGCTGATGTTGGTTGTGCCGCACTGAGATGTTCGGTGGCTTTGCCCGCTGTTCGTGGTGTACTGCAGTCCTCCTCTTCTTTCGGCACCGGTTGGATCGAGTCGGCTGCCGGCCCCAGCGAAATCCATTGCTGGCGCGGAACTGGAGTGCGAAGATGCAAGAACGTCGGCGGTTCTATTCTTCAGGTGTTCCTTCCGGCTGACTCCGCGTCGATGTCGTCTGTCCGAGAGAGGAGAGGAGATGAAGTGCGTCCGATGGCGTAGCGGTGCTGGTGGCAGAGTGCGTCAAAAATTTCTACAGCGCTGTTTTTATGCACTGACCAGGATCGCTGATTGGCTTGCTCCGAGCATGTCAGTTGTCTCGGCTGCTGATCCCTGATTGGCTCGCCTCGTATTCTTCAGGTGTCACGCGCCGTGCCGCTGGTACCGGAGAGCAGACGTAATGCCTCGCTGTTGTCACAATATATAAATAATAACGCTGACTCAAGTGATGGTACAAGTTTCGACACAGATATGAAAGGCATTGCATTACTCTTTGAAAGCAACTGATAACAGTACACTGTTAATTATCACGGCTTCTGTTTTTGTTTTGTTGTGATTTTTAAAGAGTTAATAAAAAAATCCATTATGTGGTATAAAATATTTCACTGTCTGTCTGAAACAGTCACACGAATTTTACTTTGGTCACGACAAATTATCAAATTATTACAATTTACATGATTTATACAGTATCAATATTGTATGCACCCTGTCTGTACTCCTTTTGTCAGAGTGGCTCGCCTCTAATTCAAGAAGCAAATAGCGTTTTAGCTGTGCCACGCCTGTTTGTTTACATCAGGATTACACTAAGAATGTAAATAGTATAGCATTGTATATAGTATCACAGTGCAGCTAAAATATGTATTAAATACTGTTGTAGTGCCACTGCATGCATCAGACATCCAGTTGGAACTGTTTGTGTCTAGCGGAGAGTTGAACATCAAATCAGTGCACGAACTACCCAACGGTGTGTCTACGATTCCGCGCAGATTCACAACAGGAGAAAATGGCAGGAAATGGGTGAATACTTCTGTGCCTAATGTAAACAACTCGTGCAATCATACCATAGTGCAAGTGCACCAGTCGGAAGACAGCGTCGCAGGTTATCTGACACCACCGGAAAGCTTGCATTCGCCTTCGTTTGATAGGGAACTAAACAAAATACAGTTTTCATGATTCTGCACAGCAGCGGCTGAGGTGATATTATCAATAAGGATTGATGAACTGTCTCATGCAGGTCATGATACATATATCGTACATTTATTACTGTGTTGTCTCGAGCCATACAAAACTGTCTCATGTTATCTATACAGTGGTCTATTATGTACTGTATACGAAGAAAACTAGTTTTATTGTTTATATAAATAATATACATATTTATATTGATTGTAACGTTAATATGAGGGTTGCCAGAATGTACTTTTGTACAGATTATTATTTGAATTCTCGTTCTAGAAAATGAGATCTCAATCTCAAAAAAGTGCATTTTAAATGTTATTTTGATGTTACACTGCAACACAACAGAGATTTTAAAACTCAGGCGTAAAATGAAATCTATAAAAGAATAAACATTTTGTAATATGTAATAGGTTTTTTATCGATTAGGGAATTTACAACCATAGATTAAGTGTATGACTTTATAAGTATTAGAAAAAGTACATTAATTATTTTAACAAGTCGGTTCGCTGTATTTTAATCTATTTTTGTTGTTATTGTTTTTATTTATGTATTCCATAGAATTATTTATTACAGGGAGGGCATTTTAATCAATGATATATGGCAAGTATTAATTATGTGGGCACAAAATGCGATTACCATATTGTGTTGGATATTATAATTTTGTAATTGTTCTTCATCAGATAGTCAGTACACAGTAATGAAGTCTGTGTAGCTACAGGGTGATGGCAAGTAAATTGTGACATTATATCCATTCACAACCAAACATTGTCTTTTCTTGATTTAGGCAGTGTCTGTTGTCTAGAAATACTGTAGAAATTTATCAATTTTTATCCAGTTTTTGTGTCATTTTACCAAGATAAATTTTTAATCATGGTAAAAGTCATGGTTATAGCATGGTAAAAATTCTTGTTCACAATTCATAACACTGTGTGAAGCTACAACTGTAAGTGTTTATATAATTAATTATTTTTGTGTTGAACACACCTGTTCATTAGAAGGATAAGTTGATTAAATTGGGAACTCTAGGTTAGTAGGCAAACACCATACACACTTTTCTACTAAGCACTGCATTCTGGTAACGATCCCTTCTCATACATTAACAACAAATAGTCCGAACAATTTATCTTTGGATAACACTTGTTTCAGTTGACAATAAAATTTCATTGGTATTGTTATGAACACCAAATGTTTCACCCATTTTTAATGTGGCATCCTCATTGATGAGGAATGATGAATCTATGAGTGAAAACGTGTATTGGAATTTTTTTCACTCTTTTCACTCATTTGTTTTAACAGTTCTTAAGAAATCCCATTGTAGTTTGACACATCTCATTTTATTTCTCTTAAAACCAAACGTTTTGTTCATAGTATACGGAGGCATCCTCAGTTCCTTGACAGTGCAGTGACTGAGCAAGTCGAGAAATGGAGGGTGACTCGTTGTAGTAGGGATGAAACATATGCTTTTAAGAGAAATAAAATGGCATGTGTCAAACCGAAAAACAGTGTTGTTTTTTAATGAAAACCAAGAACTCGTTTATGGTTGTTTTTAATGAGACACCATGAACTGTTCAATTTTTTTACTTTGACATTTAAATTTGTATAATAGTCTGAATACTATTGTGCGGTCAGTGTAGTAGAATTTATGTACACTCTCTTCCAAAGACATCTGTTTCAAGACAAAAGAAAAGTTGTAGAATTTGTACAGTATTTTAATACAGTAAGACACAGTCTAAAATAAATAATTTCCTTGAAATAGTCAGTTAATAAAGAAAGGCATAAATGGTGTTTTTTGTTATGAGACCAAAAAAAGATATAAATAAAATTAACAGTTACTATTTAGTTAAGTATTATAGTTTTTATATAGTAAAGGTGGACCTTCTATTGAAGGTGTTTATTTGTGTTTATTTTCTGTAAGTTTTTTAAAGTAGAAAATTTTAAATGAGTATATTGTTCCATGCCTATGTTAATTCTTTTTTTGTTTAAGTGTGACATGTGCAGTAGCTAATTTTTAGTTTGCATTTTGTAAACACTTGTTAGAAACAAAAAGGTTTGTGATGAGGTTTCTTTGATGAGTTTATAACATATTGTTTAGTTTCAGTTGTGTGTGGTTATTTGTCTGTTTAGTTTTCTGTGAGAACACGATTTAAAAAAATTATATAATGTATAATAGTGGATCCATAGGTGATTAAATGGGATAATTAAAGAATTGACTTTATTTATTTTAGAATGATGATAGAATATACTGACTTTATTTTAGAATGATGTACCCAGAATATGAGAAGAGGAAAGAGTAATTTCAAAAAAACTAAAGTTGTCATGGAGCCAAGAATTCACAAGTTTAAAAGTAAATTTTGGTCATTTCATGATAAAAAATTGTTTGGCTATTGAGCTGTGGTCCATTGTTAAAAATCCCAGATGTTCAGACTACAGCTACAGAAGTCATCTTCAGGGATATAATCCGTGTATCCACTAGTTGATTTTTCATTTGACGGTGTCAGGAAGAGTAGACTATTCAAGGTGAAGACTGTGGCACTCAAAATTATTTCCACAACTGCATCAAAAGTCTGGCGTTTTTAACGATGGACCACAGTTCAGTAGCCTGATTGTTGTCATCAGATGTTTAGGTCATTAGCGAAAAGTTAATTATTATAATGATCTCTTTTAGCCTCTCCTTCCATGGCTCCATGAGGATTCTATGTATCATATAGACAAACATCAAATTAGCAAAGATAAAACTCAGTTACTGTAAGACAAACTTGCCAGTTTGGGTGATAAGTTGTATTCTACAACTACTGTCAGATTTTAATGTAAACTGTTCCAGAATTTTATTGTGAATTTATTTATTGATATGAATTTATTTTATTTTGTCTTTGTGCAATTTTTAATCTTGTTCATTTGTTTGTAATTTTTGCAGAAACACTTAAATTATGTAAGTTAAAGTCTTTGATTTCTGAAACTGATTAATACAATGGTAATGAATTATTTTGTTTGTTATCAGGACAGGTGTAAAACATTTTTCAGCATCTTTTTGGTTTTGTCTGCACCACTATTTGGCCGAAGTCTGAGTGTATCTTGCGAAGGGCTTGTTCAGGTCAGTCCATAATATGAAGTCAAAGCGTAAAGGGTTTTTTATAGTTTATTCTACATAATCTCTTCATACTTCTGTGCATGGGTCTATATCCCGTAATGAGCTTTTGAATTTCTTACTGGAGAAAATGTTTCAGGTTCATGCACAGCTAATATGCAACGTCTTCAACAACTATTCATCAAAACAAACATGTTCTTCTCACAGCTTTTCTCCCAATAGACCAAAAAGATGAAAACCGTTTTGACTAGATTAGGACTGTGGTGTGTGTGATTTATAGACCTTTAAGATGTGAGCTGTTTTGTTGGATGTACGAAACAAAATAGCTCATTTTAAAAGTGTACTGTTTTCTTTTTGGGACTTGATTTTTGTTATAGTAATCACAGAAGTTTTCAGTGATTATTGATTTATCTTCATTTGTGAAATGAACACCATTTAACTGCTTTGATATCGTTTTTCTTCTTCAAAGTGTAATAATATACATACCATACCTTGCTGTCATTTGTCACAGAGAGGAATCTGGCTGTTTTTAAAGTTGTCAATTCTCGAACAACTTTTTTGCAATTAATCTCTGCAGATTTACCTCCTCTGCGGTTGGAAAATGTATCACTGCTCACGTTTTTGTCCTCAGCACAATTGAACAATGAAATTCTCACTTTAAATTGACTTTTAAATGTGATAACAAACTGCTTATAATGAAACAATTCTTCTGACGAATAGGCAGGGTGAGGTTATAATTTGTGTCAAAAACAGTCAGTGCTGCTGCCTTCTTTCCTCATTGGTAGGGAAAAGAAAATTATCCTTTACGTTTTTGACTTTGAATTTGTATAATTGGTACACATTGTATACTGTACTATGCTTCAGCCTGAAGAAACCCTTTGCTAGGTTGGTGAAACATTAATGAACTCTAAAAGATGTGGTCCAAACCAGAAGAACTGTAAATGTTGAAGCTATAACAAATTTGCACTGAATTATTTAATTTTTATATTGTTTTGCTTTAAATAAACATCGGATACAATTAATTAAATGTGCATGCATTCAAGGTAGTATACTTTATGTAATACATAATACGTTATTCGATATAACTTAAGAAGAATTATTATTAACTTTGTAAGAAAATGGTTTCATAGCGTTGTATTGGCCGATGAAACCGTCTCCTGTACGTTAGTGTCAGTATTCTGTGAGTAATATGAAACAGTATTATACAATTTTTGAGCATTATTATGTCATTGAAATTAATGGTTTGATTTAAAACTGTAAAATAATATACTGTCGTATGTCATTGTGCTTTAGATCACTGATTTTACAAACCAATACCATAGGAAAGTGTGTTAAGGAAAATTGGGTTATAGCGATATTATAATGGTATGTAAGCCCCACGTTCAGCATTGTTTTCAATCCAAAAATTTAAGCGCATAGGGAGTGTAATCAACCTATTCAATCAACTTGTGCTTTCCTGTCAAGATTTGTTTATTAAAAATAAGTTGCTGTGTAAAATATGAATGCTATGAACGTCTTTTTCAAAGCAAACTTGGATCTTGGCCCTAATACCAGCATCATCAGTATAGGCTGGTTAATTCAGGCACAAGTAATCATATTTACTAAATGTGAGATACTTTTTAACAAAGCCAGAATTAAATGTGTAAAGTTATTGAGTAAATATTGTATAATTGTGATTAAATTTGTCGAATCCTGATATATATATATTCAAACACTTTTTGCTATAGTCTTGCCAGAAACACTTGATGTATACAGGCCTAATATATGTAACATTTATAGTAACTTTACCTCAAGATGTTTTTTCCTTATTTGGAACATGTTTCGGGACACTTAGTGTTCCCATCCTCAGCCTTCCTAATTTTTAATCTTGTGAAGTACTTGTGTGTTGGTTGGTTGTTGTTACGATTTCCTGTTGGCTTCTGGCACTTTAGATTGGTATTATTGTGTGTGATTGTGGTGTATATATTAGTATTGTGTGTATTTTCGATGTTGAGTACTTCACAAGATTAAAAATTAGGAAGGCTGAGTATGGGAACACAAAGTGTCCTGAAACATGTTACAAATAAGGAAAAACATCTTGAGGTAAAGTTGTTATTATTATAACAACTTTAAAATATAAAGATTTTAATGAAAATTTATGTGTAAGGAAAAAGAAAATAATCTCGCATAAGTTGAAAATCATTGACAACAAATATCATAGTGTAAAATGTTTGTAAAATTGATGATCTACTGTATTACATAACAAAACACATTCTGTATGTACTTATAATTAGTCTACTGAATTGTAAAAACATTTATGTACATATAAACAAAACGTTGAAGCACAGCATCAACATTGTGCTGTGTTTTACCAGTTCAATGCAGGGTATTTGTTATCATTGAAATTAATGCCAATCATGTTTTTGGCATCATTATCATGCATCGTGTAAATTCTTATTCATTGTCTAATAACAGTAGTATGGCAAGTGATAATGTATGGCAGAATATTACTTTGTTGTCCACCCTTGTTGGTGTTACCATTCAACTTTACTAATGCTAACTTTGGTAAGCAAACAGAAATGTTCAGACAAAAAAAAAACTATACGGTAAAGGCAGTTCCTTGAGCCACTTCATGATAGCGAAAGAATTATAATAAAATGGGTAAATGTATTAGTTTTTATTTCACATTTTTAACAGTTTTATTTCTAAGACTTTAAGCCAGTAGGAAAGGGAAATATAAATTTCTTTTTACAGTAAGAGAGAAATAGAAGGAAACTACAATTGTGAGTACTTTGTGAGTTTGGGACAGGCGATGACCGCTGATCTCCCCTTCGGACTAATGACCACTTCCTGCTTGGCCTTGGTATTAGTGTATTCACTTAGCACAGCCATGGCCGGCTCTAGTAGAAGGCTGGAATATTAAACGTGGCAACACTGGATACACACCAGTTGATATTTGAGGCCGACTAGACTATCTCTTAATTTATGTATTTCAATAATCAAATCGCGTCATTTTTAATTGCCGGTTAACAACAGTTTTATAATTCTTCATTTTTAGCAAATTAAAATTGTATTAAGTAAAATACTGATATATTATTTAAGAAATATAATAATTAACTCATTGATAAATAGGAATTCAATAATTTGAACAAATTATTGTTCAAATAATTATTGTTCAAATGAGGTAAAGTAAACATTCATTAGGCCGAACACTAATTCATTAATTTCTTCAACTTAAATGTATAGTACTAAGTGCGCACATACCTATAATTTAGGTTTAGCTATAAATAGGCCTACTCTTGATTTTAGTAATGCTATGAAATTAAATCAAAATATAACATGTTCACTTTAGCTATTTTATTACACTATGCTTATAGGCCTCAGGCGCAACGTTACCACATTTAATATTCTGGCCTTCTACTAGAGTCGGCCATGGCACAGCCCATCAGATATGTTGTTGTTCCATGTCTTTGTTAATTTTTGTTTTCTGTTTTTAGTGTGACATATGCAGTAGCTAATTTTCAGTGAGCATTTTGAAAACACCATTAGAAACAGAAAGTTTGTGATGATGTTTCTTTGATGAGTTTAAAACATATGGAGTAACTCTCCGTAGTGAGCATGGTAGATAGCAAAATGTTAGATAGGCTTGTCCATCGCTTGCACAGCCCTGAATGCTTTTCAGTATAACTACGAAGCACATTTCCTTATGAACTATAAAGTTTGTCATTCCTTAGTAATTACCAGCCTCATTAGATGGCACATAGAAGAGGAGTGGAAGTGCAGTGGAGATACATAAAAACTAAAATTTCCCTAAGATCCATAATGCATATACATAAGATACATAATAAACTAATATTACCCTTCAGAGATATATTACAGGCTGAAAAAAAGAGAGAAGATTGCTACTGTATATACTTTATGTGAACAGCAAATACAGATAAAATTGGAAGCTTTATGTAAGAAAGACTTTTGGATAAGATTGGTAGCAAAACCATATACAGAAAACAAACCAAACTATTATCACCTCTCCAATATCATTTGGAACATGAAGAAAGGAATCACAGAGGAAACCAAAATATTGGTTTAAAAGACACTTTTCTTAAACCCAGTTACTGTGCAGGAGGTGATATTTATGAAAAGTGTGCCTGCACTGCAATAACTATGGAAACATCGAATTTTGAATACGACCATCAAGAAACAGTTTCAGCATGAATCGGTCATGGAGACAATGAGAGAAAAAAAACTGAAACTCATCATGGAAGTACACCGAGGAGGGGAGAAGGAGTAGAAGCACCAAAATGGGACTGACTACATAATACTAACTAGGAGTACATAAATAACTAGCATTATGTAATAATTGTTACGAGGCTACGATGCGTGTTCCCTTCTTCTTGCTGTAACAATATTGAATAACTGGGCTGGTTACCAGAAAAGGAAATGTTAATCTTGTTATTTGAATTAGCAGTCTCTGTAACTCCAACTTCGTCGTGCTTATTTACTAAATTGCTAAATGTCATGTTCTGGACGAGGCCTTTCAGTGTATCCAAGTGGTTTAGGAGTTGAAAATGGTGGAAACACTGAAAGGCCTCGTCCAGAACATGACATTTAGCAGTTTAGTAAATAAGCACAATAAATTTGGAGAAAAGGAAATGCTTTACTAGAAGCAAAACGTCTTGCTGAAGATGCCCTGGAACTTAGAAAGTGGGTGAAGTGTCTCGGCAGTTGATGTTAAAAGATGACATAAGACTCATGCCACAAGTGTGGGGGAGGAACTGACTTCAGATGTCCCCATCATTATCTGCTCAAGACCACCCATGATTCACTTACTCAGCCGCTGGATAAGAATTCCCTCGTGTAAGTGTTCTGCGATTGCTAAGTATGGATACATTGGTAGCTCTGTGTAAGAAATATATTCTGCACAAGACTGCCAAAACAAGGATAGAAGACTTTTTAAAAAAAGTAGCCACTTAAGGTAGTCTAAGGGTATGTGCATAGCGCGGAATACTAGCCTAGAATACTCACACAGATTACAGTCAGTGTGAAAACAAACTCATGTACTTATATGGCACCATGCACCAAACAGATCACACATCGTATACCAGAGAATATCATTGCCGATCCTCTTCGGAAAGCAAACAAGTTTTTTTTTTTTACATCGCACATGGAATACTTCTGAGCTCTGATTGGTTGCTTCAAGGACGTTTCCCGCACTGTAGCCACATGCAACTCTATCCAGTGTACAATTCCCTGTAAAGTGTAAACAGTTTGGTCTCTAATCTGCCTAAACCTATGACAGTGCTTTCATAGGGATTAGAAATAATATCCATGTAGTGTCGCAAGGTGACAAACATGATAGCTGTTGACAGACCCCTGAACTACCTTTCAGAGGTATGTTGCAAGTACTGCTTTTAGGTGCTCCAAGAAAGGCAGAGTGCATTTGGAATTAAGAACTCTGCCAGTCAGCAAGTATAAATCAAATTGGTAGCTTTGTGTAAGAAATCTATTGAATACATGATTGCCAACAAAAATTATGTTACATGCCCCAATAAAAAACGGATCGTGAAAAAGTCATTGAAAGACTGTTAAAAAGTTGGCACGGTTTGTGAAACTGTGTGAAGTTATTAATCTATTAATACAAATACAAACACATCATTTATTTATTTCCACCTACCTTCTAACTGTTTTCGCGGGCCAGGATCTTGTCACACGAACGTAGAATGCAAGCATGGTTTACGGGTTATGTAAATAAATTATGCAACCCATTTTTTTTGAAGAGAATTAAAATTTTTTAATATGTACTTATTTCAGTTTTGTATTGTTATTCTTTTCCAATAAAAAAAAATCAAGACAAATTAAAATTTCCTTACATTTTTTGGCAAAACATCTTATATCGACAAAGTTACAATCTACATCTTATATTAACACATTAACTATTCATCTATTATTCACATAAACAGCCCAGTCTGCCAGCATTCTCACATTCACTCTTAAAACCCCTTTTTAATATAAAAACGCCCCATTTTATGTAAAATTAATGACCACAGTGCTTTCAATGTGAAACGTTACGTGTGTGGCGTCCTCTTCCCCGACCACGTGGTGCGTCTCCCAAAGTCTTTCATTCTCCGGATGTTCACAAGGTTTATAATATTTAATAACGTTCAATATTCACTCTTCGTCACTGGAGGCACTGTTATACGTGTTTTTGTAGAATCACATAGATATTTTGTCGGCCGACTTAAGAAAAAATATGAAGATTTGCCCGGGCAGAAAACTGATAGTTGCCACGCGTGGCCTATGTTGCTAATCGACTGGGAAGAGCGTTACCAACATGCCTCCCTCCAAACACTCGGACAGAGCGGAAGTTTCAATGCCTCGTGATCGGATTGTCCGTCACTGTTCATTAAACACATTGTTTTTTCATGTGGTTGCCGTGGACGATATTTGTTGTGCACTGGCCGACGTCACAGAGTAGGTTGGACTTAGATTTTATTTCCTCCAGCTTAAACGCACATTGCTGAATCAAATTCGCCCAAGCCATTTTTGCTTTAACCAACTCGGCGTCGTTCTGCGCACATGCTGGTGTAGTGCGTTTGGGCGCAGGTGTTACACAAATGTAAAGTTCTTAGAATTGACGTCTGGCACATTCTTTTGCAAAGGTTTCACAACAGCTATTGCGTACTGTTTCTTTGTTCGCACAATGCTTTTATTCAAACACGTGGCCGTATACACAGATGGAAATTAAATTTCAAATATTTTATAATAAATCCCCAAATTTAATAAACTAAAAACCCCTCATAATTCGTCCCGTTACTAATTAGTACTTAATCATTACAAGTTGATAATTAGGTTAATGGAATTGTGCGTTGCTTATTACGACAAAGTGAAGGGTACAGACCAGCAAGAGGTACTCAAACCCAAATAGAGACTACCTTCTTAGCCTCTTGCAAGCAGTTTAAACTGTAGGTAGGTCCCATTCACCAGAGAACCTATGAACATTGGCAGAGGCAGGTTGGCTGTATTTAATGCACAATATGGTATGTGGCTGGAGGTATTATGTAGGCGGCCCAAAGACTGTGCGGATACACTAAAAACTCTGCAGTAACAGACGATACCAAATAGCTAGCATAAGTAAGTAAGACAAGGATGACTGGTATTGTTGGTTGTATTCAAATCTATACATTGTGAAGTTATACAGAATCACTGATAAGTTTATGGATCGTTCACAAAACAGTGGTTCTGCTTAATCTTTTCAGTTGAATCTTATGGTTTTGAAACTGTGAATATTAGTTTGATAGAAGTTGTAAGTATTCCGTGTATTGCTCACAAAATCAATAGGATTTGATATTAAGAGACCTGTATCACCAGTGCAACTGTTCAAAACAGACTATTAAGCTTTGGAGTATACGTTAAATTAGATGATTTTTAGATACTAACCATCAGAGGGAAAGCAGATGTATAATGAGGAGTATGTAGTCATTCGTCTGATTCCGTGTGTCAAACATCACAAACTTTTCAACATCAGAAATCAGTAGAACTGCTGAGACAGTCAGGGAAGCTGAATAATACAAGAGCTACTCTTGAGATAGACATTGAGGCTCAAACGAACAAACCATGTAATTGACCAATCGGCCAAGACAACCATAAGTTATAAAACACTTTAGATTCACACAAATACGAGAGCTTGTAATGTCTGACAGACCAATGTACAGCTGGCAATAGGCCATACCCCAACTACTAGAATAATCTCTGTAATTTTTGGTGACAACTCTTGAGGATTGGACCACAACGCCATGGCAGCTGGAATTGTTAACGTACCATTGGAAGAAGATTATTGCAGTCATAGTTAAGGTCCCATAGAGAGAGAGAGGTTTGAGTGGTGCAAAATGCTCCATTTAGGCAGACATTATTTACAAAAATGTTATTTAAATAAAGGCAAGAAACACTGTTCTGTTTATAAAAATACTGGCAGTTCCAGACTAAAAATCTAATTATTATCATTAAAATGAACCTCCACATACTTTTAGGGTGAAGTTGGAATAACAAAACGTTGAACCATGACTTTTTACCTAGGCAGTTAAAAAAAAAAACTGCCATCAAACTCTTGCCATAAAAACTAAAATATTGCAAAGAGTTTCGTATTGTTTGCTTACTGAAGTTGGCAAAATTGTTAATGTGTATACTTGAGTTTATTGTTACAAGTAATACCAGTCTGTAGTGTCCTGCGTCCTGCAAATAATAATGTAATAATAATCAATTGTGTTAATTTTCCTCATATGTAATATCATTCTCTGTCAGGTGTGTGTGTGTGTGTGTGTTTTCAGTGAATGCTTGGAAGAGTGGTTTTAAGAAAGTCTTCCATTTTCTTCTTTTTTATGCTTTGCATTTATGTCAAGATGAATAAAGCGAGTATTTTTAATTACTATACTTGGTTCCCTGTTTTTGCTTGATAGATTCCAAAAATTCTATAGAATTTGGCTACACTTTGTTCTAGATGAAATTGCTGTGTGTTAACCAGACAACGATTTTGTTGTTAAAGTTGAGGCAGCATAGATAGTGCTCTTGATTATGAATGGCAACATTGTTTGTAACTTATTTTGAAGAATTCAACTTTCGGGTAAATGAAATGTTCAGCTTCTGCTGGTTTGGACCGTACATGGATCACGTGTCTCCTAAAGTGTGACGACATGTTATGCATCTTACAAATTATTTTTTCACATCGATCTAAACTACAGAATGCATTGGTAGTAATATAATGTGTACCTGTACTCTGTGTTGATCCTGTTGGCATCCAAAGCAAAAGAAGCTGAGTGTTTTCAAATTTTTATTTAGACAGACATTTTTAATACATGCAATTTCAGCATTAAAGTTATGGGAAAACTTTTATGACTGTACAAAGAACCATTAAATACAGTACACTCGAATGAATCCAACATTTCATTGACCAAGCATCTATCAGATTAGCAAAAACCCCGCATTATCCAAAATACAAGGGGCTGTTGTAACAAATCAGTGTTACAAAAAATAATACAAAATGTGATTATAAACAGACACATTAGTTTGTTGAATTCAAAATATAAAGGCTATTGCCATATAAGAATAGTGATTTGGCCCAAAGAATCATTTGGAAAATTTGTATGATCATTATGTCAGTATGATTGAAAAAAAAAAAAGGTTTGACACTATTTTTCCACTCCCTCCGCCCCTCGTTAGGGGGGAACCTAGCCATTTTTCATTTTTATTTTTTTTTCATCAACCATAAAGCGAATTTTTCTATACAAAATCAAGAGTATAGGGTAAGTGAAGTTCTTTCAACCCAATTTTTTCAACCCCCCCTTTCGCATCTAAAAAATTTTTTAACTATTCAAAAATTTTTTTACAAAAATCTAAGATGGAGGCGGATGTAAAATTTTAATCACAAATGGTTTTTGATTCAGTAAATGTACCCAATTTTTTCAGCTCTTTAAAAGTGGTGGAAGGGACTCAAAAGTCGAAAAAACCCTTTTTTCCCTATTTGTAAGACTTTTTGTCATTATATGATACATTTTTCTGTGAAAAAGTTTATTTTTATATCTTGGTTACTTTATTGAACTATATTAGGGACTATCTACACATAAAATCAAATAAAAGTTTAAAAAATTAATTAATTTTATATAATTACGTATTTTATATACTATTTTACTACGTATAAGCTTGCTTGAAAAAACACAACGTATCCAACTTTTTAATTGACAACATTTATAAAAATAAATATTAAATAAACTGGTTTTTCTAATCTGATGATTCATAATGTTAATTAATAACAAAACAATATTTTAAATTATAATTTTCATTATTTTTATACACAAAACTTGTAAGTTGTTTTGTTTGACAAAAAATTATGTTGTACACAATGTCTTCAGGAATACTGTGAAACTGTAAAGAAAAAGTGTAAACTATGCTTCTTCATCGTCATTATCTACACTGTTGTTTACAATGGGTATAATTTCTTCATTTTTGTTATGGCAAAGATATGTGTTAATAATTCCGCTGGGCGTATAGTATTTGTCATATATCTTGCATATGAAAGATAATAAATAATAGCTGCTATATGACAACAACATCCCACTGTCCTTAAATCATTTGCACAATAATATGCTTACCGCTTTATGCCATCAATGCAGTTTAAGTCTGGTTCATACTCTATGTAACACTTATAAGTTTTTTTATTTTTGTGACGCGATTTGACATCAAATCTCAGTATATTCTTAGATATTTTAAGGTAACTGCCTGTGATTTCATCTTGATCATTCATAATTTCAGCTAAGTAGCAAAGTGCTCGTGATAATTGGTAACTTCCAGTAAACAATATCTTAAGCTCATTGATTGTCAGTTCAGGAAAGTTTGTAACAGAATTAGAAGAAACCTGCTGAAAATCTTTTTTTCTGTTCCACGCTTTTCTTCTATTTCTACTGCCAATGTATTTTCTGTATCAATTTTTAATTTCATTAAACTGACAATACTCTCGTTCAGTCCAATATCAGAATTCAACCATTTTCCAAAAGTCTTATTCAAAAAACACTATCTTGCATAAGCTTTTAATATTTCGGAGAGTACGATTGTTTGTCTCGTTATATAGGAATTTGTACTTTTTAACCTATAATGCTATGTACAGCTTCTACGACCCGACGAATTTTTGTGACAAAGCGAGATGAATTAGCTTCTTTAGTTGTTAGCTGAGGTCTCTTTCCCTTCAATGCTGGCATAAGAACTTTCAAAGCCTTTGCCTCAAGATCTTGAACTACATCCCGAAATCCCCGGTCAAGCACAAACATATATATCGCCTTTTTTCAAAATACTTTTTAAGCCATCAGGTTCTTCCAATATAGATTTTAATATATTAGTGTCATTTTGGTTACCATAGTATGATCCAGTAACATCCAAAACATGGCCATCAGTTAAAGCAATTGTAAAATGTTAGCACAGGTGGTTTTTTTTTTGCCCTGAGTAACCTTTTCTTTGGTATTCACTATTTTTACTTTTTTGGAGATAGACGTATGTTCCGTCACATATAAGAACTAGCTGATCATGAACGTCATCTAACTTTCTGACTACATCTGAAGTATGCTTGCATATCATATCCTCTGTAGAGCAAGCTGTAATACCAAACTTTTTTGGTAAAACGTCTTTTTCAAAGACTGGTATAACTGATTTTAATACAATTTGAAATCACCTGATGGTCTGTAACTTCTAAAATTGCATTTATAAAATTATCAGAGCTTCCTATTTTTAACTTCAATAAAAATATAACAACAGCTTGTAAGGGATCTCGATTACAAGATTTTCTTAAACTAGGTAGCATCTGAGTTATCTTATGAACTTTTCCCCAATCATAACCAGTAAAAATTCTTAATCGTTCTTCTGAAAACATAGACTGCCAATCTTATAGTGAATTCTCTGGGTAGAAGCTACTGACAATTCATCCAAAAATAACGATAATTCGGTAACTTCTATATTACTTGTGTTAGAATATACGACAAAATTGCTGTAAGTACTTACAAGCTCGTTAGCAATAAATCTTTTTTTAATAATATGTTTCAGGCAACAGCGATTATTTTTAGGAATGTATATCCCAAGAGCAGCAAAAGCCTGTAATCTGGCTTCAATAGGACTTACAATCATTGGTGTATTGCTAGCATAAGTTGAGCATACGCAACACAGATTATGACTTGAACAAACTCGTTTAAGTTGCATTTCTATGGTTTCGATAACTTCTTTTAGTTGTGGTGATTGAAAAATTGAACTTGTTACTGACTCCTGTGATGGTGGTGTAGGTGTTAACTTGGAAAATACTTCAAAAGCCTCAGTTGACGGATTAGTATAGTCAACAGTTGAGTAATAAGATGTGGTACTATTTGAAGCATCAGAAGTCAGTGAAGTTTGCTTTAGATGTTGCTGGGATAGTGGTTGTACTAGTTGTCCATGAAAATGAAGGACTAGCATTAGCTGTCAATTCACTAAAGACATTTGTCATAGACATCAATTATTTTAACACGGCATTGGTGGATGTCACTGTAGTACTAGACGAACATGATAGAATATTTTCTGATGTTTCAACCCTGCCATATGCTTTAGTAACTTCAAATCTTTTGAAAGAAATTCTTGTTCGACTTTTAGAACATAAAACATCTCCTATACTAACAGGCTTTTTAAGGTGTTTTCCATAAATATTTCGTTCTTCATTAGTAATTATAACCTTCTTATTTTTCGCAGATATCTTGCGAAAATTAACTTGGCAATTTATGCAAATCTGACCTCGCAATTTGGGTTTCTTTGCTGGGCTTAATTAGATTTTTTAAACTTTTATTTTATGTGTAGATAATGCCTAATATAGGTTAAATAAAGTAACCAAGATATAAAAAATAAACTTTTTCACAGAAATATGTATCATATAATGACAGAAAGGCTTACAAATAGGGAAAACAACAGTTTTTTCGACTTTTGAGTGCCTTCCACCATTTTTAAAGGGCTGAAAAAAATGGGTACATTTCCTGAATCAAAAACCATTTGTGATTC
Organism: Magicicada septendecula; assembly: GCA_034769895.1. Taxonomy (NCBI): domain Eukaryota; kingdom Metazoa; phylum Arthropoda; class Insecta; order Hemiptera; family Cicadidae; genus Magicicada; species Magicicada septendecula. The sequence goes on from CM068372.1 coordinate 378,317,859, forward strand.
AAATTTTACGTCCGCCTCTGTCTTAGTTTTTTGTAAAAAATTTTTTGAATATTTAAAAAATTTGTTTAGATGTGAAAGGGGGGTTGAAAAAAATTAGGTTGAAAGAACTTTACTTACACTATACTCTTGATTTTTTATAGAAGAATTCGCTTTATGGTTGATAAAACAAAAAATAAAAATGAAAAATGGGGTCTTATGGGCGGTGTCCCCTAACGAGGGTGGAGGGGAGGAAAAATATTGTCAAACCTTTTTTTTCAATCATACTGACATAATGATCACACAAATTTTCCAAATGATTCTTTGGGCCAAATCACCATTCTCATCCGGCAATAGCCTTTGGTAATCACTTCATGTTCTAACTATTGTATTTATCATCATCTGCAAGGATTAAACCAAGGATGGTTTGTTCCGGTCTCAAACAGTCAAAGAGTCTAGAGCTGGTCAGTCTAGTGCTTCCTCGGACGTCCACACCTCTCTGTCCTTCGGCTTATAGTTCCATAGTTGTTTGGGGACACGGCAGGCAGTCATGCATTTGGCAAATATGTTCCCACCAATTCAGCCAGTACCGGGCAATCCTGTTGAGTATACTCTATAATATTCAGTTCCTGGCATATATCTGTGTTTCTTCTATGATCATGGAGAGTGTACTTTGTCATATGCCTGAGAAATCTCATTTCAGTCACTTGGATATGACTGGCCTGGCCTTTTGTTAAAGTCTAATTCTCAGACCCATAAAGAAGTGTATTATAAATTTACCCATAAATTTAAAATATTTAAATTTAAAAATACATAACGAAGAAATAATTTGCCAAGTCCTTTAATTAGGCCTACCTTGTAAAACTTGAAGAAATCTTTCACAAATGTTTGTTTATTGCCTTTAAGAAAGTGTGTTACTGCATTTTTTCAGGACTAAAATATTCACAAAGTGTGTCTCTGTTTCCTCATTTCTGTGCAGTAGACCATCAAGCGTTATCACAACTTGACCAAAGAAACATTGAATGTAGTATTTTTGTCTTAAGTGGTGTGTGAAATTACAGGGAACATTGGATTGATGCGTATCAGATTGACAGACATCGAATTAACTTGAGTCTACTGTATTATGCACCTTTGTCAAATTACTCTTACTTAGTGAGATTAAATGTCAATTATTGAGTGACTCTTATTGTCAAAACAGTACTAACCATTTATAATAATTAACATACATGTGGAAGTTTGAAATGTTGTTTTTCAGTTCAACCATGTTTAGTTTAGTTGTCACCGAATTAGTTGTCCATTCTACAATGATATGTCCTCAGTGGCTTGACTGACACATCAAAAAGGCACTGCCTAGATTAATAACATCAGTCAGTTCTGTATGTAGATGAAAGGATAATAGATGGAAAAAGCCTTCTTAAAATACATAAAGAAGATTCATTATATTCAAGTCTCCAAGTCATGTGATAAGTATTTAAGTACTATTTGTGAACACTTGGTTACTCACCGTCTTGTGACTTCTTTAAAACTTTCAATAACTATGTGTTTCAAGGATAAATCCTCACCATCGGGTTATATAAAACACCAGTCCTTCTGGAGAAGTTGTTATAAAATGAAAATTTTCACCAAACATCACAGTTGACCACATGTAGTGGTGGCGCACCAGGTCGCGATGCAGCATGAAGTGCTACAGTAATGTGTCCTTAGATGACATACATACAGTGATGTTTGTGCACACATTGTGGATGTAAAGTTTCAGTTGGACCACTGAGGATGACCCGTTGTAGAGTGGGTGAAATGTTTGGTGATAACAAAACCAGAATGTATGTTAAGCCGAAGATCAGTATTTGTTCCTGATAATTAAAAAACCACAGAAGATTATGAATGACAGTAAGAAGCTCTGATTTCACATTTTCACAAGTCAATGAACTGTTGTAAGACAGTCTTATTTAAAAATAATAGAACAGTTGCGATGTACACTTTGTAAGTGCTACAGAAAACAAGTATAAAATACACTGTTCACAGTATCAGGAGATGGCGAGACTTGTCAGTTGTTTACATTAGACTTATAGAGATGCAGATAGGGACACTCTCTGCATACAGCCATATTTAGTCTGAGTAAGCTGTATTAGATCAATAGACTATGATGTAAATATTATTATTATTTCGGCAGTACAATGTTTACACATTTTCTGGAACCAATCTGAATTTCTTCTATCCAGGTGATAGGTGGTCTTCTTCTTTTCATTCTTCCTGGTGGGGTCCATTCCATAAATCTCCTTGGCAATCTTTCCTGTGCCATTCTTTTCATGTGTCCATTGGCTACATTTTTTTTGTAATTTTTCTGTTTGGATAAAATCAACAATTGAATTTCACATTCATTCTGTCCTTAATGACTTCATTTCTAATTTTCTCATGTCTGGATACTCTTGTCGAACCTCAGCCTTTTGATCATACCCGTAAAACTTTTACTCGTTTGACTCGGATGTTCCAATAACCCACTTCTCCTGGAGGTCCATCAACATTGTTCGATTTCGATTTTTAAAATGTAAAATCTTCATGAATTTCACACAACAATCACAACAAGTCCAGCCGTCAAAAGAACAACATTATCTTATTGCGGTAGGTCAGAATTTTAAACGGCCAAATGTATTTCATAATAATGGATGTTAAGTAAAGACATCTTTTTATTTTATTAGCTGTTAAGACTTCTTGCTGTATTGTATGCACACATCAACATTGTGTAGGTGGGATTTAGTGAACCATTGCAGGTACAATATTAATCTAGAAGGCATCATCATCTGATATAATTCAAATTTTGTCTTGACGCTTACACGGCCAGAGTCAGTGTTGTTAAAATTGTTGTCTTCTGGGCTGTAAGGCCGTGGTCTAAAGCTGTTTGATTGCAGCAGACGTTTCAGCCGTGCCTTTGACGGCCGTCTTCAGTGCTAATACAGGCTACACACTGACACAAAAGTACAGTACTGTGGTCACTGACTGAGATATCTGTGTCAGTGTGTAGCCTGTATTAGCACTGAAGACGGCTGAAACGTCTGCTACAATCAAACAGCTTTAGACCATGGCCTTACAGCCCAGAAGACAACAGTTTTAACAACTCTGATATAACCGTTTTGCTGTGACGGGTAAATGAAAGTTTTATGTTGTTTGTGCGTATATTTAACATTAGCAATCCCTTCTACATTAAAAAACCAAAATACAAGGAGAACAAGGGGTGTGGGATCTGTGAGCTAGCGGGTGGAAAACTTCAGTATGTCATACTTGGCTAGTGGCATTAGGGCCAGGGCAACAGATATCTACTGAGCATATCTTCTCATATTCCAAAGCTGCCAGTCTGCTGTAACTCTAAGGGTATGGCGAGACTGCAAGCAGGTTCAAGCAGTAAGCTGGTTGAAGCAGCATTGGGCTGTAAGCAAGCTGACACAAGTAATGTTTGTTAATGGCCATGGCCATACCAAGAGCAGCACCTGCTGCTTACAGCTACAACCTGCTGAAAAACAAATTAGTTTGATTTTACCTGCTTACACTCTCGCTTCAGTGTTGTCTTTTCGTAAAGTTTTTAAAATTGTTTATCATGGCATTCGATAACGAGGCCTTAATATCGGCTGTGTTCAAACTTACAGTACTGTGGGATATGTTAGATAAATATTTCAAGAACAAAAAAGTCAGCTGCTGGCTGGGACAAGGTATTTTTGTATCTTAAGATGGAGTTTTTCTAAAAGTAGACCAAAAGTTCCAACAGACATGCGCAGATACTCAAAAACCTTTTATTGGTCATTCCTTAATTTATGATAGAGGTAATTAAATTCGCAAATTTTATTTAATCATAAATTTATTGGATGCGTCCATTGTCTCTGAGTGTCTGTTTCTACTAAAAAAGGGGAACTTTCACTTAAAAGTAGTAATTTTGCACACCGTGACAACCTAGCAGGCAGTGTGACTGCTTTCTGTGTGGCCACAGTACCAGCTCAGCTTGAACCAGCTTGCTGTGTGACCGATCCCTAATGGTTCAAAAGCAGGCATATTATAAACTTTATTTAGGCTGAATATGGTTGTGAACAAAGGTGAATCTTGTAGCATTGAAGAAAAGCTTTGAAGTTCTTTGATTTTTAAAATTACTTCTCGTTTTTAATATTTCACAAAACTCTATAGAAAGGAACTGTGAATAGTTGATTAATAAATGCATAATAATTATCATTATAATATTTGTATACAAAGAAAGTAATTAATATAATAAAAATATTTTAATACAGTTTATATTTTATAAACTCGCATAACTTAAAAAATATATATGTATAGTGTAATTATTAATGTTTTACAAAATATAAATTTTAGAGTTATAACATGGTTTAGTTCCTTGATTAACACAGGAGGAGAGAAGGTATTTGTTATCAAGAATCTTGATAGCGATACATGTGTTGATTTAAATAATTGTATATAATTGACTTTAACAGGATAAGTAAAACAGTATGTATGTATGTTTGTTATATACTGTTAGAAGGAAAAAGTTTTCTGTCTCAGTATATTCATTGCATAACCCGTTGTCAATGTTAATTTTCTCAATGGATAAATGTAATTTCTTATCATAATTATTATACGTGTAACTACATCCAAGGAAGTCATAATGTCTTTTATAACTGCCACATCAGTTTGTTATATTACATATACTGTAGAGAGATTACATTCTATATGTGTTACAAAAGAAGAATTTTGTGTATGTAACAATAAAACGAGACTAATCCAGCAGTGACGGTGTGTTTGTTTATTGCTGACATAAAGTCCACTTACCTTATAACTGATGATGGTCTTGGTCTTGAAATTTTCTATCCCTTTTTACTTCCTAATCATCAGACAAAAAGTGAAATAACAGAAGACGGAAGAAAGTGTTGATAAAAATGAGGAAGAGGAAAATCATACAGGAATTTTGGTTGATGGGAAAGATTATACGAGTCCTCATAAGTCTTGAAAGGATGAGGTCTACTACCAACAGTTGTGGAAAGTAGAATGGTACAAAGAACGAAATGCATAATATTGATGTTAAGACAGAAAATGGATCCAAGATGTTCAACAGGGTTGCAGTCTTTCTCCTGTTTTACTTAATATCTATATAGATGATGCCATAAGGAAATGGAAATTGGACGCCCCCAATTGGGGAAAGGATTTTATTTAAATGTTTTAATGTATGCAAGTGATCTTGTGATCATCCAAGAGAATGAAAATAACCTCCAAAGGTCATTGTTTTATCTTGTTGACATTTTGGCAGATTACAATCGAATCATTTCCTTATCCAAAACAAAATTTATGGCTTTTTCTGGGGCAAATCATGTTAGAACAAAGATTGTCATACAGGACTCTCCAATAGAACAAGTGCCAGATTTCAAGTATCTAGGGTGTAGCATCACATACCAAGATGAGTAGGAGGTTGAAAGCAAAATTAGTCTCTTCCAGTCGCTTTGTGGCTGTATCATTAAACATTTAAAGAAGAAAACAAGGAAAGAGATGCAATTGAAATATTATAATGTAATGGCCATACCTCAACTACTGTATGGTAGTGATCCTTGGAGTAGAAAGGACAAAGATATATTTAGAATACAAGGAGCGGAAATGAGGTTCTTGAGGGCTGTAAAGGATTGTACCAGGAGAGATCTTATCAGAAATGTTCATATTAGAATGGAGCTAGGCATAGCTGAAAGCTTAATGAGAAAATCTCCCTGTACAAAACGGAGTGGCGGTTACATGTAGAGAGAATGGATCCAACTAGATTTGCAAGAAGAGCCCTTGACTATCATCCAAGGTGGGAAGATCCCGTAAGCGATGGTTGGATGACTTCCATTGAGACTGGAACAGGCTACTAGCCTAAGCCGTAAAGGATAACGACTACGACGATGACAGAAAATGGGACACATTTAGAGAAGCTGTGGATCAGTTTCTGGGCAGAATAACTGATAATGATGAAAAAACAATTAAAATTTAAAATGTTTTTAATAAACTCTTATACAACAATAAAGGGTAAAAAATGTTAACAGTACAATAATTGTGTATTGTTACAAGATTAATATATACATTTTATATTGTTATTATTATTCTTACTATTACATATTATTAAATTCATAAAGTTCAAATTTTAATAAATCACTTAAAGAGAACTCTATTAATTTCTGCTTGTCCATAGTTCAAAAACTTAAAAACCTCTGTTCATTTCCAGTCACATGTTATTACATTATACTTTACAATATAATTTCTAAGGTATTAAGAATAACTATGTTATGTATAGTTTTGTTAAATATTTTTATGGTAAAGGTAGTACAAATACAACAAATGCTATATTTCTAATATAATTTGTTACAGTTAAAAAAAATTCCAAAATAATGACATTACAAAATCTGTAATACCAAAATGTTTCCATAGGAAGAGATTTTTAACGTAGGAACGGCAGGAAGACAAAAGCTGAAATGGAAGAACACAGCTGATCAGATACTTCTTTATAATTTATGTACGTGTCTGTTTACTGTTTGTTTACAATACTCATGGTTTCTGGATCAGACGTATGTCAGAAGTAGTACCAAAATCTTAAAAAGTAATATTTTATTAAATATTTTAAATTTATCTACATGACACACTTCTTATTGCCTGTTTGCTAGCGACATGGTGTGGGCTAATAAGTCAGAAGTAATGTTCATGAACATACAAAACAAACAGCATATTAATGCGCAATCCATACAAGTAATAAATTAGTGACACAAAGCAGAAAAAGCCAAACATCATGGAAAAGGTAGACACAAGACACAGATATGGATGTAAAGTACAGATATGAGATGGCTAGTACAACACGTCAGCCGTTTCTTGCAATAAATAAACCTCTGCTCAACAGTCCGTAAAGGAGCAAAGCATACCGCATAGATTTTGTGTGTTTAGTGGCAGTTGCATGTCTAGTACAACACGTCACCAGCCATTTCTTGCAATAAATAAACCTCTGCTCAACAGCCCGTAAAGGAGCAAGGCATACCGCATGGCTTTTGTGTTTAGTGGGACAGTTGCATGTCTAGTACAAGTAGAGCTCTAAAAAAGAAGGTACGCCCAACCGCCATCTTAGCTCCAGTCAATGCCGGACTGTCATAACAACGTGTATATTTACATGCGTTTCGAAACTTCTTTTTTTGCGTAATTTGGTCGATTTAATTGTCAAAAACGCATTAGAAACTCGTTTTATGAGTTTCTAAATACTTTCCGCAGCTCATGGAACAACAGTTAGTGAGTGAAAAATTGTTTTCAGAGACGTTAACGGTACGTAGAATTTTGTAGATTATGTGTACATAGACAAGTTTTTTTATTTCTAAATCAAATATTGCAGTAAGAAAATAAATAATTCTGTTAAAACGAGAATAAATCTGCACGAGTAGTTTATTCACAATAAATTGAAACATCACCTTTAGCGCACTTTTATTTATACAGCAGATGTATAAATAATATAGCCAAACGCCTTCACAATTTGTCGAATATTAACAAGTCGCACGAATGTATCTGTCGTTCCATGAGCTGCGGAAAGTATTTAGAAACTCATAAAACGAGTTTCTAATGCGTTTTTGACAATTAATTCGACCAAATTACGTGAAAAAAGAAGTTTTGAAATGCATGTAAACATACGCGTTGTTATGACAGTCCGCCATTGACTGGAGCTAAGATGGCGGTCGGGCATACTCCCTTTTATAGTACCTTAGTACAAGACGTCACCAGCCGTTTCTTGCAATAAACCTCTGCTCAACAGTCTGTAAAGGAGCAAGGCATACCGCATGGCTTTTGTGTTTAGTGTGACAGGTGCATGTCTAGTACAATGCGTCACCAGCCGTTTCTTGCAATAAATGAACCTCTGCTCAACAGTCTGTAAAGGAGCAAGGCATACCGCATGGCTTTTGTGTTTAGTGGGACTGTTGAATGTCTAGTACAAGAAGTCACCAGCCGTTATCTTGCAATAAATAAACCTCTGCTCAACAGTCTGTAAAGGAGCAAGGCATACCGCATGGCTTTTGTGTGTTTAGTGTGGCAGTTGCATGTCTAGTACAACACGTCACCAGCCGTTTCTTGCAATAAATAAACCTCTGCTCAACAGTCCGTAAAGGAGCCGCATGGCTTTTGTGTTTAGTGTGGCAGTTGCATGTCTAGTACAACACGTCACCAGCCATTAGTTGCAATAAATAAACCTCTGCTCAACAGTCCGTAAAGGAGAAAGGCATACCGCATGGCTTTTGTGTTTAGTGGGACAGTTGCATGGCTACTACAATGCGTCGCCAGCTGTTAGTTGCAGAAAATAAACCTCTGCTCAACAGTCCATAAGGACCAAGGCTTACCGGACGGCTTTTGTGTTTAGTGTGACGGTTGCATGGCCAGTACAACGAGCTGCCAGCCGCTAGTTGCAGTATTCACAGCCAGATTATACATATACCTGTATTATATAATTTGTTATAAGGAATAAATTGAAACTAAAAGTATTAACAGTGTTACTTTACACTGTGACTTTATTAAGCTGTTATTGTTTAAAAGAAAAATGTGTAAAAAAAAAAGAAACCTACAAAGGTCTTTAAACCTAATTTTCGATGTTACGTGAACACTATCAGGAGGGTTAGGTCGGGCGATAACCATAGTATAATTTATCACATAATTTTTTGACAACTGTGGTTGTCTTCAGGTGTAAGTATCATTACAGTAACAGTACATTAAGTACACTTGTTAGTGAATGAATCTCGAGTAGGCGCAAGTTTTTACTTATTGTATGTAATACAGTAGAGCATCGATTATCCGAACATCCTTAACTGAACAATATATTATCCGAACTCAATAAAAAGTACAATTGTGTACTGTACTGTACAGTAATGTATTGAACACGTGTAGGCATATTGGATATTTATTGAACATTAAAAATCGTATACTATAAATTATTACAGTACTGTACACTAATAACCTATGAAGAAATAGTTGAGTCAATAAATGAACGTAATGAAAACGAAACAGATTTAGATGAAGATGGCGAGAATGCTATTAATACTAAACCATCGATGGCAGCAAAAGCTTTTGACACACTTGAGACTGTTCTAAAGTGGGCTGAAACATATGACGAGATAGATTGTATTCAGCTTATGAATCTTAAACAACTTCAGTCTTTAGCAGCGAGAAAACGGGGTGTCGGTTTGAACCAGGCAGTGACAGAACAACTCTTCAAAAAAGTGTAAATCCATGGTACTGTATGTTTAGTTTTTGTCTTAATTTTTAATTAATTTTATAGTACTGTACAGTGTTTGTCATTAAACTCTAATTTTGGTTTAAATTACTTTTGGTTTTTATTACTAAAACTCAGTTTTAATTCAGTTATTTTTAGCTTTAGTAATACGTTACAGTACAGTACATAGACTGCTGTAATTATATAACAGTACATTAGAAATTGTTTTGTAATAAGAAATAATGTTTTAAATTAACAATCTAGCTATCCCAAATATCGATTTTACGAATGGGCCCTCATCCCAAGAGGTTTGGATAATCGATACTCTACTGTATATTTAATGTACTAGTGTTACTTACTCTTGAAGGCAACCACAGATTGTTTAGTGAACCAAACATCGTGTAATAAATTTTACAGTGGTCACTGTCCGACCCAACCCTTCTGAAAAAGGCTACAAAGGTGATGCACTATTTTAAACTGAACGAACATATCCTTTGTAGACTTTAGTTCCGCCTGTTGCTGTAATCCATTGCATTTACTTGCTGCATAAGCAAAAGTTTTCCATCCCAAGTGGCAGACGCCATGCACTCACTGCATGTGATGATCAAATGACACTGCACCTTAATATATTTGGTAAACAGTAAAACTAAATCTTATCTTACATTACACTGTTTTGTATCTTCAAATATATGTATTTTACATATATATAAACTACTTTCAAATACCTACTTTCACTATTAATAAAAGTTAAACAAATATATTTACATATAATTTTCCAGTATAAATATTTAAATTTTCTCAATTATAAAAACATGTTAATTTTATCAAGCTATAATAACAAGATGCTATAGTTATTTTCAAGTATATAACACAATTTTATTACAGTTTTTTAACATAAAGGTTTTGAAAACAGCGTTTCAATGAACACAGATAAGTTAACTAATTTTAAAAATTTAACAACATTATCTTAACTTTGTTTATAATAATATATGAACACTTTGTAATTTGAACAAACATCAATGTATAAGTCCAATGTCACTGTGGTCACTGTGTTATTTTACTGAATCATTCTAAAATTTGTCTACTACAAACTTTTGCCTACAGTTCAGTCTATTAATCTCATCACTTAATCTGGTAACTTTTCAAAACTAGATACACTTTTAGCTGTACAGAATTGCATCACTAACTATGTGGCTTTGTAAATCTATACAAAACATTTGTACTTAGTAAAGTTAATTTCAACTTGGTTTTTTATGGAGCTGATTGCATACCAGCAAAAATTGTTGTAGAAGGAACTGGACTGGGAACTGGCCAGTTATTTTGAATATCTGGGCTGTAACACATCTTACATTACCAACAATGATGTGGTGAAGAAGCTGCTCAACTTCAACCGTATATGTGGGACCATCAGAACAATTCTAAAATAAATGAGCAAAGAAACATGCCAAAAGTTCTATACGATGATGACCTTCCCCACTCTTGTCTATGGGCCTGACAACTGGACTTTACCAAATACCCAGCCAGTTGTATTAAAGGAGCCGAAATGAGATTTCTCGGGCACGTAGAAGGATATACTTTTCAATACCACAAAAGAAATGTTGATGTTTGGCAGGAACTGAATATTGTGAGTATACTTGATAGCATTAATAATATTGGCTAAAACAGTTGGAATGTTTGAACTGAATGGATGACTGCCGGATCACCAAACAACTATGGAATTACAAGCCGAAAGAACGGAAAGGTGTAGGATGTCCAAATAAGCGTTGGAGTGACCAGCTCTAGTCTATCTGCTTGGGACCAGAACAAACCATTTTTGGTTTAATCCTTGCTGAAGATGTGATGGCAAACGCTTGGTAGTTTCACCATTTATTCTTAAACTCTGACAATTGTTTCAGCTGATTAGGCTATTCTCAAAGAGCTGGTTTTTGACGTTTGTGTTTATTTAAATATTTTTAGGTAATATCTCTTTAAATTTTTAGTGACCGTCAATCAATGAATGTTTTAGTGGATGGTTAGTGAGGATCGGTCAATAATACAACTTTTAGTTATTTTGCATCGACATTTCGAAATATCGACGCAAAATAACTAAAAGTTGTATTATTGACCGATCCTCACTAACCATCCACTAAAACATTTAGGTAATATGTTTCATCAAGTGCCCAACGAGTCTTCAGTTATTTCAGTCATGAGGTATAAGAGTAGAACACTATAGCTAGTAATGACCACTGTTTCACAATATATCTGTATTTTTTGTAAACTGACTGACCTTTAAAGCTACGTACCATTTGAAGTTCTACAAACCTCATTTTGAAGGGTGGACCACTGCGTCCATTGACTCTTAAACAAAAAAATCTATTAGGCCACTGTATATCAGACTTTCTATTAACTGTATGTACAAATTTGTTATCAAGACTTCTTCTTCTTCACACCTTAGATTGATAAGTCTGTTTTGCCTCCAACTGGTCGGGCCATCTCTTCTTGGGTCTTCCCAAGCTTCTCCCTTTCGACTGATACAATAAGGCTACCTTGTGGAAGCTATCACTGCCCATTCTGCTAATGTGTTGTTTCCAGCTTTCTTTGTACTTATTGATGATTCCGTTTACTTCTTCAACTTTCAGTTCCTCTTATCTGATCGTTTCTTTTCATGTCTAATTTTGTGTACCCAGGTATGGGATGCAAAAATTTCATTTCCATAGCCTGAATTCTTGATATTTGTCTAACAGACATTGTTCACGTTTCTGAGCCAAAAGTAAGGGTAGGAACTGCCATGGATTTGTATAATTTTATTATGGACTATTTCCTTGCCTTAAGTTTTAGAGCACGTTGGAGAGTTCCTGTTATCTGGTTAAATTTATTAATTTTCCCATTAATGTCTTCTTCATTTTTATATGAGGGCTTACAGCCTAAATAGTCACATTCTGAGACTGGTTCTATAATTTTAATATCCAAAACAATTTTAGATCTAACTGACTATGTTCCTTTAAAAGCCATACATTTTGTTTTTTTGTCAGATATATCCATATTAAATTCTTTTGCAACGTTATTTAAAAGAGTGAAGCATCCTGTGCAGGTCATCTTCATTTGTGGCCAATAAAAATCTGATCATCTACAAACATCCAGAGTCTTAAGCATTTATCAGACATCATCATTTCTATTACTATTTTAATTCTGCTTTTAATCACAGCTATGGCAACTTGTATTTTTCAGTTCTGTCATTACAATTTATTATTCTGTTCGAAATCTCACTTTGCCTTGACTCCCATGAACTTATTTATAATCCTGATTCTGTTTTCATGGAGATAAATTAGCTACAACAGATGCACATAGCTAATCACAGCTCTTAGTGGCTAGAATCAATATTTACTGTTATCAAGTCCACACAATCGACATACTACCTTGTAATATTATTGGCAATGAATTGTTGTGCACAGACCAAAGGATTGAAAATCCAAGAACAAAAAACATTCAGGTGTTACCTGTAGAGGGAATGTGGAAGAAGTGAAAACACACATAAAAAGAAGGATAATAATGAGATTGATTAGTTTACACAATGTGTTATCAAGAAACTATAATTATTTCTTGACAACAAATCATAAATGTCAATACAACACATGTTCTGTGGAGGTTGAAAAAAAGAAAGATCAGACTTGACAAATTAAGCACTTATCAACAGAAATGTACAAAAGTGTAGTGTCTTTCCCACAAGTGATTGTACAAGTTCTTAAAATAGCCTCAGCTTCTCTTAATTTAATTTTAAATTACTATTACTTTGTACTGACATACAAAATCATCAATACAGTACCAGTGATACGGAGTTTGTTCAATTTCCCTGGTACTACCCTAACACCCCCCCCCCCCAAAACCATATTTGTGCGTTGGACATATTCTGCATACTTTGGTATTACATGTAATTAACTTGTAACTATTATAACACAGTGACATTTCACACAATAAATAAAATATTTCTAAATTAGTAATAACAAACTATTTTACTTTTTGCTCACTAACAAACTACTGAGGGTGCACAAACTAGCCGAACTACTATAAAAACATTTTTAGTATTATCAATATTATGTTTCAGTAATTGTAGTTTCATACCCTGTTTGTGTGGTTACTTTCCTTGAGAAAGTCTGAAAACTTGAATGTTTATTTAAATTTACATACAATTATAATCCATGAACAAAAGTGTGTCTCTTTTTGTAGTTCTATATATGATTTGAAGAAGATCTTGACAGAGCAGATGAAAAAAATATGACAAATCTTGTAAAACGAAGAGACAATACTGGTTAAATTATACAGCATGAGAAATTATCAAAAACAATAACCTAAGATTACAATGAGAGGAACCGATAATGGGAAGAGTCAAACTCTAGAATATAAACAGAAATAATAAATGATAAAACTTAAAATTCCTAAGAAGAAGGAAAATGGAAGGCACAAAAGCAATCCATATAGAGATCAGCTGCCAATTAATGCACAAAGGACCAACGATCAAACAGAAATACAGTAAACTCTCGATTATCCGCGGAATTGGGTGGCGTGACGGCTGCAGGTAACCGAATTCCGCGGATAATCCACAATATGTACAAAGAAGAACAAGAAGTAATAACAATTGTTTATAAAATTATTTCCGCCTATAAAAAAAGTCTGCAGCTTACTGACACACTACTCAATGTACAGTACTACAGTGCACGCCGCTTATTGTGATCACGGATAATGTTATCATTCGGATATTCTTATCACTTTAATGAAGACCCGTCCGGACGAATATTAAAACATTGAAAAAATGTCACATTGTAATCAATAATTCGGTTTATGTTATCACATTTTTGCTTTCGTAAAACTTTTGTCTGAGAATATCTGGGGTGACTGTACTGCATTCACAAAATGAATTACACTGTCTGCAACTCTTTGTCCCTCTGGTCATACTGTTTACAAGTTCTGAAGGACGAAGTAGAAAGGGGTGCAGTCGGCCATTCACCCGCTCAACTTTCACTTTCGAGCAATAAGCCCATGTTCGACCCTTCAGTATAGCTACAGCTTTTATATTGTGAAGTTTACGTTATTGCATTGAAATTATGGCTAGTGTGGAGAATAAACGTAAAGATTTAAACCTTAAAGAAAAACTTTCAATCATAGAACGCTATGACAAATTGCCTAAAATGAGTCAACGCAGTGCGGCAGTGCAGTCACAGATTTCACAACCTCTTCTGTGCAAATTGTTAAAAAATCGGGACAGTATTGTGAGGGCTGGAAAAGAAAACCAAAACTTGAATTGTAAGAGGTTTCGTGGTTGGAAAGACAATGAGGTTGAATCAGCTCTAAAACTTTGGTTCACTAATGTTCGTGAACAAGATGCTCGTGTTGATGGACCTCTGATGCGACAAAAAGCAGAAGAACTTGCTAAGAAAATGGGAAAAGATGATTTTGTAGCAACAGAAGGATGGTTTCATCGTTGGAAGAAACGAGAGAACATTGTGTACAAAGGAATGCATGGTGAACAGAAGGATGCTGATTTCTCTGATGCTGAAAGATGGATAGAAGAGGAGTGGCCAAAAATTATATCCATATACTCTCCGGATTGTGTGTTTAATGCAGACAAGACCGGAATGTATTATCGCGCCTTGCCTAAGCATACTTATTTGTTCAAGAATGAAAGTGCTAAAAGGGTGTAAGACATCCAAGGGACGGTTAACTGTCTTGTGCTGCATAAATATGACAAAGAAAGGCTTCTGGTAATTGGCAAAATCAAGAACCCACGATGCTTTAAAGGTGTGAAGAAATTTCTAGTAGACTATTATTCAAACTCTAATCCATGGATGACTGAATTAATATTCAAAGAATGGCTATTAGAATGGGATAGTAGGTTAAACAGGAAGATCGTATTGGTGACTGACAATTGTACAGCACACAATGTAAACTGTGAGTTAAAGAACATCAATCTTGTGTTCTTACCTGCCAACACGACTTCATTGATACAACCATGCGACCAGGGGATCATTCAAACCCTAAAGGGATATTATCGCCATGAGATGCGCACAAGAATCCTAGAAAACATGGAGAATACAAAAGAACTGAGTGCAAATGACCTTACAAAACAAACCAATGTTCTTGAGGCCCTCCATCTCCTGGCCATGTCATGGAATAATGTCTCAGGAAGTACGATTCGGAACTGCTTCAAGCATGGAGGATTTTTAAAACAGGCCCAAGAATCTGAAGATACAGCAGACATTCGTTCATTAGACATGACTGTAGACGAATTTGAAGAATGGATGGAGATCGACGAAGACATAATTGTTGCTGCTAGACCAACAGAAGACGACGTGTGTGAAGCTGCCACATCCTCAGACTCACAAGTGGGAGAAGAAGAGGCTGGAAGCAGAAGATGATGCTACTGAACCTCCTCAACCTCCAACAAATGCTGGAATGAGAGAGGCGTTAAGAGTGTTACAATGCGGTGTCCAGCACAGGTCAGTAGATTTTCAGAAACATTATGAGTATGAACACTTTATTAATGATCTATTGAGAGAACCCCAGAGGCAAACAACAATAAAAGACTTTTTTAATTGATGCCGATACAGTTGGCCTACATGTAAGTTTTTGTTGTACTGTACTACGTTTCATTATACTGTATGTAGTGTACTAGCGAGTGAATAAACAACTTTCCAAAGTTCTACTTGGTTCTTTCGTTCATTGTTATCAATCGGTTAATGTTATCAGGCTAGCTATGTCCTAAAGTGATCACAATAAGCGGCGTGCACTGTATAACAGACCATTAAAGAATGGAATTGTCGGACAACTTCTTCAAATAAATAAAAAAAAAATAACATTTGACTAGGAGACAAACCAATCTAGGGATCAGATGAAATGACTTTCCTGACTTTGGAATACTACAATTGTTACATAAAAATTCACTACATTCTACCCGAGTTTGCATTAGCTTTCACTTCTTTTACAAATGTCTTTACAGACTGCTACAAGGAGTGTTGTCTACTTCAATGCTACTGTTGCTGCGTGTCCACGCGCACACACACAAAGTTATCAAGTTGTCTAGTTTTTGTCCTCTTCAGTTGTGTATAAGATTTTCATGTCATTGCCAATGTTTGTGTGCATGCATGATCATTTTTCTGTTTCAATGAGGTGGTCTGCAAATGTAGATTCAGTGACAGAGTAAAGAATTTGTCGTGCCAGTGTGTAAATTGTGCCATGTTTTTGACCTACGTAACCTACATCTTTTATAACACTGCAACAAATGTCGTACTGAAAACAGAAAATACGCCTTCTACCATGGAAAATAACTATTTAGGAAGATTTTGTGGTGTTATTCTTCAAGATTATGTGAAAAAGATGTACTGTTAGAGATAGAGTATGAGTAGGATGATTTTATTTGGGAGAAACAATATCATGGTACGTGCACATGAGAGGATGCATAAAGAAAGTTTAACTAATTACAAACGTTTTAAACGGAGCACATTTTAAATTTATATCATACTAAGGTATGAAAAAGAGGTGGTAAACAACAAAATGAAAAGAACAAGTTGAATCAGCAATGGGAAGAAGAGAATTATGAGGGTCTGGAGTAAAGTTCTGGGTGTTACATAGAGACTGGGCCCCTATGCTAATTATTTTGATTGTGTTGTATGACTTTATTCTTCATAGACTGAAGTCACTGAGTGTGAAGTATGAGTTTTACAATACACTGCTGTGAGTGCCTTAAGCATTGTTTAACAACACACAGACTTAACATTTTTTTAAAGGTCTAACTGCAACCAAGATAAAAAAAAGGAGCTGGATTCAATGTTAGGGGTAGTCTTCTTTAATCATCTATTGCTGAATTTAAAATGGATCTGAAAAGCACAACTGATGAACTACATGTGGATGTCCCATTGAAGCGACTATGCCACAAATAAAAGAAAAAATCCACAAAAGCATTTTCGCAGACCAAAAAATTAAAATGATTGAGTTAGCAGAGACTGCTGGCACATCAACTGAACGTACGCACAATATCTTACAGAAGTATTTGTGTATGACAAAAGCTGTGTGCTTGGCGGATACCACATTTGCTCACACCTAAGTAAAAACAAAGTTGAAAGGATGTTTCAATAGAATGTTTGGCACTCTGTGAGCACACTCTAACTATTTATAATTGTTGATGAGATTTTAGTCCATCACAACACTCCTGAGACCACACAACAGCCAAAACAGTGGACCACAGCAAAAAGGTGAACCAACTTCAAAGAAGACAAGAACAATTTCATCTGCTGGTAAGGTTATGGTGACTTTTTTGGGGACATGCAAAAAATATTTTTTATCAACTACCTTGAAAAGAGGAAAATTATTAGTAGTGTGTATTATGTGAATTTATTGCAGAATTTAAATGAAGAAATCAAGAAAAACTGGCCACATTTAGTAAAAAATAAAGCGCTGTTTTACTAAGACATTGCATTGGTAACACATGAACTGTTGTGATGCTAAAATTAAACAAAGTCTGAGTTGCTGCTTCACCCACCATATTCACCAGATTTAGCCCCAAGTGACTTCTATCTCTTTCCTAACTTCAAAAAAAGAACTTGGTGAAAAGAATTTGCAGACAACAGTCAAGTCAGTGAATCTGTAAATAGCTATTTAAGGACCTCGACAAATCACTAATCAGTTTGGTACAAACACTCTAGAACAACGTTCTAAAAATTTTTGTTAAAATTACTTCCCAGGCTGTTTGGCCGTGGTCCAAAGTTTATAATAAAACCAGACATTTCTGCAGTGCCACCGACTGCCATCTTCAGTGGAAACGAGTAACGCTAATGTGAGATGATATACTTTAACGTTAGCGTAACTCGTTTCCACTGAAGATGGCAGTCAGTGCCACTGCCGAAATGTCTGGTTTGTTATAAACTTTGGACCAAGAGCAAACAGCCCGGGAAGTAATTTTAACCAAAATGACTCTGACCGTGTAAGCCTTCATACCACATAACGTTGGGAAAAGTGTAGTAAATGAATATCGGGTTGAAAATGAATTCAAATTAATATAATTTAATTACCTTGTATCCGTCAGTGACTTCGTTTTAGCGTTTTTTATATAGACGCGTTTCGTGACATGTGTCACATCATCAGTATTCCTCGTCAAATGTTAAAATTTACATAAAACACATAAAAACACATTTGCACATATTTACTAAATCATAATAACGACACACACATAATACGATGTAACTTCGGCTCCGTTGGACCGGTCCGACCGCGCGTGTAGTTGCCGAGCCACGAATACTGATGATGTGACACATGTCACGAAACGCATCTATATAAAAAACGCTAAAACGAAGACACTGACGGATACAAGGTAATTAAATTATTTTGAAAAGTGACTTGGATACTATACAAAGCAAACTCAAATCAATAAATAAGAACGCTGTTTCTTGTATAGGGTGGTGTCTGAAACATTGCACCCTACCCTCGTAGTGTGCAGGTTAGTAGCAGGATGTTCAGGTTATAGTTAATAGCCAGACTTCATGTAGAAATACCATTACAGGATGTACAAAAAATAATATACTTTTCAAAAACATCTTAAAATTTCATCAAGAATATTTCTAAATAAATATCGACCTACTTTATTCTGTTTCAACTGTAACACCGCTGACAGAGTCTATGGCTTGATTATAACAAAAGATTAAGGAAGTCAGCACACTCTGCGTACAGGCCAATTTTGTTTTATCAGACTGGATATACCTATCAGTAGTCAACACTTAATTTTATATAATTTGGAAAGATATCAGAAGACCAAAAAAGTAAACAAACTTGGTCAAAAGTAATCACTGCGTAATGTATTAATAAAACTGATACTTTCTTTGATTTCTATAATAATATAAATAACAAATCATGTATGTGTGTAGAAAATATAAAATATATTATTTTTGTGGCAGTGGCTTATGCACCCGTATGCTATAGTAATGGTAATTATGTACAGAATTACAAATTGTAATTTCACTATGGTACGAGTCTACAACTACAACATTCTAGCTTAACAAACAGTTATAATATAAATTTTCTGTCACATGGCAGATAAATATTTCACAATTTTTCACATGCACACACAATATAACAATAAATTAATTCCTGTATGATTACCTTATCAACAACAACATGGCTATCATTACATACAGAATAAGTACACTTTTACAACACTAACACTATCAGTAAAGCATAATAGCTAATAAATTCATTTACAAACGTTATCACAATAAATTTCAATGGCACTTCTGACTTGCACATAATGTTTGCAACAATGACTTGCTTAATCAACTTATTATTACTTACATGTTTGTTAAAACATCCGTACTTTCTTAAACACATGTTACATCTACATATTCAAAATGGTATAAATTCATTATGCTGGTGGTTTGTACTTATTTTTTCATATCACTGTGTCCTTGATGGTGAAAAAAATGCTTCGATTTCATCAAAACGTTTACCCAACGTTTCTGGTAAGAAAAAGTAGATGTGTATGGCGGAAATCAAAGACAACAAACTGAACATATAGAAAGTGCCTGACATTTGTAACAAGTCAATCATATACGGAAAGCTTTTGACTTGCATAAACATGATGATATACGCGTAGGAAACCATCAAGCCACCACCTACTCCCCGGACAGAAATCGGTAATATTTCACCGATCAGAGTCCACGGTATAACCAGAAATCCAATGGCGCTGAACATGATAACCATAAGAATACCAACCATGCCGACCCAGTTACCACCAAACAACACACCAATCAATCCGTTTGTACAGTTTTGGGTGTTCACCAGGGCATCACCAGTACTATTATCCATTACAGACGTTTGGTTTACATTATCAAATATTTTTACAGTTTTCCCCGTTAAATGCATGGCCGTAACCAAACTAAATATAGTCATACCCAATGCTGATGTCATCATCAGCGGTCGACGACCATATACTTTGGACAAGCCTGTTACTATAAGACTCATAACGAACCGCAAGAGCCCCATCATTATGAGGGCAGTGTACTCGTCAAAATCGGACCCGACAGCTCTGAACAAATGCGTTGCATAAATTATAATTGGGTATGACCCAGTTACTTGTTGAAACATAAATATTACCATAAGCAAAAACAATGGTTTATATGCTGATGGCTTGGAAAAGTTGTTTATGTGGTTCCATGCCTTATAGAACAGGCTTAGCACCAGCCCTTTGTTTTGTTCTTGTGCTTCAGTATCTTTCTCAGGGTTCTCGGTGTGTGGTTTACTGTCCACTAAATTCTGCCACTCTTTTAGAAACATCTGGAACACACAAAACAGTATTAACAATAATTAAAAATTTGGTTTCTTTGAAGTCAGCAGCAGATTTAAGAATATTTTTTAGGAGGCTTCTGCATCTTGGAAATAATACCATCCATTCCACCTCTTGGGTGTGATGGTGAAACTATGTATAATTTTATTTAAAAAATGAGAGTTGAAATTATACTTAAAAATAATTTCATAGACAACTGATACAGTGGCCAAACTAATAATACTTTATATTTAGATAAATAAAAAAAAAAATGTATTACTTCTGTGCGTACACTTAGCTAGAAACCCATGATTAAACAAACACTATATTTGTTATAGCATATAGTAAAATGTTATTTATCTAATAAACATATAAAAACAGTCAAGTAGGGACCTAATGATAGTAAGAAAATTATACCACTGAAACCTGAACAATAACAAGTTTTAATAATGTTTTCTTGTGTTGAGACAGTCTAAAACTACTAACTTTATTCTGAATTTTATGAAAAGTTCATAAGATACAAACCTATAGGACACAGGTGTGTGGGTAGACCCAGGAAGAGATGGCTGGAGGATCTTTGAAGGCGGAACAGACAGCACCTTGCCTATGTCGTGTTGTAAAGATGGTGATGCTGATGAGATTCCAATTTGGCGCTCTTGGGTTTAGTTTTACACAGAATATAATATTGTAAACAGTATCCCCTGTGAATGTACAAAGTGGTACCTGGGAGAAACCGGAAGGTCTCTGGAAGTTTGTCTGGACGAACGTAGAAAAAATATGAGTCTAGGTAAATGTAATATGTCAGAATTGGTAGAACATGTGTGGGAGGAACACCACCTAGAAATTATTGGGAGATTAAGTAATTTGTTGAAAACACAATTGTGGAAGTATCTTTTATCTTGGGTGAAAATAATTTTATTAGTCAGGTGAGTAAAGATATTTCCATAATTTAGCATAAGACTATTCTCGAATATTGGAAAGACATAAATATCGGTATGGAAAACCATACACGACTTTGATGTTCTAAGATTTATATATTTAAAATTATTTTCAAAATGAAATATTTCCATAGAAACTACTTCTTTCTTCAGCCTTAACCACAGTACTGTGGTCACTAACATATACCTCCTCACGTTAGCGCACTCGATTTTCACTGATGATGGCAGTCGATGGCACTGCAGAAACGTCTGGTTTTGCAGAAAACATTGGACCACGGCCAAACAGCCTGGGAAGGAAATTCACAACAAACTACTTCTTTGTTGCTGATAATGTAGTACACATATAAAAAATTATCCCGTCCCCGTTCAACTAGCATTTTCATTTATAGAAAATTACCCCCTCCCCCTTCAACTACCCTTTTCATTTATAGATATTTCATCTACCTTTCTACAGTGGATTATTATGACTTCCTTTTCAGGAAACTTTATTTATCAAAATTTAAGTACTTTACTCTTGTTAAAACGTAAAACGTTGCAGGTAAACTACCCCTTCCCCTTAACCGATCTTCACCAAAATTAATAGGCCTTGAGTTCTCTACAACTTGGGCACATATGCAAAAAAAATCATTTGATTCTGTTTGAATTTGCGGCAGTTATCGCGTTCACCATATAAAAAATTCTACACACAGACACTTTTCGGAAAATGACTTTTCTTCATGTTTTGAGGGTAGTACAATCAGAATCAGCCCTTATCTTGAACAAGATTTTTTTTTGGAACATGAAAGTAAAAAGTGAATATCTTTCCCTGAATATGGGTGGTGATGTGTTGTACATAGTTTAGCCCAGCCCATCTCTGCTTGGGAAGTGTATAAAAGAAGAGGCACTTGTCCTATTTACCTTGTCATTTTCTTTTCTTTTGTGGCCAGAAGTGAAATACTCATAAGGCGGCCTTCTTGTTGGAAGCAAGAAAAATTAAATATCACTATAATATTGACGACTCGGAACACAAAGTTTTTTATAAGTAAAAACGTAAAGTTTTACCTTACAGCCTAAACCGGCTTTCACCTATAGAAGGCTTCATCAGAGGCTGTCGTTAGTAGCGCTGCTCGTCTTGTTGTTGGCGACGAGAAAGTGTTTCGAAAGATTGAAGCTGTGTGTGTGTGGTGAGATGTGTTCGAATAATGCGTGCGATTTGAATTGTGTCTGTTCGTTTAGGAACACTTTCTCGTCGCCAACATCCTAAACAAACAGACACAATTCAAATCGCACGCATTATTCGAACACATCTCACCACACACACACAGCTTCAATCTTTCGAAACACTTTCTCGTCGCCAACAACAAGACGAGCAGCGCTACTAACGACAGCCTCTGATGAAGCCTTCTATAGGTGAAAGCCGGTTTAGGCTGTAAGGTAAAACTTTACGTTTTTACTTATAAAAAACTTTGTGTTCCGAGTCGTCAATATTATAGTGATATTTAGTTAAGTAACGGACACGTCATGGACAACGAAATCCAAAAATCAAGAAAAATTGTTTGTTTCTAATATTTAACAATCTTTTTATTGGTAAGTTGTGACGATGTATTTTTTTGTGTGTTGATAGATATGAAGTTGTAAAATGTTATTTGTATCTGAAGATGCCCTCTGATTTTTAGAGGTCAAAACGCTGTGCTTTAAATTGTTTCTAAAACAGTGGCAATTGTCCATAATATGTAATAGTAATAAAAATAAATACTCACTTGTCCATTTGGGTAGAGCCATCGAAGAGACTGTTTGGCCTTTTCAAAGTAGTTCTCTGTTTTATTGTTGAAGCTGAGAATCCAATAGGGACTTTCTGGTACTATGAATATAGTACAAATCAAACTGATAATGGTGAAACACCCGCAGCAGAAAGACACAATCTTCCAGGGAAGATACGATCCCAGCACTGTTATTAACAAAATGCCCAGAGAAACGGCCACACTGTTGACACACAACATCATCGGGCGATACTGTTTGTGCGTGATCTCAGAAATGTACACCAGAGATGTAGTTGTCATACCTGTGATATAAAATATTATGTCTGGTAAAATAAAATAATGAAATTATAATTATCTGATTGAATCACTAATACCTTGGGTCCTCATGGAGAGAGAGTCTTGGGGAAGCACACATATATATACACATGGACATCCGATCATAAGGAAGGACACATGATGTGGAGAGGACATTAACAGGAAGCAGGAAGAAATAAAATAAAATACAGAAGTATTGTGATATCTCTTTCCTTGTTAATAAATTAAAATCACAAAATTTATCTCATAATTTATTTCACTTACCTTGTATTGCCCAGAGTTACATCACACGAACGTAGAAATGCAAGTGAGGTTTCAAGGTTATTTAATAATTCACTCGATTCGCTTATATAGAAAACAACTGAAATTTTATTTCATCATCTGTACTTTTAAAAAAGGCATGCATTTGTTACTCTTTCTTTCAACATTGACATATTACTACTTGATATTACCTAAACATTTATTTCAACATTGTAATTAATATATTTAATTAATTAATTAAGACGACCCAGATTGCCGCACACACACACACACACATTCCTTATATTATAAAACCCCTTTTAATCTAACATAAAATATATTCCCTTTAATACGTTTACATGATACGGTGGCGTAGTCCACGACCGCGTGGCACCTTGAGCGTATATCCAAATGTTATTTCACATACTCAGAATGGTTCTCACTTCACTCCATTTTTTAACGTACTTTCCGTCACCGCAGCCAATGCTGTAGGTCGACTGCCCATTTTCTCACTTTTACATGCCGTAGGAATTAAACCGTGTCCAGTCGGCGGACGCACAAACGGCTCGCGTCCGGAGTGTTAGGGTATTATTGCCCGACTCACTTTACATGCGGGCGGACATCACTGCCTTGCCTGAGAACAAATTTCGTCGCTGTTCACAGCCTTCGCTGCTAAAGTTTTAGTAGTTGTTCAGGTAACCCATGTTATTTGTGGGTGTTGGCAGTGAACGAAATCTAGGGTTCACTGGTTGACGTCATTGGAAAGGCATGTCCTAGTTTCGTTTCCGTCGTGTCTCTGAGCACATGGCACACAGAACTCACAACCAGGCCATGTTGTTTTTGCTTCTTGGCGTCGTCTGCATGCCTGCTGGTGTTTGCGCGCTTGTGTGTGTGTGTCACACAGTCTCAGATTTCTAAGAATTGCACCGTTGTCATCAACACGCACATTCCATTGTATTGCTGCCTCTCATAGTTCCTTTGTTCGAGTAAAGTTTTTATTCAACACGTGGCTGGCCACACCGATGAAAACAATTTGATATTTTAATTTTGTAATTTTGATATTTATATAAAATAAAAAACCCCTCATTTTAGCCCTGTTACAATACCCCCCAATGAGAGATCTTCTGTCGAAACAGAAGAAATCTCATTGCTAAACCCCTAAGAGGACCGGTGAGGATATGGTGCCAACAACCCCCCTTTAGTTCTTATACATCATGGGTAAACTAGCCCCCTGGCTCGGCGACCATGGCTGCACCTGAACGAGATTACTGGACTTCTCTATATGAGATCCCAACACCATAACAT
The DNA here is from genome assembly GCA_034769895.1 of Magicicada septendecula. Taxonomy (NCBI): domain Eukaryota; kingdom Metazoa; phylum Arthropoda; class Insecta; order Hemiptera; family Cicadidae; genus Magicicada; species Magicicada septendecula. The sequence continues at coordinate 378,342,879 of CM068372.1, forward strand.
CGAACAGACACGCACCACAGCGCACCTAACTTCTAACATGCTGCCCCTAACTCCAAATCCCTGGCCTTATTCCATGCCAGATCCTCAACCGATATGTTCCCCCTTGTCATGCATACTGGGTCGCCTTCAGCAATACTGGGCGCATACATATACTTATTAATACATACCAACAAAATTTATTTTCAAATTTAAAAGTTTTCTTTAAATTAAAACCAAATTTTTATATTACCATTAATCTCAAAAATTAAAAAAAAAATAAATAAATAAAAATCTTTTATCTGAATCTATGAGTTTTCTTCATTACTCTTAATAATCAGAAAAACAAATAAATTGAACATCTACTTAAAACATGAACTCATTTATCCTAACATTTGATTATACATGCATACTAAACAATACCATTCAATAAAAAACACTAGTACTACACATAAACATTAATACACTTGAAATTCAAACATCACCTATATGGCAGGCATAAAATAATTTTTTTTTTCAAAAAAAATTTACATTTATCAAAATATTCATTTTTATCAATTTCAGAAAATTTTTAAAATTATTTAAATCACTTAAACGACAAAATTTGCATCAAGCAATTGCCAAAAACTGGTCTAGTTTATAACATCAACCATCAGCTGATCAAACTGGGTCAAGTCAATGACCTTGACCTACATAGGTTATACATAGGCTACAACATAAAATACATTAAACATCTTTAAAATTTTATCTTCGAACATAAGATAATAAGACATTCCAAATTAACATGGTTATTATTACAATTAACAATAAAATTGACATTTAAATTAATTAAAATTTACACATTTATTGCTCTAATTAGTCTCAACTTCTATTAAAATCTGTCACTTGTTTCCATTGATTTTATATTTTTACTATGACTCTCTTTCTTTAACATTCTCAATCTCCATTAGTTTGGGTGACTTAATTATTCATAATAAATTGATTTACCACTTGGCATGTATACATTTATAATCTTCCCCCCCCCGACTTTAATATCACTAACAGCTTTAACTAACATGACACCCATCTCTACCAAAAACATCTATCAAACATTCTCTAAACCCAACTTACTACTCAACTCAATTCGCATCATTCTACCCTTATAAAAAAAAATACTCTCTACCCCTTTGTACTCAGGATGTGTGTCCCCCCCCCCCAAGCTCATTCCCTTATCTGGTTCCTGGACTTTCCCTTTCCGGCGCTAAATGGTCCCTTCCTGTCCCAACACCTTTCGTTGCGGACTCCTCATCACACCACCCCCCTTACAAAATTCCTGTCAACTAATTACTCTCCCAATACATCACTTTCAACTACTACAAAATATCTCCACTTATTTATTACATCAATATATCACTCAATACTCTACATATTTTCCCCACAGCTACTGTGTCACTATCAATACTTCTCAAATTCTACATTACTTATTCATAACAATATTATTCTCGCTAGTACCCCTTTAAACTCAACATGGACTGATCTAAATGTCCTAACAAAATATTAATCACCCAAAATCAAACTTCATCTTTTACATTACCTTTAAAATTCTCAACTATCTCACTTTATTTTATCATCATTTAACTTAAAATCTTTTAACACATCGAAAGTCATTATATTCAAACATTAGTTATACTCAAGCATTTATTTACATTGAAAAGTTTGTAAATTATTTGTAAGTGACGTAATACGTTTATAATTCCAGCAATCAGCTGATTTTCTTGACAAGGTGAATGACCTTTGTTCCAAAATGCTACACAAAATTAAATAACGAAAATTACATAACACATATTTATAATTCTTACACTCTAACATAACAAGATTAATGACCCACTAAAACATGATAACCAAAATATAATAAACATCTACTGCATCCATTTTCTCAATCAAAACAAAATTATTTAATCAGCTCAGTAGCGAGTCGCCATTACTAAGTTACAAAATTTTAATTCGTTGCTCCCCTGAGCAACCACCCTGCCACACACACTATTATTTTCTGCTGGTGGACTGTTGCGCCCATTTGCATCCATAAGGACGGCATTGGTGGAGGAATTTATCATCTCCGTGTCCTTGCTTCAGCGTTACATTTTAAAATTGGTAGATATCATCATATCTATGTTATAAATTAATATGCCCTTAAAACGGTTCTACCACCTGGTTTACTGTTCCTACTCGAACAGAGTGGCAGCCGCTGTTCCATAGTTCCGGGGATTTCCCCTAAATCACCCCCCATTGATTTCAAATATACACCAATTTCAAGCCAGCTATGGTCAAGGTTCTTATTTTATGGCCATAGCTGACCGCTATCCAAAACCACGATTAGTGCTGGTAAGGCAGTAATCGCCCAAAAAGTCAGGGAAATCATCTCTAACTTCAGGCATGTTCTCTACATCATTATTATACACGGCACGGCAATCTATCAGCATATAATCTAAAATTATATAAAAAGGTGTGCCGTGTATTTTACGCCATTTTGGCCTCCGATGGAGGTAACACTCTCCGTCACCCCCAGCACTTACCGCTATCTACCGTGGCACATGCCACCACGGCAGTAGCCAACCTAATAGCTAAACTAACCCGTCTACCCTTGCAGTTTCTATACTCCCTAAGTATAGCACTTCTATTAACACCACTCAACCCCCCAAAATTATCCACATATCTTGTATAAAAACATTACATAACATAATAAACAAATAGGCATTACCCTTGATCATTAGCCTTGTTACATTCATATTAAACAAACAATTCATTTTTAAATAATTTATACAGAAAATTATAAACATTATATCTTGAAATCTTTATTAACTCTTCTATATATCATCATTTCATTATTTATCACTTACTACAATTAGATTCCTCAAAAATTTCAAATTTTTATTAACATTTATTTTATCTCGTATTTCAGTTATTTCTACCTTTTGAGTATGGTTTCCATTTAGTACAATTGTCTCAAATTAGTTTTATCATTGAGTTAAAATCTTTTCAACACCTGTAAACATTTTACTCTATTTAACTCGTATTATAAAATTTATACTCACAGTACATCGCTCATACCCTGTCATAAGCACACAAATATAAACATCAATACCTCCCTGTACCTTCTGCAACATTTTAACAACAATGTTATTCCATACTAAACAATTTAACATTTATTTATTTATTTATTATTATCAAATTTAAATCTCACAAAATAATTTAAATTTATTAGAAAAATTCAATTATATAACATTTAAATCAATCAAAATATTTAAACATCTCCAATTATTTTAATCAAATCAATTATTGAAACACAACATTTTTTATTACTCTCACCAATTACCATAATTACAATTCATTTGTTATCCTCTTCAAAATTATTTTTGTTATTTATTTAGACTGCAAAATATTATTATCATTATCACAACAATTTCTACTACCTACACACACTGTTTACCTTACATACTTGTTACAATACAGACACAATTAATTTCACTAACAATTATTTACAATTCTTCATCATTAATTGTTCAATTTTACCACACTTCATTTCCAAAATCAGCAAGTCAGAACCATAAATCAAAATATTTAAAATGTCCATTTATTAAGTTTATGTTCAGCCTCCATCATCGAATAATAATCTAATATATTTATAACATTTCTCATTCTTTTCCACCCTCAATTTATTATTATTATTATTATGATAATTCTCTAATATTTCAAATTGTTCCGTAATACCCACATAATAATTTACTGGATTATTCCACATTATTATCAAATCATAAAACCTGTCTACATCATTGATTTTGGTCTGGTCTCCATCAGTAGTTTTATTCAATATAAAGTCAGTTATTTTCTCATCATATTCTTCTACTACATTCATTACAACATAAGGTAAGTTATTATTATTTAAACAGGTATCATCAAAACAATTCTCAATCTCTACTCTATAAGGTAAGTATTTTATATCATTTATCTTCACCACTTCTAACCTCTCTTTCAACTCTTTATAATTTCTCTTTAACTTATACAATTCTATCTCTCTATCAATACACAACTCTCTATCTAAATCTCTCTCATCATAACACCATCTCACCCTTTCGACACCATCCCACACAGAGGGTACTAACTCATAAAAACTCGGGGAACAACTCAAAGACCTCATGTCTTCCAATAACAAGGGGCTCTTGCCCTTCAACAATAACATTTGTGAACACCTTGGTTCATCATAAATATGGGGAAAATTTACCCTCTGCCCTACATACTCATCTAATCTCTCTTACCACTCTTTCTCTAATTCATCAACACTAATTACTACTCCGTTACAACCTATTACTCTCTCTCTCACTCACTATCTCACTATCTATTTTCAACGTATCACTCTCTGATACCACATTCTTAATTATATGATCATTTTCAACATCATTTCTATCACTTGTTACTTTTTTATTATCATTATTATTATTACTTTTAATCTGTTCCCCTACTGACTCTACTATTTTCTCAATATCTCGTTTCAATTCGTTACACTTACTCTCATACTTAATTTTGACCTCATTAATATCAGCCTTAAGTTCGTTAAACTGTCTACTCTGTTCCTCGAATTTAGTGTAAAATTTACTGTTAAATTCACTTTTAATTTCGTTAAATTTGATATCATTATTGTCAAAACGACTACTGAGAAGGTTAAACAGGTCACTCATTGACATTTCTTTTTCTTTTATATTTGCTTTAGTTGTAATGGGAGTAGAATTTGCTCCCGCCACACTAATTAATATAGATCCGTCTACGTTACTGTCACTGATTGACAGTGACTCTGTCTGGATACCTGAATCGTTTTTATCAGCCGATTCAGTTGACATATTTTCATTACTTTCGTTCATTACTTTACATTCTGCTTTATCGCCTACAATTACATCAACTTCATTTTTGTTAGTAGCCATCTCTTATTCTTTATAATTTATATTTGTTAATTTACTTTAATTAATTTAATTTATCATCACAATTTCAATCTTATGTAACTAATGCGTAGATTACGTACTTCTACACATGTTTTGCATACTGTTACTCAACCTTACATCACTTGCATTTCATCTGTAGGTGTGGAATTTAATTTCTAAAACTCGTTCCAAGTTCGTGGCGCCAAATGTGATAATTCTTTCCTTGTTAATAAATTAAAATCACAAAATTTATCTCATAATTTATTTCACTTACCTTGTATTGCCCAGAGTTACATCACACGAACGTAGAAATGCAAGTGAGGTTTCAAGGTTATTTAATTATTCACTCGATTCGCTTATATAGAAAACAACTGAAATTTTATTTCATCATCTGTACTTTTAAAAAAGGCATGAATTTGTTACTCTTTCTTTCAACATTGACATATTACTACTTGATATTACCTAAACATTTATTTCAACATTGTAATTAATATAATATTTAATTAATTAATTAAGACGACCCAGATTGCCGCACACACACACTTTCCTTATATTATAAAACCCCTTTTAATCTAGCATAAAATATATTCCCTTTAATACGTTTACATGATACGGTGGCGTAATCCACGACCACGTGGCACCTTGAGCTTATATCCAAATGTTATTTCACATACTCAGAATGGTTCTCACTTCACTCCATTTTTTAACGTACTTTCTGTCACCGCAGCCGATGCTGTAGGTCGACTGCCCGTTTTCTCACTTTTACATGCCATAGGAATTAAACCGTGTCCAGTCGGCGGACACACAAACGGCTCGCGTCCGGAGTGTTAGGGTGTTATTGTCCGACTGACTTTACATTCGGGCGGACATCACTGCCTTGCCTGAGAACAAATTTCATCGCTGTTCACAGCCTTCGCTGCTAAAGTTTTAGTAGTTGTTCAGGTAACCCGTGTTATTTGTGGGTGTTGGCAGTGGACGAAATCTAGGGTTCACTGGTTGACGTCATTGGAAAGGCGTGTCCTAGTTTCGTTTCCGTCGTGTCTCTGAGCACATGGCACACAGAACTCATAACCAGGCCATGTTGTTTTTGCTTCTTGGCGTTGTCTGCGCACCTGCTGGTGTTTGCGCGCTTGTGTGTGTGTGTCACACAGTCTCAAATTTCTAAGAATTGTACCGTTGTCGTCAACACGCACATTCCATTGTATTGCTACCTCTCATAGTTCCTTTGTTCGAGTAAAGTTTTTATTCAACACGTGGCTGGCCACACCGATGTAAACAATTTGATATTTTAATTTTGTAATTTTGATATTTATATAAAATAAAAAACCCCTCATTTTAGCCCCGTTACAGTATATATATTAAAAAAAAAAAAAACAAATCAGTTGTCCATTGTTACAACACAAAAAAGCCACCCCAATACCAGGGAAAAAACTATAATGAATCAACTATATTAAATGAATGAAGATCAAATGACTATGACGGGACAAATGACTATGACACAACCCAAGTGATTGACCCAATAAAAGAAAATAAAATGAGAAGGTATATGAAAAAGACACAAACAAATAATAAAGAACAGAAAATGAGAAATATTAAACTCAAATGATGATGAAAAAGACACAAACAAATAATAAATGTAAAGGACCAGAATTAAAAACAAATAAAATAATCCCAATTAAAGTACACTAACCAGAGAAATAGATATTAAATGTATTGAATAACTCTATAATGATAAGTGAATCAGAACATGAAATTTGTTAAAATACTAACTAATAATTGTGAATAAAACAATAAAAAACCCAGAAGTGACAGATAGGTAGGAAGTGAAGGTGATTAAGTGAGTAAAGAGAAATCACTATTAGGGAATAACCACTAGTAACACTCAAGTACAATAAAAAAGTTCAAAGTGCCAGTGTAAACCCAAAATAAATAGAAAACCTAACATATAGGTATAGACACCTAAAACCACTGAATAACACTATAGTTTAATGATGAAAAATACCAAAAAATAAGAATGTTATTGTTATTATAATTAAAAGTGATGGTAGATTAGGAATACAGTGGTATTCAGGGTAAAAATCCCATAATGATTAAAAATGTTATTATCATGGTTAAGTAGTAAAATAAATATATAGTAAAAGTTAAAAAGAAAAATATACTAAATAATATAAGTGCAAAATAAGTAAAACATCCTTGGATCTTAAAATGTTCAAAGGGATAATTAGCAAGATAAAATAAATGGTGTTATAATGTTCTTCACCAAGATAGTTATTTGTTCAATTAAGTTTATAAGAAGGAATATGGCTGAAAAAAGTAAACAGACCATAAACCTAATTTTGTGTTATGTTTTATAAGTAATATTAAATGATAGACAATTTATAAAAAATGGCAGTATAGATAAGTAAGGAGATAAATTCTTACAAACATAATAATACAGGAAAGGAAATTAGAGAATAATAGACAGGCCATGATTTTGTAAAGTAATAAGAACATACAATTATTATAAAACAGCCCAAATTAATTCAAAATGTAAACAAGTCATAAGTGACACCAAGCAAAACATATGTAAATGTAAAATAATATTTAATTTGTGTAAAATAAGATGATATAGCCAATTACTACTTAGGCCTATAAAATGCCTAACTGTATAAATCCAAAATCAATAAATTATAAGAAATTAACTATTGTATTAGAAAATCCAGGACAAGTAACTAGTTAAGTACAATTAGTGAATCATATTAAGATGTCAAAGTTAAATTAAAAACATAAAATAAGAAAGAAATGTAATTACATAATATTAACATTATTGTCAAAACTTTAATGCATAAACAAACCCAGCTTTGTTGGATGTCAAAATGATCTTTGAAAGAAAATATAAACAGTTGTGATAATATCTCATACATAGATGAGAAGACAGGAGAATAATAATAATCGGAAGATATTTATTCATTTTGAATTAAAATTCAAATATTATAACAACAGACATAAAATATGATCAGCCAATGAGAGACAGACAGTTGCCATAACAACGGAAAGTTATTTATTATAATTCCGTTAAAAAGAATTAGTTCATTATTGACGCTCAAGACAGAAAGAAGCCAAACCATAGTCGATTCAATTTTAATTTATAATAGTCAAAAATTTATAAAACGAGGATGCAAGAAGTCTGATGAAGAACTAGTCAATTCAACAGAGACCACAGACCAGATTTTCAAATTATAAATTAATTATTTAATCCACCTTATCCGAAGAAAAAGCCAGATGTAATCCAAATCATAAATGATGGAAGATTGATGATCAAAAGGACCCAACGTAACTAGAACTGAGTAACTCTTCACCCGAATTCAACAGATTTGATAAGTATATCTGAAATACCCGAATTTATGGAATAAATTCTTATTAACTTTTTCTCACAATACAAATAACTCTCACTCGAACTGATAATCAAATTTCTTTCAAGGATTAATTGAAAATAAAAAACTAAACTTGTATGAAACCAGAAAATAACCTGTGTATAAATTACGAACTCTTAACACACACTTTTTAACACTTCAGGAACGAATTGTAATTAAATCTAATAGTATATAAGTACCATCAATGTAAGGTAGTGTACTTTATTATCATCTTATTAATATTTTTTCGTAACCAAAAGAACTCAGATTAAACGAACATTAAGAAAATAAACACAAAATGACAGCATGTCAATCTAGTAACGTTTAATCAATTTTAGCCAACCTGAGAAAAAATTGTCTATTTATTGCCGGAGCAACTTTGTTTAATAACAATATATAATTTTGTATTGAATTGAATAACTGATAATTTCACGTTAATAAACTAGTACTGAGTTGTAATAACCGTCCTTTATTTCATTGTAAATTGCATTATAAAGTTTGTGTACATTAGCGACGAGCGAGACTGACGACCAGCATTAGACGTCGGCAGCATGGCGAACTACTAGCGAGATTCATATGCCTGCCAATTGTGAGGGCAATTTGAATCAGTCAACACCGTCTAGAACGACCGCTCGATTACATTTTTTAATCGTTTTCATAAACAATTTGGCACCACCCGGGAATTAAAATTACACATTAAAGGACAGGTAAGGTTTACACTCGCGGGATATTGTACTGGTAGTTCATGAGATCGCGACGGACATCGTCAGCGTAACAAAAAGAAAAAGTAAGTAAGTAAACATAAAGTAACGACTACATCGTGTGAGGCTAACACACGATAAAACACCCTTTTACAGAGTACATTCAGAGCTACTCGTTACACCATACACGAAGCCTTTGACTTTGAAAAGGCATTTGATGGAGTTAATAGGGCAGGCTGTGAACATGAAAACTCGGTATGAGATACGCAGCAATAGTGTGGGTTTCAAAGGAGGAGATCAGATTTGGTTATACAATCCAAAGCATCATCGTGGTTGGTCATCTAATCTTCAGACTAACTGCGAAAGAGTGGGCAATAATGGCAAAGAAAGGGATCCCGCAACACCTCATTAGAGCCATATAAAGTCTTTATATGGAAAACAAAATCTTACTTGAGGCAGGAAGACTGAGCACACCTCCTGGTGTGGGCCTGATTAATTGAGTAGTACAACAAGGTTGTACATTTTCACCTTTACTTTTTAATTTATATACAGATGGTATGATAGACAATTGGCAGATAAACGTTCCAGAGGATTTTATGATTGGTGACTGTGGAGTCAACATGTTGTTTACTGTGACCAGGCTGTCCTGTTGAACTTAGAAAGTGGCTTGCAGGTGGCTGTACACTCATTGGATTGAATCTGCAAGGTTTCAGATTACAGGTCTCCACATTGAAGACCAAGGTGATAGCTTTTCATGGAGCTGATCGCAGATGAGCAAAAACGGTTGTAGATGGTACTATTCTGGAGCACACAGTTATTTTTGAATATCTGGGCTATAATGTGTCTTACATTACAAAAAATGACATGGTGGATAAGCTACATAAGTTCAACCACATGAGCTGGACCATGATGAAAACTCTAAAATCAATGAGTAAAGAAACCTGCCTGAAGATCTACAAGGTGATAGACCTCCCCACATGTCTCTAGAGGTCTGAGGATTGGACTTTAACATAATTCCAGGCTAGTTATATTCAAGCGGCTGAAATGAGATTTGTCAGGCACATGGGAGAATATACTCTTTAAGATCTCAAAAGAAATGCAGATATATGACAGGAACTAAATATTAAGGTATACTCCATAGGATTGCCCAATATTGGCTTCAATCGTTGGAACATCTTAACCAAATGTGTAACGGGACATTTAGGCCTACCGGGGGTAATATAAAAAATCATTGTATTTTGATAAAAATAATATTTGATTATGTAACGCTAATTTTGTATGTAATGTATGTACGTATGTAACAGTTTTCTTTATATAATAACAGTTTCGGCGATATGTAAAAAAACAAATTATCAGTAATAGAAACATGCGTGTGAAATGAAGGCAAATACATGAGGAGACTGGACTATGGAAATACTACGATTCAGCTAAGTAACCTACAAGAATAAAAAAAACAAAATTTTCAGTTAGGGTTCATGAAATTCAAATTTAAATATTTTCACAAAAATGGAGAGGTCTTAAAGTCGTGGGGTATATGTGTGAGTGGGTGAATGCAAGCGCTGGTTTCCGTTATATTAGTTAAGTTGTAGCGAATTATTTTATATTTATATTTTATATTTTTATTTTGAATATTACTGAAACAAAAATGTAAGAAAGGGAGAAGGAAGATTTTGTCTGTAATGATGGGGTTAAAGGGAATGTATGAAGTTTTTTATTTTTTGATTGAAAAAAGATAAATTTAATTGGATTTTATAATTTAATAAAGTAAGATTGATTTGAACATTAGAAAATGAATTATTAATTATTCCAAGCAACCATCTTGTTTTCAACTCATTTAAAATAATTTAAGTTGGCTATATAACAACATGGCGGCACTAGCCGTAAGTGTACAAAACATAAACAAAGCCTATTCGTAAGTTTATAAATAAAGTGAATTAGTTTGTTAGTTAACAAATGGATGACTCCCACACTACCAGAATACTATGAACATGTGTACAATCTGTACAGAAGTTGATATAGTTTAAGTATTATTCTGTTAAGAGATAAATTTGTTATAATGTTTTCAAGTATTGCTAAAAGTAGTAGTTTACCAGGGAATGATGTGGGAAAAACAATGGTGTTGAAAGTATTGATACCATTTTTAAAACTGTAAAATAGGTGGCATCACTTTATGCTGAAGTAGAATTATGAAAACTCAGATTCACAGTATAGAAATGTCATCTAACTTTTTCAAAAGTGAAATATTGTTATTATATATTGCAATGAAACACAGGATCCTGATAAGCAGTGCAGGCTTGTGTAAATACACAGACGATAAACATTCAAGTTTCAAATGGTATTTTGTTAGATTTGTTTTTTTTTTTGCTATAAGTTTTGTATTTTAGAACGGGTAAGGAATTAGGATAAGTCAAAGTGTGTATTATTGTATGTGCTATTCATTCATGTACTGTCAGTGGAAATATGCGCGTGTTCGCGAGTGGTAAACTTTTCCCTGCCGTGCGTGATATAAGTATCGAATCGTATTGACACTTGAACTGGACATAAACTATTATATTAGCTACAGTTTCCCTATATTTCCTAATCATAAAATCACATTAAAATATGATTTCTTTAAAATATAAAACTCGTAAAACGCATTTCTGCGTGAGATAGACATTCATAGATAACCATCTATGCATGCCCATGCAAATTGTATGCACTTCTCGGCATGAAACCACATTGTGCCGTGTGCAAAAATAACCATGTGACTTCTTTCCACCAATAAGAAGCTCGAAGGCAGTCGGAATTTTCTTCAGCCTGTGACTGCATGGGCAGTTCTTCTCATCTAGCTGTCACGAACGGAACGTGCAATTCTCGTGCAAGATTTGTCGCTTGCGAGAATCTGTTAAGTCCTTTTGTCGGTAGTAACAGGTGCGAACTCTTAGAACTGTTTATTTAATTCATCTTCACACACGTTATTGTTATTGAAACATAACGTGTATAAAAGGGAACTTAAACCGGGACTGTGTGAGGTATTCTACAGTACTGGAAGTATTCTATAATTTTTTATCAGGATAATATTATCATCAATAGTTTCCGCGTGAGTGGAAGATGTCTGCTTAGATGTCTGCTGACCGTGGTAGACCTAGTGTTACGCGTGAACACTTGAAGAGTCCGGATAGGTATAAGTCTAATATGCCGATTCTAGTTAATACCCACTGTGACCTGAGATAGTTTGTGAATTCTAAATACTGTATAAAATTCCAGTAATATTACCCTTAGAACCATTGTTCGTGTGCGGATCATCAGTGTCGACGTAGGAACTTCAGGACACCAGCCCAGCTGTAATCATCACCAGGGTCAACCATCTGTTATCGTACGCCATGCCTGATGACTCCACTACAACAAAGCCCCCCCCCTCAACATTGCCGTGGAAATCATCGTATATGTAATGTACCATAACTCATATATGAACACTAGTTAACATTTTAAGAGACTAAATTTGCAAACACTATTATTATTATTCTTGTCAAATATATCGCATAAACAATTTCATATGTCTTCTGTGCAATAAATAATCTTAAATCCTCCAATATAGACTTTTGCATTAAAACACACGTACTACCATATCCTATACGCCAATAGTTAAGTTATTTGTGTTGTCGCAATATTTAAAGTGCATTTTTAATGAACGTGTGTATTACATTATACATATTGTAAAGTAAATTTTACAAGTATTTTGATTGTATAGTAGTATTGATGATTGGTGTGTTCGTGTGGGTGTAGACACGCATCGGTATCTACGATAATGTTGTTTATCTAAAGGTGTACTCGTAATCGTAGAGGTTATTGGTGTTAATGTATTGTTTTCTATTGGGTACGCAGTAAGAGTTCACTCCTTTTATTTTAATATGATCCGCGCACTTTGTCGTGTATCTCACTTACTTACCACACTTGAATGCTTCAATTCTGTTCTTTGACGTTCCTTCTGAAATACATGCACTTCAAATACAACAACAAAAAATATTCAGATTGAATATTTAATATATCATCACACACAATAGTAAATGAAGCAATATCTGATGAATATTCTGAATTATGCTAAGACTTTTTAAATTCTTCCGCCACCTGTGTCAGAACTGATTAAAAAATAAATGAATTTACTTTTACTAGAAATGATACTCCTTTTGTGGTAATAAAATTGGAGGTTTATTAACAATTTGATAAGTGATAATATCTTTGACAATTAAAAACAATAATTAACAACCTTTCAATTACTGATTACAATAAAATTCAATAAGACTCTGTCTAATTCCTCAAGGCTGGTAGACCTGTTGTTAGTACAATAATTTAACTACATAGGTTATGTTACTTTGATTCAGAGAATTACCGTATTTCGCTAGGTTCTTTGAGGTAACATGATACCAGTCACAAGATGTAATACAAATAACTATATAGAATTAGCAATACTGAATAATAATTGAACAAATATAAAAAAAAATCAAAAATTGGTACCATATGTCTGGTATTTATGAAATTATCGTACGCGGGTATGCGCACGCATCTCTAATACTAGTGTGCAATTGTCAAGCTGTATGACTTGTACAGTATTTAAAAATGTATTACGTTCGTTTAATAATTAGTTTTAAAAATCATTTATTCAAAAGAGAAAAATTTCTCAAAAAACTCTTGTTAGCAAATCTATTTGATTTGAATGTTACTTGAGAACAGATCGGTAATGTTGAAATTATCAAGTTACCGTAACGATTTCTGAGGTTAGAATTAACCGGTGTGGTTACAAAGGATAAGTATTCCTTATTAGCTAATATTTCTTAGACTATACATGTAAACATATTATTCATAATAGTTTTTAATATGTTATTATCAGAATTACATTTATTCCGATTGTAAGAAAATTAATAAAGTAGATTTTAAAACATAGAAAAATTCAAGAAAAATACATTTAGTCAAACGAGTGACTAAATACTCTCGTATTCATTAACAATTATTTCCAAACATTATATTTTAAATTACTATAATTAATTAAAATATTTTTCTAATATTTTAATAATGTCGATTTAAATCTTTTCTCAATTCTGATAATTTAATTACTGTTTTTTCGATACTCAGCATTGTATGACTTGCGTAGTATCGAAAGTTAGATATTCATAAAATTATTAATTTCGTTTAAATATTGTTTAAATAAAACTGTACTCCCTGTTTCCTATTTAAAACTTCACTCGCAAGTATGGTCGATATTATACACTGACCTACTTGTTCAATTAACACAATTCCGCACTTTTTCACTCGTATGTATGAATGTTGTATTAAGGTTAACTGTATGTTGTGTACTGACGTAACATGGCGCGCACAGTTTTAAAATATATACTCTTTCTTTCTTGTCTCGAGCGGCGTGACCTGTACGTTTGGTGGTTGATCGTAGACTGTCTTGTACCTCTGAAGCGTCTCTCGGTCGTCTGCTGAAAGTCATTCATTCCATTGGCTGGATTCGTTATACTCTCTGACCCGAAAGCCTTCGTTTTATTAAAATATTTAATTTTTTGCCAAAATTGAGTTTGGGTTGGAGGCTTTTTTACGTCATCACTGGTACAAAAATTTAACTGGAAAGTTTAAAACTATCATAACTTTCTTATCTTACGTCCTATCGTTAATTAGTTGATATCAATGAATTCAGGGCGTTTTGCTTGTTAAAATAAGTCCAAAAACGCTTATTTTTCGTTCATTACTACTATTACAATAACGATTTTATTTGTTATTTCTGGTGCATCTTATTTTTATAAGTTCGTTACACCAGATTTTGTTTAAATATAATAAAACACTTCTTATCTAAACACTTTGAGTCTGTATCTCAGTCGGTTTAATTTATAATTTGGGAAAAACTGTTTCCTACACAAATCTCGCTATGGCGTCATTAAGCGTCCATGTTAGATTTTTCATAAATATGCTTATAACTGATTTTTCTTATTTAAAATGATCATATTACTATCTAATATTATTAATAATGTTTATTTACACAATATTACACTATAATATTTATGTATGGCTGTGGTTAATTTAATATTTACATAAGTTCAAACCTCTCATATGTTTCTTATACAATTTTTCATCTTATTTTTTGGTCTCTTCATATAAATCATATCATTTAATGATTGTAATTAGTGTACACACATAGTACCTAATCTATTATATATAATGGTTATCTTTTAATGAGCTCAGAACTATTTCATCTTTCAGCAATGGCTCTGTTCATGTTGTGTCATGTCATAATAGTCATTTATTTTTTCTAATACAACAACTAAATTGTTATTGTCCTATTTGGTTTGGATTCCCAAAGTAGCATTAGATATTATTCTAACTTTTGGTAATGTTTCCAATTACTTTTACATAAGTTTATATGCTATATTTTTCATAAATAACTGGTTGGTCATTGTTTGTTTACATTTGGTTTTCTTCATAATGGTCATTTGGTTTTCAAATGTTTGTATATAATATGACTGCTTTTATGGTCATTATCTGTTCTCAAAGTAGCTTTGGGATTTCCTCTTGCTACTGGTAACAATTGTAACAATCTGTGCTCAATATTTGATACAGTATTTTTCTTAACTAATTAGCTATACAATGGTTCAGCTTACTTCTGGTCATATGTACATGGTTAGTTGGTTTACAGTAATTTAGTTATAATACTGTTCTTATCATGTTTAGAATCTGTTCTCAATGTATTATCAGATATTTATCTCACTACTGGTAATACTCTTATAAAAATTGATATTGGTTTTGATACTGTACTTTTCTTAACTAAACTGGTATACTTTTCTCATTTCTGCTATTCTCTGTGTCATTATGTTTGACTTGTTCTATTTACATTGTTTTGCATCATATTACATTGTTTCTTAATATTTATTATTATTACTTATAATAAATTCTTATTTGATAACATATTTGATGATCAAATATTTATACTAATATGTATCATTTTCTGTTGTAATAGGTCTCTTCCTTGTGGGTTGTGTAACAATGTACCATCTGTTTTAGTGCAGTATTTTTCTACTACTAAACTGACTTCACTACGGTATATTAACATAATACTTTAGCTATTTTGTTACACATGTTTATACAATTCCTTCTTAAACACTAACACAAATCTTTCTTGTATTATTTGCAATGTTTTTCTGGTCAATGGTGGAATTTAATTCCTGTCATGTTTGATACTTAACAAATGTCTTTTATTTGTTGTCAGTTCTTTATGAACAATAACATAATTGTTCTATTTTGTTCTAATCTGGTGGTCTTATGATTATGTGTGTTGGTTACAACTTTATTAAATCAGTCACACTCATTGTCTGTGTTTATTTGACTATTTTTAATTTTTGTTGTTTCATCATGAAATTAACATATTTTTCACACTGTAAACTTCATCACTGTAATTGTTTGTGTGGTTTATTCAGTTGAAATAGTTAGTTATTCACAGGTTTCACATTTGTATTAAGTACACACTGTAATTGTTTGTGGTTCCTTAAATGTTTCACACTGGTTTTCTTGTCACACTTATAATCATTTCTTTTGTCACTTACACTGTTTTTAGTACATGTGGTTTATGTTGAGTCCTTATATCTTCTGTCCATCTTCTTTCTTCTTCTTGGTGCTCTTCCTGGTCCTTCTTCTTTCTTCTTTATTCTATATTTTCATCGTAGTTGCTATTTTTACTTATCTCCATTGTTGTTGGAGCTTGTTGATCCTTGTTTCGTTGATTCCCCTCACTGTTGGATCCTATTGGGTCTATTTACTGATATTTTGTTTTGGGCTTGTGGCATTTTCTTTCTTCAATTCGTAATTAATGTTGATATATTCGTATTCTCTTCTTCATTGTTGGATTTTTTATTAATATATTTGTAGATACACACTTATATACACTTATGTTTATTTATCTAGATATATTCCCATGTTTTTCTTATACTTGACGTTACATTCGTTTATATTATGTAACTACCATATTTTTTGGTACTGTTACAATATTGGTATCAGAACATACATATTTTATAGTGCTTTGTTATCAGAACCATTAAAATCATATTATTAGTAAAAGAACTCTAAGAACAGTAAAAATTACATTTATGGGTATATTACATAATGCACTGAAGGACATTATATATGGTTGAGGGATAGGATTCAGGTTTTTAATGATGTAAAATATTCTATCTTTAAACCTAAAGTTCAATGGTATGTGAACATTAACTGAAGGGTTAGGTTGGGTAATTCCCATCATTATAATTTATCACAGAAACGTTTCAACCACTAAACAATCTGTGGTTATCTTCAGGTAAGTGTCCAACCTAACCCTTCTGTTGATATAAAATATTGTTCCAGTGTTTATAAAAGTATAGTAATGTCACACATTCAATAAAATTTATGTTAATCCATTAATGTTTCTGAAGCACTACAGTTTTTACCTGCTCCGAATCCTGAAAGTGTTCTTGAAGCATACAAAAACCACACGTTGTCCGGACAGAACGCCATCAGATACCAAGCGGCGACCAACGGAATGCATGTCAAGATGCACACTATCCTACGACCCCACATGTCCATCAACGGTCCACATGTCAGAGCTCCAAACGGTGTTGCTATTACCATTAGACTCGCTGAAACATACACATAATACAATAGCATGTTAAACTGTAATTCTGCATTCTAAATTTTCCTACAGTTGTATCACAATTATTGCGATCTGAAGAGCTCTGACACAATCAGCTATTTCGTGAAATATACGCAGGTTCAAATATGAAATGGATTTTTTTTCCAGTGGCTGAGTAAGTAAATGTAGTACTGCACAGCTTGAGTGGATATTCAGATTTGGATTTCTCACAACAGAAGGAGTTAAACCTGCTGAAATGTTGAGGAGACTCCAAGCACAATACGGTGAAAAAACTCTTTCAAAGACTCAATTGTTTCATTGGCACAATTTTTACTGGACAGAAAACTGTGGAAAATCAACCCCACCAACGACGACCATGAACAAGTGTCACAGAAGAAAACATTCATGCTGTTCATAAATTTGTGGATTCAGATTGGCACATAAAGATTTCATAAACTGTTTCAGCAGTGGAATAATCAATAGAATTAATCAATAAAAATAACTTAAAATATTGGAAAGTGTCTCCCAGGTGGGTTCCTCGTCTCCTTACCCAGGAACAAAAACGCGTTTGTCTGGATGTTTGTGAAAGCTTCCTGACTTGTTATGAGGAGGAAGGGAAGATTTTTTTTGCACCATATTCTCACTTTTGATGAAACGTGGGTCCATCACTACACTCCAAATCAAAACATGTGTGCATGGAGTGGCAGAAGAAAGGGGAAGCCCACTCCCCAGATGCACTGGTCAAGCCCAAAACACGCCTGTCAGCTGAACAGGTGCTTGTAACCATATTTTCGGCCTCTGCAGCCGTTCTGTTGACAGATTTTCTTCATGAACGAAGAACAGTGAATGCCACCTATTACTGTAAGCTTCTGGAAGATGCAAAAGCTGTCTATTGCAACAAACAACATTGGCGACAAACATGTGACATCATTCTCCACAACAACGCAAGACCCCATATCACTGAACTAATGTGTGAGAAGCTAAAAAAATTTTATTGGACGGTCCTAAAACTCCCTCGTTATAGTCAAGGCTTATTGCTTTGTGACTACCATTAGTTTGGACCACTTAAAGAAGCGTCGGGTGACAGCGATTTGACAATGATTCAGGAATAGAGGAGTTCATGTGCAACTGACTGCAAACATGCACCTCTTCTTTCTTCCAGGAAGAAATCATAAGATTACCAATTCATTGGAAAAAATGTTTTCCAAATCAGGAGGTTACGTAGAAAAATTCTGGTTTATATTTGATATACCCTCGTAGAATAAAAAATAATGTCGTGTTCTAATTTATTTTTACCTATCCAGGTAGCTTGATCCTTGTCGACTTGGAGTGGGCTGTCAGGATCCATGACTTGTGGTAACAAAACAGCAGAGAATGCCAAGTTTATTCCTACTTGGACCACTAACGTGTACGCGATACATCCTGCAAAAATCTGAAACAGAAACAGTACATTATCGCATATATGTCAACAAACTCTTGTGTCAAACATATACCGTACTTTTTTTGGTTTTGTTTTATTTTATGAAGAACCTGTTGGTATCCTCTCATGTACTCTAATTACACAGTCTGGTTTTTATAAATTCTTTTGTTTACGCCAAAGTTTCATCGTCTAATTACTAGCTTACATCTCGCTGTAGTTGCACCATTATACTTTATTTTAAGCTATATTGCCAGTTAGAATACATCCTATCTCTCTATAAAAACAGATTCATTTTCTTATTACGAACCACATGACAGCTACATTTAACACTTTAGACATACACAAAGAACCAATGCTGCAAAAATGGGAGGAAATCGTGACAAAGACGTTGCTACTGATTGGACTGATAATGATATCCAGCCAACACTGTGTTGGAACAAGAATCTTATAAAATAGTGTTCAGAATTTGACTGTTTTTCATTGTTTGTTGGTAGAGACAAATTAACTTAGTTATTAGAGTGTAAATATAATTGTTCTAAGTTTAAATAATGAATATTAAAAACTTATTATTAAACTTATTTTGTTTGTGATGAAAGAGTAGACCTAAATTTAAGACCATTTTGTTAAAACCTATATTCATATGATCAGCATACTAAGAATATACATAAAATCTGCACAGAATGAGCTTAAAAATGATACACTGTAGTAGGTATTATTTTCTTAAAAGATGAACTTATTACAATTTTTTTAAATAACGCTAAAATTTACCAGGGAATAACACGAACAAAATAGTGGTATTGAAAGTGTTAAAAGAAAAGTCACGAAAGTGAGTAATTCAAAGGGTTTGTCTTTAGCAAGAACATAATGGAAATGGTTTTCTAATGAAAACAAAAAAACCACCACAGGTTGTAGTGCTAGACTGGGTTGGAATGGAACCTCAAAACAACAATTAAACTTATACAACTCATTCATTTCAATTGATCATAACAGTTACTATTTCAATACTACAACTAAACAGTGGGATATTAGTTGTAAAATGATGTACATATATAATTATCTACTTGTATAAATATGGAACTGGAAACAATTCTATGGCTAATTAATCATGGATTTACACTATTTACACTGTTAAAGGTGTTGGTCTCTTTACACTACTGTACTGAACACACACACATACACACACACACACACATGCATGTACACGCACACACACACACACTTCTTACTATTTATATTCTTGCAGTTATAGCATGTTTTTTTTTTAGAGATTTAAGGGTTCTTTGTTATATGTTTATTTTGTGATTCTTACATAGGATTTTCATAATTTTTCTCTAAAAGGAGGAACAATTAACATTTCTTTAAGCAAAAATGTGGAACAGACAAAATATGAAAATGTGTATGAATCTACTATAAGTGGAAACATTTTTTATTAAGAGAATATAATACAAAAAATGGTACAGAAATGCATTTAGTTTTATTGTCCACACTCGGAGGGCTTTGCTAGAAGGTTATCTATTTTTGTATACTTATCAGACTTTTGAAGTTGTGCCAGAAAATTTCTTTTAACATCTCTGAATAAAACTGTCTACAGGAAGGAAGTTTTTGAAATATGAGATGAATTCTCATTGTATATATTTTAAGTATGTTCTTTTATCGTGCTAATGAGTATAAAAATATTGATCATGAAATGAGTCTGTATTGTGCTATTTCTGACTACTGAACACTTATTTTTAGATAAAAATTCCTTTGCCTGAGCCAGCTTTCCCTCATTGTGAGCTTCATCAGTGGTTTGACAAAGCTTGCAATGAGCAAGAGCTGACTCACACAACATTAAAAAAATCTTTACCTAATAATTAGAGTTCTATTGTCAGAAACAATCCAATATGTACTCTCAATACTTGGGGCACAAAATCAAAGAAAAATTCTTTTCTACACGCACATATGCCCTGCAGTTCCAGGTAAAAAGACAATATTACCAATAGTTAAATCCATTTTTGCAAAAAATGAATACACATCTCATACCATTTATCAATGACTGACAGTTTGATCTACAATTTTATTTCATGCTTCAACTTTACTTTTATCACTATGTGTTAAACATCTTCGTTTACCACTATGAACTTATCTTTGTTTACTTACTTACTTCTGGGTTTTTAAGAAATTTTGAAAACACAGCATTCTTAAAATGAAACAGAAATATGATTTTCAAGCAGAGAATAATATTACTAAAACAATCAAAGTTGATGGTTAAAAAAAAGTGACACTTAAAACAAACTCATTACAGCAGGACTTTTAATAAAAAATCAGGACTGTTCTGTCAAAAGTTGGACAACTGGAAATCTTGTCTTAAAAAGACACGTGGAGATGTTTTTGCCTTTGAAAGAGTTGATGCTTTTTGATATGATGACCTTGGTAAACTGGCGATTGTCATATGTGAGGCTACTGTCATAATTCATGGAAATAAGAAGTTATAACAAATTGATCTGATGGATGAGTTGTTTTTAGTAAGTACTCCAAGGAAATTAAAAAAAAAAAAAAAAAAAAAAACAATAAAATAGCTTACTAGTCTTATACTGGGTAAGTCATAAAAGATTCAATCCACTTCATAATAACAATTACTCATCTCTAATACATTAACACATGAAAAATTTGTATACTTGTACCACACACTACAAATATTTTACTGTCTTCTTGCCAACACAGCATACTAAAACAAGCCATATAATGCAATACTACCATTATGTTGCAAATCATTCAATGGAGCAATGCAAGCAACTGTGCTAACAATCTTGCATAATAAACTGTTTAACAAGCCAAATGCTCAATATAGTTATTATAGTTTAATACAAACATTTTTCAAAATGTTTCTACTATACCACTTGGATTATTTTCTACCAGTATTGTGAGAACATCACACTTTTTTACCTCCCAGTGTCGTTTGCACATCAGCCAAACATTTCCTTCACGGTTGACATAATTCTGTCTTCAACAAAATTCCCACTTATGTTATTATATCAAGAATAAATCATTTTACATGAATCCACTCTCTTTTCTGTCTTTTAAAAATTCAATATTTGTTTTGCTCTTTATACATACTTCTCTACTGCCTCTAGCCTCCCCAAATTCCAGGTTTCATTTGTATAAAGTAATCTTTATTCAAACAAAAGCTTTTGTAAAAGCCTTCATAACCTCTAAATCCATATGACTATATTTAAGGAGGAGGAGGATAAAGAGAAAGAAAAGGATGAAGAGGAAGAAGACTACTAATTCCACGACGAGAAGTTGGAGAACATTTGAGTTAGGAGAAATTAAAAACATTGAAAAATGACAAAACCATAGCTTCAAAATTGATCAAAAGTTTGGCAACTGTCAAAATGGCAGTTGGAGAGAAGCTGAGAGAAGTGGGGAGTATGTCAGCAGAAATATCGACACAATAGAGCATGAGAAATGAGTGGATTAGGGAAATTATGAATGTGGACACAATCGAAAAAATAGAGAAAAGCAACTGACAGGATACAGGCATGTTCTAAGACAGCCCGTTTGAAAAAAATACCCAGTAATTGGCAACTGCAAGTAAAAGAAAAATTATACCACAATCTAGATGGAATGACATAACTGAAAAGGGAATAGTGACTGCTTACTAAGGGACTGAAAGAGAAGCAAAAATGAAAGGAGTTACTAGATACTGAAGGACCAAAACAATGGTAAGAAAATGGTGGGGAGAGGGAGGGATAGATAGATAGACAGAGAGAGAGAGAGAGAGAGAGAGAGAGAGAGAGAGAGAGAGAGAGAGAGAGAGAGAGAGAGAGAGAGAGAGAGAGAGAGAGAGAGAGAGAGAGAGAGAGAGAGTTAGGAATATATGACTAAACTGTCAGAAATAATTTTACGGGCTATAGCAGAGGTCAAGAAAACGAAAAACTGACAAAGCAGACAGTGTAGCATTTAATGTTAACATGTTCAAATAAAAAAAAAGATAAATGTTAACCTTGAATTTAATGATGGAAAAGATGGATTAACACAAAACACAAAACAAATGTAGATTATCTGCTTACCACACCATGTACAGATACATATTTTAACATAAAAAAAAGCTTAGTACAGATAGGTGATACTTGTGTTGTCAAATACAGGTGAGTCAATTCACTGTATCATAGACTCATACACAACATAACTCTTGCCTTACATATTTTTGAATAGTTTTGAATAACCATATAATAAATTAAATTTCTATAATTTTTTAGAACATGATACAAGTTATAATTTTAATTATGATTTAGCAAAGAAAACATCCTCGTTTCAAAATGTGTGATACAATTCAAAGTAGTCCTTGAAAGACTGGATTGAAGGGAAACTGAAATTTTATATGGTATTAGTGGTTACAGAATATATTTTAGGGGTTGGGCAGGGGCATATTTAAGAGGGGATGGATGGGACCACCTTCCACAGGGGTAAAAAAAAGATGGGAAGGAACTTCGTTAATCTCTAAATATTTAGTCTGTTTTATTACTTTTTCCATCTGTTTACGATGATATAGTAGTAACACTTTTTTTAAATATGAAATATAGGAAAATCAATTCGGTCAATAAGTGTCTTATAAACAATATTTTTATTGTTGTTGTATGGTTAATAAACCTGGGTTCTGGTGAAGAAATGTCTGAGGAAGAGAGAGACATCGGAGGTGAGACTCTTGCTATCTATTAAAGGCTGCATATTATAACATCGCCAAATTCAGGTCAATTTTGATAACAATAAGTATGTATAAAAAATGCTAAATAATACTATATTTGAATAAATAAATAATGTGGAGAGTAAAATATATATAAAAAGTAATTAACATGGAAGGAGAAGGAGCAATAAACCAAAAGTGATTAATAAAGAAACTCAAATAATAGACTGACAGACAAACGACATTGACCCAACCCCAGAGATTGGCCAGTTAAGAAACCAAAATAAAGAAAACAAGACGAGTGAAGGAGAAGAAGAATGAAAACCAAGAGAGAACAAACCCACGAGGAAGAAAACAAAATGAAACACGTCAAGAAAACTAGACAAGGAAAAAATATAGAGAAGGGAGAAATAATGTAATCCAAAATAATAAAGAAAATGAAACCGGTTAAGAACCAAAACTATTAATGAATGTTAATATTGATTGAATGACAATTATAAATAGTCAGTAATATGAAACAATAGATAAAAGTACACTAACCAAAGAGTTAGGGATATATGTAATTTGTTAACAAAGAAAGACATAATATTAATAATTTTATATAGATAGTGTGTAGAGAAAGAGAATAAAATGATGAGAAATAAATGGAAGTTGAACTAGTGAAAGTGAGTTATCCTAGAGTGATATAATACAAAAGAAACACTAAATAAATTATAAAGAACACTAAATAATTTAAGAAAGTGCAAGTGAGAAATAAATAAAAATATTGTCTGTGATAAAAATAGTAAGAGGAGAGTAGGCTAAGATAAAGACTTAATAAAATAACCTATGTTTAAGTTTTAAGAGTGAACAATAACATTTAACAAAGTTACAATGAATAATATTTAGAATAGAACATTGATTCAGTAAATAATGAACACTAAGTAGTGATATTCACTGTGATGACTATGAAATAGTATTGTTATAACTTAAGAATGTATTGTAAAGGTTTAAAGGTGTGATTCACAAGGAAAGGTAATAAGATGATGTTAACATGGGAGGGAGAGCAAAGAGCATTAGAACATAAGTCTGTATTAACATTAAGTAAATACCCATGTTATAAGGGAAGTTTAATGAAAAAAGTTCGATAGAGGTGAGATTGTTTAGCACCAGAACAACAAATAAGAAATAATGAATTGTATAAACTATTGTTTATGAATTGGATATGGCTGTAAGAATCATAGAGACCATAGACCTAGATGTTATATGTTATATTGGAAATGAATAGTAAATAATTAGCCAGTAATATTGAATAACACAATTGTTACATACAAAGATCACAAAAAGACTAAATTAAAACGCCTCCAGAGCCATTAAACCTAATTATAAAAGCAAAATAACGATTTAGGACTAAATGAAATATATTGTGTATGAAGTCATAAAAAACCAGTAATGGCTACTTAGATGTGAAACAGGCCTAACGGTCAAACATAAACAATTACTGATTGTATAAAAATCACCATGTAATGGACAAATCCAAGGTGACTAATTCACCAAGGCTGAATGGTAGTTATTATTAAAAACCAAATATTAAATTAAGGAATTATATAAACAGAGAAATGTAATTAGTAAGTATGAAATTAATTGTAAACTTAGAAAACTTGAAAAAACCCAATATTGTGGGATACCAAAATAATCTTTGTGAGAAAATATAAATGACAGTGCAAATAGATAATAACTAAGAAGGAAGATAAGAGGAGGAAGGAAGTCAGAAGATATAGTAAGATTTGAAAGGAATTCAAATATTGTTAACAATGTATTCATGTCTAGTTCGCCCAATGAAATTAATGATGTAACCATGGAAACGACGGTTTGACGAGGCAATTACCGTTGAATACAATTACTTGAAAAGTGACGCTCACGCAAACCAGAAGCGAGAATTCAGTACAACACATTTTCATATTTAAAACATCTTAAAAGTAAAATAATGTTTAGAAATTGATCGAAAAGGAGTCTGATGAGTACTGAACACCATTGCCTGATGAAGAAGACGTTTAAGGGAAGACAAAATATATAAATAAATCCAAACAACTTTGAAAAAGATGCCGAAGCTTGAATAAAGGACAAATGAAATATATTGCTACCTCAATCCTTCCTTCCCGACCTACAGAGTAATTCCGTACTACAACGCTGTTAAGTATCAATTAAATTATTTCAACTTCCAAAAATAAACGCACTTTGAATATTTCTCAATATATGTTGAATACCACTGAATCACTTTTATTCTCTTGCAAGGATTAAATCGTAATATTAAGACACTGAAAATTCGTTAAACTATAGAACTAACCTCATATTTATGTACGACTTTTAAACCACTTGTACGACACTCAAACAAACCAATTACCATTTCTTTTATGAATTTGCTAACTGCTATAATTTTTTATTGTTCGACTAAGCTTTTCGTCATTACTGACATCTTCAGGTCTTAAACAACGTCTATCAACTGTACGTTGTAAGCTTTTATACTTTAGGCCCCTCCCCTTATGTCATCGCCCCTCCTATTGGTTCAGCTGCTACCGCTCTTCACGGGAACTTTGTCTACCTTTTTCCGTTAGGCATTTTTCTAACGTCCGTCAAATTGTTTTAAGAATCTCCCGTTAATTTGTGTGAAGAGCGGTAGCAGCTGAACCAATAGGAGGGGTGATGACAAGGGGAGGGGCCTAAAGTATAAAAGCTTACAACGTACAGTTGATAGACGTTGTTCAAGACCTGAAGATGTCAGTAATGACGAAAAGCTTAGTCGAACAATAAAAAATTATAGCAGTTAGCAAATTCATAAAAGAAATAGTAAGGATGGCTGCTAATTTAAACAATACGAAGAAGGAAACCAATTACCATTACACATTACCATACTTAAGAAAAAACATTGTAAGGTTGTGTATTTTTAATATTATAATTGCATCTGAACCTTTTAACGTGACCAAAAGATCTCACAACCGTTGAACGAAATATTTGTTGATTGGCGTCAGAGTACGCCATGCTGTGTTTATTTGTATTCAAAATCGATTGGTTAACCCTTGAGTAGAGTCTTATAAAGAATTATCCGGTGCAGAATTGTATATAAAAAATTAATTACAACTTGTGTCTATAAAATATTAACTTCAAATTAATAATAAATCTATACTGTGTGTGTTAAATTGTGTTTTATTTTCATTAGAAAAGTGTATGTTTAAAACTATAATGTATAGCGTTGTTTCTGATGCGACGCCTAGCGCACAAGTAGCGAATACTGTAACTGCTGATTCGATTAACAAAATTTGAGAAAAGGCGGGACGGATTGAATTTGTCGCATCATTTGAATAAAACATTGGTAAGGAGACAATTTTAGTTGTTTTATACAAACAATTTGGCACCACCCGGGGATTATCCACTACGTTTGAACCTCAGATCGGGAACCACGATACCTGGTCACCAGTACGTTCGCTACGGACCCAAACATCGTGAGTTACATCGCCGTGCGAGGACGAAGTGGTAAGAAACACAGACACAATTTACACTCAGACACACTGTTACATTTTACAGAGGTATATTAACGACGGAGAACGTAAGGTATATAATAAATTGACGCATCCAACGTGTGGCATTATAACACGGCAGCCACGAAAATATATAACAATATTAAGAGATAGACTCTACAATGAAGACATTCGTAAAGAGTTGAACATTTTTAATATACAAGATCATATTCCAGAAAACAAAGAGAGATGGATTTCTTATCTGGATAGGATGCCAGATGACAGGTTGCCCAAGTATTACGATAATCTAGGAAATGTTGGTGAAGTGGTTGTATTTTGTTTAAGGCTGGATTTGGTGATTCATATATTCCTTGGAGGAGGAGGAGGAGGAGGAGGAGGAGGAGGAGGAGAAGAACTTCTAGCGTAGACATGCTCTGCCTCAATACCATCTTTACATCCACCCTTTTGCTGATCTATACTCCTTTTGTCAACAGGAAACTTATTCTTTGCTTCTTTCACGTCATATGGCTTACACGATCACCTCATTCGTTTTTCCTCTCTTGTATCCACAGTAAACGTTATATTGAGCATGTGTTTTCAAATCCTTTCTTACCTTTGTACTTTTGACTTGGTTCCTTAAAGTTTTATGCACTACTGATATCAGAAACTTTCATTTAATATGTTAAAAAAAATATGTGTGTCTAGCCTGGTGTCTGCTGTGTACAAGGCAAGTGGCTTGATAATCAAGTTGTACATTTTTACTTTTGTGTCTACTCTTAAATGATTTCTCTCAGATGTTATTCAATTATGTTGGCTTCATTTATTTGCTCAAACACATTTTCCTTTAAATTGCCTGCACCTGCACATTATTAAAGTTTACATCTTGATAATGAATATTTATCATGCTTACTTGCTGAACTGCTGCTACGTGTCATGCTCTGGACAAAGCCTTTCAGTGTCTCCACCATTATCAAGTCCTTAACCATGGCAGTCTTTAATCATGGTTAGGACTTGATAATGGTGGAGAAACTGAAAGGTTGTCTAGAGCAGTGGTTCCCAAACTTTTGAGTCCGTGGACCCCCCCAAAAAACTAAAAATTTCACAGACCCTGTCTGAGTTCTTAAATAAAAGAAACAGTAAATATGACACAAATGCTTATATTTTAATGAAAATATATTAAAATCAAAATTCTCTTAACTTGCAAAATATAATATTAATGATATCAAACATACTTTAATGTGAAGGATGAAGCCGCTTTTGAACAATTATCTCTGTAATACTGGGTTTAATGTCTGATAATAATTTCCATATTAAGTCACTCTCGACATCAAGTTTATTTCCCGACTTGGACTTTAAGTATGTGTGCTGGGAAAATGCGGTTTAATACAAATAAGTAGAGAGAAACACAGTCAAACACTTCAAAGCTTTTTAGCTTTTCTGGCGAGTTCAGGATAGTCAGTCATTACATATAACCAGACGCCAGCTAGCTGTAATTGGGAAAACTGTAATTTTAATTATAGTCAATTAATTTTTAACTGTCAGTAGTGTAAGAAATTCTTCCCTAATTATTCTTCCTGTAGTGTAAGAAAGAGATTAGTTGACAGCCCATCAGCAAACGGATTCCTTATTCACTTGTAACTATCATCCATTACTGGAAAATATTCCCTTAGCTGCAAGTGCAGTTGCTCCATATGAGACTTAATAACGTTGAGGATCTCCTTTGGAACATTTATCCAGACATCTGGATGAAATCAACCATGGAAGGAAATTATTGCACACTCTATGGTGTGTCCAATCCATTATGTTTATCTAAGTGACTAATTTGTTGAACTGACATAAATTCAAACAAATCGAAGTGCAGTAGTTCTACACTAGGGTTTAAAATTAGTGTGATAAAGTTCTTCTTCATCTTCTTTGGAAGTATAAGGCTCAAAGTGTATTATGTTGTCCATCGTTACAACCGACCATTCCATCTTTTCATTGGCCATCCCCCACCTTTTCTACCTTTAGGCACTTACAAGTGGTATTCTTGATGGGTCCATACATTATACGCAGGGGCGGATCCAGAAAGCTTCTATGGGGGGGGGGCAAAAGTATTTGTGGTGTGTGTGTGCGCGTACGTGTGCGCATAATTGATACCATGGGAATCAGAATGAGATAAATTTTTGTACAATAAAGGATATGTGGTTCTGCTATAGATTATAATGACTGAAAAACAATTGTTACAAAAGTAAAATGTATACATTCTACATTGAGTTTATTATTAAAGTATATATGTATATATTTACAAGTAATATACAAGTAAACTTCAAAAACGAAGATTTATTTAAATTTTAAAATTAATCAAATAGTTACATTATATATTTACTATACTTTATATTTCTTTGTACACTCTATCAGCTGTTTTCTATAATTAAAATGTTTTCTTTATATTTACATTTACTTTCATATTTTTTACTGATATTAGGAGAACACATACTATTATCAATATCATATACATAGAAATAAGGTATCTAATCTAGGACAAACTCGTCACAATGTTTCCTAATTTTGGCATCTCGGTTAACAATATTTTCTGGACTTACATTTATATCGCGATGGATATTGAGTAAAGCCAGACCAGTGAGCCTCTCTTGTTCCATCGTTGACCTCAACCAACTCTTGAGTCTCCGCAAGCTAGAAAACATTCGTTCTGGAGTTGCGTTAGAGACTGGCAGTGTGATTAGAATGCTTAGTAAAAAAATGTATTAAGGATAAACATCCTTATCACAGTTTTCTAGCATATCAATTGCAGTTTGTGGACATCCATGGTTCGCTCGTTTCCATTTTAACTTCCATGATTCCAATTCTGATTCAAACATTCTACGTAGTACCTCGATTGGTTTATTGAAGAAGTGTCCATATTTTACGATCAATTGCTGCATAATCTCTTTTTCGCTGTCATCTGTTTGATTAGGGAAAAGGATATGTAAAGTTGAAGTGTTTCACGACTGAATCGTGTCTTTAGATCACCCAAAATATGGTCAAGAGCCGGGATGTACATTGATTGCCTGAAGTAACTACTATTATCATTAACAATGACAGGGTGATTCTCTCTTTGAGTTTGTTTGCCAACTATTCGAGGTCTAGTCATCGATACACCTAATTCTTCGGCAATAACACAAGCCTCTTCAAAAAGAGTAGCAAAAACCAATTCAGCATTCTTGCGCCTGGATTCTAGTCGAATTATTGTATCATTTAGTTCCTCTTGCGCCGATTTCAAGTCCAAACAGATCCGTTGGAAAAACACGCTTAATTGATGGGTACACGTGAGTAAATCTGAGAGACATAGGATTGCAATGATTGTTTGACTATTACAAAGAGAGGATTTCAATCCTCTAGCCTTCACGGATGACTTTGGATCATTCCATTTTCTGACTGACTCCAGAGCAGAAATTATTTTTGGGAGCGCAGATCTAAATTGAAGGACACCATTGTGGCATTCTAGCCATCGAGTTTCACAGAGACCCGAAAGTTGGTGTCCTAATGCTTTTTTTAACACTTGTATCCTTTTTGGCAAAGCTCTGAAAAAATATATAGTCTCCTGCATTGTGTCTACTGCGTTTTTAATTTGACGGATTTTAGACGTTTGCGAGATAGATAAATTTAGAGCATGGTTATGACATGGCGAGTATACTGCATTAGTTGCTTCCTTCTTTATAGTTGCAACAGCACCACGAGCCTCTGACACCATCACACTGCATCCGTCAGTGGATATCCCAACACAGTTTTTCAAATCCAGATTGAGATCTCGCAATTTCTGGATGACAACTTTGCCTATGTCAATACCAGTTACTTTTGGTTCAGTATCGGTTACCTCATCAGTATTCTCGCCAAAAACGTTACTACGAATATCTATGAATCCGACAAATGATTCGTACACAGCATTCTCATGTAGGTACCTCAATATGAGTGTCAATTGTGTAATTTCAGAGCAATCTGCACTCTCATCAAACATAATACTGAATATTCCCGCAGATTGGATTCTTTTCAGAATTGTAGTTAAAATTTTATCACTACAAGCGCCAATGATTTCATTTTGAGTGGTTTTACTTATATATGTAGCACGCACAGAGGCATTTTTCAAATGATCTCTCAATATGGTATCGCCACTTTGAACTTGCAGTCTCAATAAAGCACGAAAATTCCCTTCATTAATAACACTAGAGTTTTCTAGGTTCAATGGACCATCGTCTCGATGACCCCGAAACGCTATGTTTTGCTGCCCCATTAAAATGATAGTTTCTACTATAGGTTTCAATTGGTCACGGTTTTCCTTTACCTGCCTGTCCCTTTCTGCGTTCACCCTATTTAAAATACATAGCTCCGAATGTTCATTTGTATTTAAAAAATCCTTTGCTGCTTGTACGGCATTTTTATGGTATTTATTATTATTGTGAGTGTCTAAATATCCATCCTTTCCATATAGTTTAGCGTAGGTATTTAGTCGTTCTGTTACTAACCGCTTCAAAGGAGTACTATTTTGTGGTCCTCCAAGATCAGCATTTACAAAAAGTGGACAGTATTTACAGAAGAATCCCTGTTTTGCATTCGAGTAAACTAACCACTCATAGGAATTCAAATGCTTATGACTTGCAAAACGCTTGGTTTTGTTGTTATTATGCAGGGAGAAAGAAAACTTGTAGTCTTTATCTGGAATCCACGGGTGTAAAAGAATATTACGTCTCGTCAAATCATCAATCGGTTTGCCCACGTAATTGCCGATATCGTACGTAGATCCTGTTTGATCATTACATGTTTTAGCTGTTCCCGCTCACGTGCTTGCTGTTCAGGTTTTGCCTCATTTAGAGAATTATTATCACGAGGTTCAGAGACAATGATTGTAGGCAGTAGATTTGACTCAAGCTCCTGTAAATCAGGGGATGACATAATAACTTCAGGCATTACATTTGCAAGAGACTCATCAGAACTAGGCGATGCAAGTTCAGCAGATAGAGAATGAGTTTTTGTTGGACAGGTTAAATACTTCTCAATGGTATTATCAGCCTTTCGTTTAGTTGTTGTCTTCTTTAATGAGGTTGACTGAAATAAAACAATATTCCGATCAAAGATATAAAAATAAATATAAAAATAAAATTGTCATGAAAATTGTATTCGTTAGGAATCACTCAACTTGTGCTATAAGGTGATGCTCAATAAATCAATTAAATTTTGAACAATTTGTAGGTAAAGTTTTTATTTATTTTTACTGCGACCTTGCGTAGGTTCGATTGTATGTTGAAGGATGAAGGAGGCATATTAATATTGAAAGCATGGCACTGAAATGTGAGCTTGAATTCCTAGAAAAGGGCATAATTATGAACTTGCAGTTAAATATTTACAGATAGGTTTTGTTAATATAATAAAAGCGAATGATGAATTATAAATTAACGAGATGAGCATCAACACACATATGGAGTGACTAATTGAAGCAACATTAAATGTGCATTATGTTTGAATTATTAATTTGTAAGTCGCTTTAGCATGAGCGCCACATGCTTTCATTTTCAGCGAAAATTGTAATAAAATTTTTGTTAAATTGCTATGTTAACCAAGCTATTTTGGAGAAAAACTATTTTCCACACGATTTCTATAACGTCTGAGAAGGTTTAACAATAATAAAACCAAATACTTAAACCACCATTTAATTTAAATCTATAAAATAAAATATTGAAATAAAATATATGTATAGCAAATAGTCAGACATATTACGGCGTCAAAATATATTTTTTTGTCAAACGATTTCACAATGAAACAGAAGTTACTTCAAGTAGCCTACTTACCGACATGTTGAACATCGATAAATTCAGATGAATGTGGGAAAATCTCTGCAGTTCTGTTAAGTCTTGATTCTGGCTCTAATGCAGATTTGAGGTTAGTGATCCTTCTTTCCTTTGTTACACTTTGTAGCTGAGTAAACTGACTAACTCATTAGGTAAACGCTCTACTGCCGTAGGTACGGCCAATTTGTTTTCAGCATGTGGCTTGCTGATACCCAGAAAAAGGGATTAAGTTTATTTCTGTAGTCCATGCAAACCTTAGAAAATAACCATTGTGTTGTGGCAGCGCTTTTGCCTGCCTCTTAGCTTTCACACCCATACAATACAAACACATGTTACCGTTACTGCCATGAAATACTAATAGGGTAGAGATTATGGTTATTGCCACCTTTAAGGATTTATAGCTGCTTTTATCTTTATTTCTTTAATACTGTAAGGAAAATTATAAATCAAATTGCTTTAATACATTATTTGGAATATTTTAATGCTGAAAACTTTTTTTTTTTACAGAAAACGATAAAAAACAATTTTAAAATAGATGTTAAAGTTAAAAACTCGATTTGGCACAGTTATCGCCACCATACCATATAAGAACATCTTTTACAAAAATTTTGCGAAACACGAGTCAATAGATA
The DNA here is from genome assembly GCA_034769895.1 of Magicicada septendecula. Classification (NCBI taxonomy): domain Eukaryota; kingdom Metazoa; phylum Arthropoda; class Insecta; order Hemiptera; family Cicadidae; genus Magicicada; species Magicicada septendecula. The sequence goes on from CM068372.1 coordinate 378,376,560, forward strand.
ACAGAACAAATTTTTGAACATTTTGAGACTCTAAAACTATTCGATATTTTTTTAATTAATGAAATGCCCACAGGTGGCGGAAACCGTACTCTCTACCCTACATTGTTTGTAGCAGGTACAGGACCCTATGGTGTGAATTGTGAAAGTTTCATAAGTACCGCCGACCTAACGACTATGAAATACTGCAACCTGCTACGTTTGTATTTGACTACATCGTAGGAAAACACATATAATGAAGCAAGAGGGAGAGCAGTAATTCGTTATTATAATTCCGAATTACAATTTTTTGGGCCTATGGGAGGGGCAGTTGCACCTAGTGCCCCCCCCTTGGATCCGCCTATGATTATACGTGATTAAACCATGTCATTCATTGGTCGGACAGCTAACTCATGATGGATGTCCTCATTCCTTTTCCTATCTAACATCGTATACCCGGCTACCGACCTAAGGACCCTCATCTCTATACTTTGCAGTCGACTTTCATGTGCATTTGTCATTGTCCATGTTTCAATACCATATAGGCAGCTTGGAATGGACGTCACCATGTGACAAAGTTTGCAGAAGAAACGTCACTCAAGCTGCTGGTAGAGAGGGATATTTTTTTTTTAGCTGGAGTAAATTCAAAGCTTTTAAATGAAATCTGTCATTTGTTTTGGGTATATTAAAATATTTCTTGCAAATTCAGCTTTCGTTTTTGTAACTGTATTTTGTTTAATTTTATTTGTGTACAATCTGTAGAGAAGAGTTCAATAAAAAATCATCATCATCATCATCATCACCACTCCAAGGATTAGGCCGTAGACCTGTCCCAGAATCCATCTCCTCCTCAGTCTACTGACTTATCTCTTCCCAGTAGGGCGATAATCCAAGACAGCCACAGGTAGGCTTGCATGCAAATAAACAGCCATATCAGGCATGTGGTTCAAGTGTTCACACCTTCCTCTTCTGTGGTCTTCAATCTTCTGGTGCAATGATACAATGTTTAATTCGTGTCGAATACCCTTGTTCCTTTTCTGATCCAGGAGAGAACAGCCTTGCGCCCCTCTTAGAAATTTCATTTCATCCACCTGAATCCTCTGTACATCCCTTTTACCAAGAGTCCATGTCTCACTAGTATACAAGAAAGTGGGGACAGCTACAGTTTTGTAAAATTTCATTCAGGTAGCCTTCTGTGTTTTATTTTTCAGGCACCTATGAATCCATTACAAATTATAAGATTACGGACATTAACCATCATAAGTTAAAATTAATAAAAACGACGTTTCAGCCTCTATAGAATCAGAAGTCGTCTTCAGGCGAACAATAAATTAATACAAAGATAAATCTATCATTTGTAATGAGTATATTGATTAACCATTGATTAATGATAATTTTAAGTACCTATGAATCATTCCACAGACATCTCTAAATTTCATTATCTTACGATCCCAATCAATATTGGTTCCATATGAGATATCACAACCCAGGTAATTAAAATGACTAACCTGATCAAAAATCTGATTATTCACGACTATCTTAGTTCTTACAGGATACCTGCCCTTAAATGCCATTGTTTTAGATTTTGTAGCAGAGATCTGTAGCCCACAGTCTTGAATGATGCTATTGAATGTAAATATTGCCCTTTGTAACGGGTCTTCCGTTTTCTGTATTACTACCTTGTCATCTATATAAAGCAATGAATTCACATGAATATTTCGCTGAAGTGATATTCCCGAGTCAACTTTAGTTGTCCATACTCAATAAAAAATCTCTGCATAAATTATGCAACTAAAGACAGTAGTTGCTCCTCCTTTTTTTCTTTCAGACCTTGTTCAGTTTCTCCTGAGATACTGACTGTAGGTTATAAATTGTGACTGACAAAATAAACGGATTTTATATATTCAACTGATACTCACTCACTTGTGGCCAGACATCTCTGAAAACTGGATACGTTTCTTGTTCTTGTGATTTCCTGTTTTCTTCCAGTAACCTGCGGCAAACAAAATACTTCAGTATAGACACAATGTTAAAATACAGTAGTAATGAATATAATGGAAGTAATGTTACTTACAATTAAGGAACAGGAGAAGATGGAACAGTTCAAAAGCAAAAGTTGAAAGGAAAAGTTGGAACAGTTATAAGGAATACTGGAACTTATATATTTAAGGAACGTAGATGCATATTTCCATCGCAGATGCACGGAATGTCATGGCCTTTAATAGAATTCAAACAATTCTGGCTACAATTGTTATAACGCAGATGTTGCTACTACACAACTTCACGAATAAGTTAAATTCACATGTGGTAATTTTGTAACCAACAAGAAGGAGGATCTGACCTGTATACAGACAACAGAGAAAGAGATTATACAGGGGTTGCCCCTACAGACCAAAAGAAAAAAAGGAACATATAAGTAAACATTATCATGGAAGATAGAGATGGATGGACCATGAACGATGGATGATGGGATGGGAGAAGGACTGACAGCCATAAAGATAATAAGCATGCAAGAAGACATGTTCCAGAATTAGCTTATTACAAAAACTGGCAAAACAGACTAATACGAGGGGGGACCCAAAAGTAATGAGAATTTTTCTCTGGCAGTTGGTAGAACGCTAGTTCCAACTTCTCCCGCTAGGTGCCTTCACTAGACACCATTTTGTATCAGTTGCCCTAGCGGCATTGTTGTGGAAACATTAGCGCGGTCAGTGTGACTATTTTTTGTAAGCGCTGTTTCACGTTTTCGGCGATTTGTCAATGGCAGACATTAAATACCAACGTGCTAACATCAGGTTCTGTTTCCTGTTAGGGAAATCAGCAGCAGAAACTGTCGCAATGCTTCGGATGGCTTATGGGGAGGAAGCTTTGAGCCAGGCATGGATTTTGAGCCGACAAGAAAGCACACTCGGAACGAATTTTGCTGCAACACGTTTCATCTTCAGATCTTCAGTCGAAATTCATTGGCATGATCTCCAGGATATTCCAGTCATTTCCTCCAATTCATCGATTGTTCTATGACGATCGAACATGATCGCAACACGGATTTTTTCAATGTTTTCATCCATTTTGGAAGTCGAGGGACGTCCTGGTGTGGTTCGTCTTCAATTGACATTTGACCACTTTTAAAACGAGAAAACCACTCATAAATCCTTGCCTGGCTCAAAGCTTCCTCCCCATAAGCCGTCCGAAGCATTGCGACAGTTTCTGCTGCTGATTTCCCTAACAGGAAACAGAACCTGATGTTAGCACGTTGGTATTTAATGTCTGCCATTGACAAATCGCCGAAAACGTGAAACAGCGCTTACAAAAAATAGTCACACTGACCGCGCTAATGTTTCCACAACAATGCCGCTAGGGCAACTGATACAAAATGGTGTCTAGTGAAGGCACCTAGCGGGAGAAGTCAGAACTAATGTTCTACCAACTGCCAGAGAAAAATTCTCGTTACTTTTGGGTCCTCCCTCGTATATTACTTTACGCGTTAAACTGACAATATTCACTTTTGTTTAATAGAAACATAAAACACAACATTTTAATGCATTGTGAGATCTGATGTAGACTTGGCCAGGTGTTACTTGTTTATATCTAATGTCTCCAATCTTATCACAGCACTTCCTACAGTACACACTATAATTATAATTGCACCAACCATGGTTAAGTAGTATATCAAGTACTTGTTTACTATTATGTTTTCATTCTCTGAATTTAATTACCGTTCATCATATGAGCTGTCTGCTGTGCCTAAATTATCTGGCAGGTTGAAGGTCACACTGATAGCACATTTCACTAACTGTGTGTGCACTGCTTTTACTTTACTTTATCACACACACACACACACACACACACACACACACACACACACACACACACACACACACACACACACACACACACACACACACACACACACACACACACACACACACACACAGATTATACAGTATAATCATATTTGCAGATGCATGGAATGATGTGGTCTTTAATAGACTTCAAACAATTCTGGCTACAAATGTTATAATATAAAATTTTGGTACTACAAACTTCATGAATAAGTTAAATTCACATGTGGTAATGTTTTAACCAACATAAAGCAATTGTCTTCCAACTGAGTAATAAACATATTCATTTTCTTCTTTTATTACTTCCACAAGTATGTTACAATGTTTAAGGTTTCAAAAATATGATAAACAAATATAATAATATTTTTCTGTAACAAATAATTTACAAAAGTCTATAACAAACTAGATACTAAAATTTATTCGTAATAATAAAATAAGCATTCAAGAAAAACTTCAAGATTTTTGGTTAATGGATTTCATGGTGGAGACATATGCGGGGGGGAGAGAGAGAGAGAGAGAGAGAGCACATGTGTAAATGAAATTAAAAAGTAAATCCTTAATTTAATAGTGATTGTGAATCAATAATGATCAAAGCTTAATGAGTTTGAGTCAATCAGTAGACACAATTTTAAAACCATTTATGTCTATGCTTTAATAATTTGTTATCATCTATGTAACGACTAATTTACAATTGTCCTAATGAAAACAATTATCAAAACTTCAACACAAATGGTTTAAAAATTGTGTCTACTTAATGATAAAAATTCGCATAAAACCCTTTAATAAATGTAAAGTTAAAACTAAATGACTTTTATGGAGCATTTTTATAAATAAAGATCATTCAAATCTGCTAACTTGTTTTTCTTTTTTGTTTACTTGATTATTGTAATTAAATTTTAATTTCCAATCTATTACAAACTGTTTACAAATTACTTGTTAAAAAATCGTTTATTACTGTATTTCAGTGGTAACTAGGTTTTACCATGCAGGGGATGTTACTGACCAACACTTTCCATGAGGGAGGGGGTAGATTTTTCCATGATGGCAGGTTACTGATGATTAACAGGAGGACTGGCAATAGTAGAGAATTCAACAGTTATAGCCTACTCCTATGTAGTATTATATCACAGTTTGCATGCGATGTCATACCTGCCTGTAGGTTATACCTGTAAGACCTGCTCATTGGCGATTACCCACAGTTCGAACTCACAGTAACGTCCGCTTTGTTAATCACCTTTTTACTGCTATACCTATTTATTACAAAGGTTTTAAAAATATACAACACTACTTAACACTTGGTTAAGTTTCACAGTTTATTATTTACCTCTGACAGCTGTTTCAGCTTATTAAGCTATTCTCAAAAAGATCTACGGACAACTAAACAAAGAATGTAAGGGTGGTGAACATGTGTGTGGGGTGTGTATATGGAGGGGGAGGGGAAGAAGCTTTTAAGGGTAGATCAAGTGTCTGTAAAAACTAAGAATAATCGGAAGGCAAAATATAAAAATTAGTTAAACTAAATAACAACTTTTAATAAAGGGGATACACAGATTTCAGTTTGTTCATTTGTTAAATTTTTGTTACTTTTGATTGCTTTTCTAATTTCTAGAATTTCTAATAAATGCATTTTTTTACCTTTTTGTATGTTGTGCAGTAATGTTACGTTTTTTTATCTATGAAGTGATTATGTTGTAAGCAATGATTTGTAAAACCTGTATTGGCTGTATTAGTTAAAATCGCTTTCTTATGTTCAGAAATGCGATGTTTCAGAGCATGGCCACATTGTCTGATATAAATAGCATCCCAATCTACACAGTGTATTTTATAAACTCCATTTTTCTCTAGTATGTTTGATTTTTCTTTATTGTTTACTAGTAATGAAAAAAGATTACATTTGCTTACTGACACCATATTAAGACCATGCTTTTTTAACCTATTATTGATCCTATCTGTTATAAACGGAATGTAATTTGTTAAATGAAATTTTTTGTTACTCTGATTTGGATATATGGAACAAAATTCTTTTCAAATAATTTTCTTCTGTTTTTTTTTTATTAAAGAGTCTATTATTCTTTTGTCATAACCATTATTTTCTGATATGGTTTTTATAACATTTTCTTTTAATTAAGATTTTAATAAAGGAAATTGGATAGCCCACATGAGTTTTTGTGATTTTATGAAACTTTTTCACCCACTTTTTGCAACCTAATGTCAAACAATTTAGAAATTTTCAAAAATGAACAATATATTCAGATGACTGTGGTTAAAATTCCCTCCAATTCGATACACCACATGGGCTATCGCGATTTTTCACACAAGTTTTATCCCTCACATTTTTGTCACTTGCTTCCTTATTTTTTGGGGGGATCAATCTAAAAAACGATAAAAAATATCGGTATGGAGAACCGTTCATGACTTCCATGTTCTAAGATTTATATTTAAAATCATTTTCGAAATCAAATATTTCCATAGAAACTACTTCTTTCTACTTACTGCTTCAGCCTTAACCACAGTACTGTGGTCACTAACGTATACCACCTCACATTATCGCACTCGATTTTCACTGATGATGGAAGTCGATGGCACTGCCGAAACGTCTGGTTTTGCAGAAAACATTGGTCTACGGTCAAACAGGATGGGGAGGAATTTTAACAACAAACTACCTCTTTGTTGCCAATAACGTAATACATATATAAAAAATTATCCCCTCCCCCTTCAACTATAATTTTCATTTATAGAAAATTACCCCCACCCCGTTCAACTAGCCTCTTCATTTATACATATTTCATCTACGTTTCTACAGTGGATTATTAAGATCTTCTTATCAGGATACTTTATTTATCAAAATTAAGTACTTTACTCTTGTTACAACAAAAAATGTTTCTGGTAAACTACGCTTTCCCTGTAACTGATCTTCACCAAAATCAATAGGCCTTGAGTCCTCTACAACTCAGGCACATATGTAAAAAATTATTTGATTCTGTTTGAATTTACGGCAGTTATCGTTCATCAGGAAAAAATTTCTCTTGTTACAACATAAAATGTTGCAGGTAAACTACCCCTTTCCCTTAACCAATCTTCACCAAAATCAACAGACCTTGAGTTCTCTACAATGTAGGAATGCACACAAAACATTATTTGATTCTGTTTGAATGTGCGGCAGTTATCGTTCGTCATAGAAAAAATTACCATTGTTAAAACATAAAATGTTGCAGGTAAACTACCTCTTTCCCTTAACCGATCTTCACCAAAAACAATTGGTCTTGAGTACTCTACAATTCAGGGCTGTATGCAAAAAATTATTTGATTCTGTTTGAATTTCCCGGGCTCTTATCGTTTGCCATAGAAACAAAGTCTACACACAGACTGACAGACACACAGACACTTTTCAAAAAATGACTTTTTTCATGTTTTGAGGGTAGTACAATCAGAATCTGCAATTATCTCGAACACGATTTTTTTTGCCATCACCATACTTCCATTTCCTTATGGATAGGGTTTTGAAGGTAAAAGTATGGACACGCATGGCAAGTTTTACAAAAATTAGTTGATGTGATCAAAAGTTATTGTGAAACATATCTTAGACAGACAGAGAGACATTTGCCAAACAGTCAAGTCAAAACTGAGAACTCAATTAACTTGTTTAAAAATGTCATAAAAACCAATATACAACTCTAGAATCAAACACACTGTAACACAGTAAGAATCACTAAAAACACAATTTTTTTTAAGACTTATAATTATAATGAGTATTACTAAAAATATGTTCAGTCTTTAAAGGCTGGCCAAAATAAGAGACAAAAATAAGAAAAACAGACAAAAATGAGATGAAATTGAGACAACTCATTAGCTGTACAGTATAGTAAGTCTGCAAAAATCAGAAGACTTGGCAGGAGGGATGTTATCCTAATGCTAATTATGGTAAATATGCATAGTATGCAATAGAATAATAAAAGTAATAAATATAGTTGTTATACAATAGCAGCAAATTCACTTTACTATTCTGTGTCAAGTTAAAAATTACCATATATGAATTTATTTTAATGAGGGTTAGTAGATCAGTGGGAGTGGCACCTGGGTACTAATATAGAGGCCCCGGGTTCAACACCCTGCACACCATAAAATAAAATCCATTTTACTACCATGTTCCATAAGGAAATGGAAGTATGATCATGGCAAAAAAAATCGTGTTCGAGGTAACGGTAGATTCTGATTGTACTACCATCAAAACATGAAAAAATCATAATTCAGCTTTCAATTTCACACCTGCTTGTCTATTACATATTACTAAAATTAATTTAAATATTTATGTTAAGTCATTTTACAAAAAGTGTCTGTGTGTGTCTCTGTCTGTAGAATTTTTTTTCTATGGCAAACGATAACAGCCGCAAATTCAAACAGAATCAAATAATTTTTTGCATACGGTCCTGAATTGTAGAGGACTAAAGGCCTATCGATTTTGGTGAAGATCGGTTAAGGGAAAGGGGTAGTTTACCTGCAACGTTTTAAGTTTTAACAAGAGTAAAGTGCTTAATTTTGATTAATAAAGTATCCTGAAAAGAAGGTCATAATAATCCAGTGTAGAAAGATAGATGAAATATCTATAAATAAAAAGGGTAGTTGAAGGGGGAGGGGGTAATTTTTTTAATAAATTAAAATAGTAGTTGATGATGGAGGAAGTAAATTTTATAAGTTTTACTTCCATGTTCCATAAGGAAATGGAAGTATGGTGATGGCAAAAAAAAATCGTGGTCGAGATTATTGCAGATTCTGATTGTACTACCCTCAAAACATAAAAAAAAAGTCATTTTTCAAAAAGTGTCTGTGTGTCTATCTGTCTATAGATTTTTTACTTCCATGTTCCTTAAGGAAATGGAAGTATGGTGATGGCAAAAAAAATCGTGTTTGAGATTATTGCAGAATATGATTGTACTATACTCAAAACATGAAAAAAGTCATTTTTCGAAAAGTGTCTGTGTGTGTGTCTGTCTGTAGATTTTTTTTCTATGGCAAACGATAACAGCCGAAAATTAAAACAGAATGAAATAATTTTTTGCATGCAGCCCTGATTTGTAGAGTACTCACGACCTATTGTTTTTTGTGAAGATCGGTTGAGGGAAAGGAGTAGTTTACCTGCAACGGTTTTTTTTTTATCAAGGGTAATTACTTCCATATTCCTTAAGGAATGGAAGTATGGGGATGGCAAAAAAAATCGTGTTCGAGATTATTGCAGATTCTGATTCTACTACACTCAAAACATGAAAAAAAGTCGTTTTCCGAAAAGTGTCTGTGTGTCTGTCTGTCTGTCTGTAGATTTTTTTTCTATGGCAAACGATAACTGCCGCAAATTCAAACAGAATCAAATAATTTTTTGCATACAGCCCGGTTTTGCAGAGTTCTCGCGACCTATTGTTTTTGGTGAAGATCGGTTGAGGGAAAGGGGTAGTTTACCTGCAACGGTTTTTTTTTTAGCAAGGGTAATTTTGTTTGTTTGGCAAACGATAACAGCCGCAAATTCAAACAGAATCAAATAATGTTTCGCATACAGCCCTGAATTGTAGAGTTCTCAAGACCTATTGTTTTTGGTGAAGATCGGTTAAGGGAAAGGGGTAGTTTACCTGTAACGTTTTATGTTTTAACAAGGGTATTTCCTATGGCAAACGATAACAGCCGCAAATTCAAACAGAATGAAAAGATTATTTGCATACAGCCCTAAATTGTAGAGTTCTCAAGACCTTTTGTTTTTGGTGAAGATCGGTTAAGGGAAAGGGGTAGTTTACCTACAACGTTTTTTTAACAAGGGTATTTTCTATGGCAAACGATAACAGCCGCAAATTCAAACAGAATCAAATAATTTTCTGCATACAGCCCTGATTTGTAGAGTACTCAAGACCTATTGTTTTTGGTGAAGATCGGTTGAGGGGAAGGGGTAGTTTACCAGCAACGTTTTTTATCATGCGTATTTTCTATGGCAAACGACAACTGCCGCAAAATCAAACAGAATCAAATAATTTTTTGCATACAGCCCTGATTTGTAGAGTACTCGCGACCTATTGTTTTTGGTGAAGATCGGTTGAGGGGAAGGGGTAGTTTACCTGCAACGGTTTTTTTTATCAAGGGAAATTTTTTTTTTTTTGGCAAACGATAACAGCCGCAAATTCAAACAGAATCAAATAATGTTTCGCATACAGCCCTGAATTGTAGATTTCTCAAGACCTATTGTTTTTGGTGAAGATCGGTTGAGGGAAAGGGGTAGTTTACCTGCAACGTTTTTTTAACAAGGGTATTTTCTATGGCAAACGATAACAGCCGCAAATTCAAACAGAATCAAATAATGTTTTGCATACAGCCCTGATTTGTAGAGTACTCAAGACCTATTGTTTTTGGTGAATATCGGTTAAGGGGAAGGGGTAGTTTACCTGCAACGTTTTTTTATCAAGCGTATTTTCTATGGCAAACGATAACAGCCGCAAATTCAAACAGAATGAAATAATTTTTTGCATACGTCCCTGAATTGTAGAGGTCTCAATGACTTTCGATTTTGGTGAAGATCGGTTAAGGGGAAGGGGTAGTTTACCTGCAACCTTTTACGTTTTAACAAGAGTAAAGTACTTGAAAATTTATTTAAACTTTTTGAAACAATGGTAATTGTTAAAAATAAAATAATTTTGTTGCCAGGCAATAAAATTATAATTTTTTCATTTTAATGTAATATAATATTTTTCATTTAATACAGCAATAAAAAGGCAGGTAAGACACAGCCTGGTTGTTTGGCTGAAAATGATTTTAAATATAAATCTTAGAATATGGAAGTCATGTATGGTTCTCCATACCGATATTTTTGTTTGTTTGGCAAACGATAACAGCCGCAAATTCAAACAGAATCAAATAATGTTTCGCATACAGCCCTGAATTGTAGAGTTCTCAAGATTTGTTGATTTTGGTAAAGATCGGTTAAGGGAAAGGGGTAGTTTACCTGCAACGTATTATGTTTTAACAAGGGTATTTTCTATGGCAAACAATAACAGCCACAAATTCAACCATAATCAAATAATGTTTTGCATACTGCCCTGAATTGTAGAGTTCTCAAGACCTTTTGATTTTGGTGAAGATCGGTTAAGGGAAAGGGGTAGTTTACCTGCAACGTTTTATGTTTTAAAAGGGTATTTTCTATGGCAAACGATAAGAGCCGCAAATTCAAACAGAATAAAATAAGTTTTTGCATACAGCCCTGATTTCTTGAGTACTAAAGACCTATTGTTTTTGGTGAAGATCGTTTAAGGGAAAGGGGTAGTTTACCTGCCACGTTTTTTGTTTTATCAAGGGTATTTTGTATGGCAAACGATAACAGCCGCAAATTCAAACAGAATCATATAATATTTTGCATACTGCCCTGAATTGTAGAGTTCTCAAGACCTATCATTTTTGGTGAATATCGGATAAGGGAAAGGGGTAGTTTACCTGCAACGGTTTTTTATCAAGGGTATTTTGTCTATAGTAAATGATAACAGCCGCAAATTAAAACAGAATCAAATGATGTTTTGCATACAGCCCTGTATTGTAGAGTTCTCAATACCTATTGGTGTTTGTGAAGATCGGTTAAGGGAAAGGGGTAGTTTACCGGCAACGTTTTATGTTTTAAAAGGGTATTTTATATGGCAAACGATAAGAGCCGCAAATTCAAACAGAATCAAATAAGTTTTTGCACACAGCCCTGATTTGTTGAGTACTGAAGACCTATTGTTTTTGGTGAAGATCGGTTAAGGGAAAGGGGTAGTTTACCTGCCACATTTTTTGTTTTATCAAGGGTTTATTGTATGGCAAACGATAACAGCCGCAAATTCAAACGGAATCATATAATATTTTGCATACAGCCCTGAAATGTAGAGTTCTCAAGGCCTGTTGGTTTTGGTGAAGATCGGTTAAGGGAATAGGGTAGTTTACCAGCAACATTTTATGTTTTATCAAGGGTAATTTTTTTATGACGAATGATAACTGCCATATATTAAAACAGAATCAACTACTCTTCTGCATACCTTTTTGAATTATATAGAACTCAAGGTCTGTTGATTTTGTTGAAGATGGGTTAAGCGAAGGGGTAGTTTATCAGCAACGTTTTATGTTTTAAAAAGGGTAATTTTTTTTATGACGAACGATAACTGCCGAAAATTCAAAGAGAATCAAATAATTTTTTGCACCCTTTCCTGAGTTGCAGAGCGCTCAAGGTTTACTGATTTTGGTGAAGATCGGTTAAGGGAAAGGGGTAGTTTACCTGCAACATTTTATGTTGTAACAAGAGAAATGTTTCCATGACGAAAGATAACTGCCGCACATTCAAACAGAATCAAATATTTTTTTGCATGCATCCCTGAATTGTAGAGGATGGAAGGTCTATTGATTTTGGAGAAGATCGGTTAAGAGAAAGGGGTAGTTTACCTGGAAAATTTTATGATTTAACAAAGTAAAGTACTTAATTTTTATAAATAAAGTATCCTGATAAGAAGCTCATAGTAATCCACTGTAGAAACGTAGATGAAATATCTATAAATGAAGAGGTTAGGTGAACGGGGTGGGGGTAATTTTCTATTATTAAAAATTATAGTTGAAGGTGGAGGGGAGAATTTTTTATATGTGTATTACGTTATCGGCAACAAAGAAGTAGTTTTTTGTTAAAATTGCTTCCCGGGCTCTTTAGCCGTAGTCCAATGTTTTCTGCAAAACCAGAGTTTTCGGCAGTGCCATCGACTGCCATCATCAGTGAAAATCGAGTGCGAAAACGTGAGGTGGTATACGTTAGTGACCACAGTACTGTGGTTAATGTTGAAGCAATAAGTAGAAAGACGTAGTTTCTATGGAAATATTTCATTTCGAATATGATTTTAAATATAAATCTTAGAACATGGAAGTCATGTATGGTTCTCCATACCGATATTTTCTATGGCAAACGATAACAGCCGCAAATTCAAACAGAATCAAATAAATTTTTGCATACAGCCCTGAATTGTAGAGTACTCAAGATCTATTGTTTTTGGTGAAGATCGTTTAAGGGAAAGGGGTAGTTTACCAGCAACATTTTACGTTTTAACAAGAGTAAAGTGCTTAATTTTGATAAATAAAATATCCTGAAAAGGTCATAATAATCCACTGTAGAAAGGTAGATGAAATATCTATAAATGAAAGGGTAGTTGAAGGGGGAGGGGGTAATTTTTTTTATAAATTAAAATGTTAGTTGATGATGGAGGAAGTAAATTTTTATAAGTTTTATATGTGTAAAACGTTATTGACAACAATGAAGTAGTTTCTATGGAAACATTTTGTGACGATTTTGAAAAATATCGTAAATCGCACAAATAAAAAATTTTTTAATTTATAACAAGTAAGAGTATTATCCACCCTTACCTATACCCAGATTCCTGCATCAACTTGAAATTGTCCCGTACCAACACGCAAAGAAAGGTGTTAATTAAATAATCATAATAATTACGTTAATTATTTAAATATGACTATATAAATAAGGAAATCTCTAATTCGTAACAAAGTTAACATAAAGTATTTACATTCTAATTGATGAATAATTAATAATATATAAAAGAACGAACTATTTTCTCAGTGCGTAAATATGCGCCAGCTTACTGACCCATCGCCCCTAAACTATGCACACAGTCACCAGTAGAACTTCGACATGTAGAGATGTGAGTTTTGTGTTGTCCACATACACGTAGGTGTATGCCGTTAAAAACATATCCAGTTTGAGGTGATTTTATTTTGAAGAATGTAGTGTGGAAAATAATAACATAAATAAATAATGTAGTGTGTGTAGAGTTATAAAGAATACGAAGAAAGGAAAACTTAGCCAACACATCTCTTTTAAAAATATAAAACTGTAAGTTGTAAGATATGTAACTTACCAGACTTTAGTACTGCCAAGTGTGAACTATAATTAAGGTGTAAAATGTGAACTACAAACTCCAGACGTAGAAAACTCAAACTACAACAGTATGAACTTCAAGTAAAAATCCGATCGTCGAGACCAGATATAATCAACCCGATGTAGCTTCAAGAGGAACCACGTACTCCACCCTAGAAGACGACACAAGATGACCACCAAGGACCCAACAACAACCTCATATTAAATTCAGGTGATATCCAAACACAACATTTGTACATATTCGTTTCAATAAGAGAAGTAACAAAAGAACACTAAAGAACTTTTAATAATGTAAAGAATAACTTATCAGATCTGTAAATTTTGTAATGAAGTAGTAGTAACAGCACTATATCTAAATGTAAGGTAATTCTGTAGTTTACAACCAATCTTATTCTTCCAATAATTTGGTTAAAATTGTGATAAATTAATTTTTAACAAAGTTCAGACCCGGATCCGAGGTATTTAAAACAAACATCTAGATGAGTACTTTTGAGATAAAAGGAATAATACACTTAATATTTTAAAGCATTAAAAGCAGAATTTACTAAAGAAAAATTTAAAAAAAAAAAAGAAACAAAGTAAAACATGAGATTTGAATAGTAATAAAGAGATGTTTTCGCTAACACCAAGTGAGTGAATAAATTTGTGCAACCCTTGTCTATTTCCTATGTAAAAATTGTGTTGTAATTTGTTGGTAAGGAAGTTTTACTAACAACGGCAGCTAGTTTAATTAACTGGTGACGAATTGAACTAGTTCCCGACTTTTGTGTTGTCTTAACAAGGGAGACGTCACAAAATTGTGCCACTCTGCTATTGTGTAAATATACTTTGCTATGCTAAATTATATAATAGGTTTGTAAGCATCGTGACGCCTACAAAATTGCGTCACTGTTCTTTGTAAAAATAATAATAATTGTATATTGTTATAATTCATTAACATTAACTTTATTTATGACAAACATAAATTTATTCCCTCTGAAATAAACAAAAAAAAAATGAGTAAAATTTAAATTAAATTATAATAATATTAGTATCGTAGTATCGCGACTTTGCCATATTAAACAAGTCATCGCTGGTAAGTATTCCATTCTAAACCTGTCGGTAGAAACTAGTCTGTTCATGTTAAATACGTGTTGAGGAATGTAAACTCTCCCCTTTGTATGCACGCATCTCATTCAAAACCTCCCCTCGCTAACCAAACAAACCACCTTAGACACGCTCTTTCCTGTTTTGAATTGTCCTGAGTTACCACCCTATGCAACTAGACGACTCCCCAAAACAGCTGACCCTTTGTGCTATTGTTAAAGCAATGAACTTTTCGTATATGAAATTTCTCTCTACTATACAATGGTATTAGTTTTTGTTTTGACTAATTATATATGACAGTACAGAAAATTGAATTGTTGTGAGATAAGTTATGTTGATTAATTAATATAAGATTCCATATGTAATAAGATATATATATATATATGTATGTGTTTAAATGAATTCACGTTAACTATTTTAAACATTTATAAAATGAATTAAAATAGATGACATAAGATTTGTCGGACGTAACACGTCGTGTATTTAAAGTTGTTATTAACAAAAATGGCTCAATTTAACCCCGACTTGTTGTTGAGAGTGAACAATAGATATATTCACCCTCTAGTTGACTCCCCCTTTGTAAGCAAAACAATGCCATTGTTTAAAACTAGTCTGACCTACATTCCAGCAAACAGCTGATCATTTAAATAGAAACTAATGCAAATGTTTAATAATCACTTTTAATAAATGTTTACCATGAACTAAACTGTGTAGGCGATAATTGTGTGTAGTAGAGCAAATAATATTGTGATTTAAATTTTCAAATAAATAATTGACTTAGTTAAACCTCCATTGTTAGATAAAGTGTTGAACCCACATGCCCCAAAACAGTAAACTTTTAAACTGAGCGAAACTGAAAACAAAGTAAATAAAGTGTCCTAAATAAATATAGTAATTCGATAGGAAATAATTCTAAGTAAGTTTCTTAGAAAGAGACCAAAAGGAAAATAATAATAAGTGAATAATAATTGCTTTAAATAATAAGGCTGAATAAATCTTAATTTATACTAAATTGTGTAAAGTGTAGCAGTAAATAAGGGAAAAGAAAATAATAATAAAAGTACATTTGAATTGTAAACACCCGGTCGTGGCCTGTTCAAAATAATTTCCCCCGCTTGCCAGTAAGAGACAAACTTGTTCGTGCAGGAAATATTGTAGTAAGCCACCCCTATTGTCTTGAATTGATACCGAAGTAAACAATGGTGAACCACCCTAGCGTATAATACAATGCGTCCAGTGTTTGACCCCTCTTAGATTGTAAAAACTAATTGTTTAAATGTAAATAAAGATTCTCCTTTCTGAAATTCCGCGTATCTCAGTAGAATAAGAAATTAGTGTTAAGATAGGATCTAAGGTCAAGTATGGGATTGGCTTTAGATTACTGTAGTAGAATTAATACTGTAATAGGGATAAACACATAACACAGTCACAATGGCGCCGCACTGAAAAATTCTTACAAGGGTTAAAGAAAGCACAGAAAGCTAACCAATATAGTTAGAGTATGCAATGTAATCAGTCGGGCCACTATATTGTGATGTTACGGGAAACTAAGAGCAACAAATAGATTAATAAATAAGTAATGTTTATTTATATGTGAATAATAGTAATGTAGATGTTAAGAAACGAGAGAAAGGGAATTTCATGAAAGATAAAAATATAATTGTGTTTATTAGATTTTCTATTATTACCCCACCACCCCGTTTTCATAGTTAGTGCAGGAGGATGCGACGATTTTGAAAAATATCGTAAATCGCACAAATAAAAAATTTTTTAATTTCTAACAAGTAAGAGTATTATCCACCCTTACCTATACCCAGATTCCTGCATCAACTTGAAATTGTCCCGTACCAACACGCAAAGAAAGGTGTTAATTAAATAATAATAATAATTACGTTAATTATTTAAAATACGACTATATAAATAAAGAAATCTCTAATTCGTAACAAAGTTAACATAAAGTATTTACATTCTAATTGATGAATAATTAATAATATATAAAAGAACGAACTATTTTCTCAGTGCGTAAATACGCGCCAGCTTACTGACCCCTCGCCCCTAAACTATGCACACAGTCACCAGTAGAACTTCGACATGTAAAGATGTGAGTTTTGTGTTGTCCACATACACGTAGGTGTATGCCGTTAAAAACATATCCAGTTTGAGGTGATTTTATTTTGAAGAATGTAGTGTGGAAAATAATAACATAAATAAATAATGTAGTGTGTGTAGAGTTATAAAGAATATGAAGAAAGAAAAACTTAGCCAACACATCTCTTTTAAAAATATAAAACTGTAAGTTGTAAGATATGTAACTTACCAGACTTTAGTACTGCCAAGTGTGAACTATAATTAAGGTGTAAAATGTGAACTACAAACTCCAGACGTAGAAAACTCAAACTACAACAGTATGAACTTCAAGTAAAAATCCGATCGTCGAGACCAGATATAATCAACCCGATGTAGCTTCAAGAGGAACCACGTACTCCACCCTAGAAGACGACACAAGATGACCACCAAGGACCCAACAACAACCTCATATTAAATTCAGGTGATATCCAAACACAACATTTGTACATATTCGTTTCAATAAGAGAAGTAACAAAAGAACACTAAAGAACTTTTAATAATGTAAAGAATAACTTATCAGATCTGTAAATTTTGTAATGAAGTAGTAGTAACAGCACTATATCTAAATGTAAGGTAATTCTGTAGTTTACAACCAATCTTATTCTTCCAATAATTTGGTTAAAATTGTGATAAATTAAATTTTAACAAAGTTCAGACCCGGATCCGAGGTATTTAAAACAAACATCTAGATGAGTACTTTTGAGATAAAAGGAATAATACACTTAATATTTTAAAGCATTAAAAGCAAAATTTACTAAAGTAAATTTTTTTTAAAAAAAGAAACAAAGTAAAACATGAGATTTGAATAGTAATAAAGAGATGTTTTCGCTAACACCAAGTGAGTGAATAAATTTGTGCAATCCTTGTCTATTTCCTATGTAAGAATTGTGTTGTAATTTGTTGGTAAGGAAGTTTTACTAACAACGGCAGCTAGTTTAATTAACTGGTAACGAATTGAACTAGTTCCCGACTTTTGTGTTGTCTTAACAAGGGAGACGTCACAATTTCATTTCATTTTAACAAAATTCTATATTTTTTTCATTTTAATTTAAATCATGTATTAGAGAAAATATATCGTTCTCTAATGAATCGTCATGTATCGTTCGTTATGTTGCAGGTAAACTACCCCTTTCCCTTAACCGATCTTCACCAAAATCAACAGACCTTGAGTACTTAAAACTTTAGGAATGTATGCAAAAAATTATTTGATTCTCTTTGAATTTGCGGCAGTTATTATTCGTCATAAAAATAAAATTACCCTTTTAAAACATAAAATGTTGCAGGTAAGCTACCCTTTTCTCTTAACCAATCTTCACCAAAATCAACAGACCTTGAGTAATCTATAATTCAGGAAGGTGTGCAAAAACGTATTTGATTCTGTTTGAAATTATGGCAGTTATCGTTTCTCATAGAAAAAATTACCCTTGTTAAATTATAAAACGTTGAAACTGTTAATTCAATTTATATTAAACTCTTACCTTAGTAACTCTCACCTTGGGTTCTTCTCCAAGGTTTTACAGACGAACACAGCTGCAGAAAGGATTATTTGATATGAACGGTACAAATATAAATACGCAGTTTATGTTAAAACAAATGCTTCTGGTTTATTAAACACATACATTAATTACTTCGTCTTACTGGCAATAGTCTTACTAGCAATAAAATACTAGTATATTGTGTTGTATTAGTAATACAACAAATCAGTAACGAATAACCTAAAATCTAGCAGAATTTTTTCTTACTTCTAACCTATTACAAATTATTTATTTTGTATGAACCAATACGTGTTTATATCTTTTCCCCTTACTATTTTCTTTTATAAAAAACCCCTTTACCTTAGAGACTCATTTTAACGGGACATTTTTTATTTAAAATAATAGAAATTGATATGAAATTGTAAATTTGTTTTAGCCATGTAATTATGTGCTTTCGCTGTTACTTAACTATCCTGGCAGGGTCGCCACTGTTACGTTCTATTTCTTACCCCCCTTTATATTAAACTTTTACTTACCTTTTACTTCACTCGCCCTGACTTACCAAAAACAGAAGATTCCCAACTTATAGGTCGCCACCAATATTTTTTTTTAAAACAAAAGGACAAATATGGAAACCTTAATACATTTCCCCATTATTTACTTCTCATTACTTACCAGGTCCGATTAGGCGAGATTTTCTATACAGGACAGGTTATGTTAAACGGGCGTAATAACTTACTCTAACACTTATTCATGATAATTCAAATACTATTTTATTTAACATAAAAATTGACTTCTTTCTTTTTTATTTAGCACTCCTAATACAACAGGTTATTATATTTTTTATGACTCTATCTTTTCTTGTTGTTATCAATAAATTGTAAGTAAGTATCAATCAAAACGAGTATGCACCCAAAGAAACTTTCCTTAACTATTTCTAAATATTACCGTAACTTATAATAAAGAATTAACTATAATGAACCAATACGTAATTTATCTGTTCCCTTAGAGATCTCATTTAAGCTGGACATTTTTTATTGAAAATAATAGATTTTTTTATTATTGAAAAATTATAATTTGTTTTGGCCATTTAATTATGTGCTTTCGCTGTTACTTAACTGCCCATGGTCCGATTCGTAGCACTGCCTATTGAGACGCTTTCTTGGTTTCGTCGCACTCCGATACTAGTCTACACTGAGTTTAGTTGTTGTGAATTACTTTAAACTTTATGCACTGTAATGTTTTACTTTAGACTTTATGCACTGTAAGATATGTATTTTTATAGCCGGCTGGCTTTTAAGATTTGCTCGAGCACTTGATTGGTTGATGTTCTGGCTGCGCGACCATGAGTTACAGTTAAAACTTTTTATAAATGATTTAACACTTTACTAGATAGGCCGAATTTGTTTTACGGCTCATCTTGCACGTCCGAGGCCACTGTTTTTAATTAACGAACTGTATGCTGCTTCCTACTACTGTCTGATGTTAATACTATGGTGGCAATCTGCATACTGTGATTCACATACAAAGACTGCTGCTGGGGCTATTACGTAATACGTCTGGCTTGGCTGTCTCCAGACATCAACAATAACACTATGTTGCTGGTTACAAAGGGGCACCTCACAGGTGAATCCTACCTACTTTCAAATCTGAATTGAATCTTTACTGAATTGAAATTGAAACTATTGTAGCCCACAATTCTGTACCGTTACAACGTTGCAGGTAAACTACCCCTTTCCCTTAACCGATCTTCACCAAAAACAATAGGTCTTGAGAATTCTACAATTCAGGGCAGTATGCGAAACATTATTTGATTCGACACACACACACACACTTTTCAAAAAATGACTTGTTTTCATGTTTTGGGGGTAGTACCAGTGGCGTAACTAGGAGCCACAAGAGCCCGCAATGCGGTGGGCCCCGAGCAAAAGAGGGGCACCGGGCTCCGGCGCCGCGCCGTATGTTTTTATTTATTAAATTTTTATTTTTATTAATTTTATTTAACAGTGATAAGAAAGATATATTTTATAAAATCAAAGCACTTTGGCGTTCACGTAGTCACAATAGTTAGCAAAATTTCTGGAAGAAACTCTGGCAGGAATGGGGTGACAAGTCCGATGCTGCACACTGGTGCCGATATGGTTCGTATGGTACAGTCGACAAAGTCAAACTGAAATTTGCGCAGTGGCAAAGTGATTCCCGCTCGAGCGATCTTAGTCGAGTACATACAGCCCATTCAATAATTCAGAACGCGATAGAGCGATAGCAGTGTTTCACAAAGCACTTGCTATATAAAATAATAATACCGAACATCAGGGAAGGGACGGTAACTATGTGGTAAGTTTGTAAAATGATATGAGAGTATTGTTTGATTAGTTTGTTTATAAATGCTGCCGACAGCAAGCTCGCTGTGGCAGGACGAAATTGTGATTCATCAAGTTGACATCATTTAGATTTGTTTGTGTTTGTTTGTTTCTGATTGCTCCATACTCATCTGGTCCAGAGTGTAGTGCCGACTGACTTGACAGTGTGATTCTGTTCAAAGATTGAAGTGGATTGTAGTGACTTAGTGAAATTTTCATCTTTATCGTCATCAAAGAGGTATGTTTAATTATATGTACGTATATTTTTACTTTCTCTTACCCTATATGAAATATAGGTTGTAAAGATTTGATGGGTTAACTTAATTGCCACACGTTTTGGGTTTGGGCGTTAATGTAAAAATTGCCAACGCGTACTTTAATAGTTAAAGTTATTCTAATAAAGTCACACGTTGTTGGAAACAAAAGATCCTGTCCTTGGCGGTAGTGTATATGCTAACATTATGCTTGACAATTTTCTAAATCTTATAGCGACTACATATTAAAATACTACTACACATGAATCTGATATTTCTTATATCTTAAATATAATATATACAAATCCTAAATTATTACCTATTAAATACATAGCATTGCTCTAGCTAAAATTTCCATTACAAGGTTAGAGGAACTAATGTGTACGGCCCAAAAATTCGATATCGAGTTTTCACTGGAAATACACGTTTTGAGGTCCCCTGAGTCTGAAAATACCATTTTTAGAAAAAGGTGTGTGTGTGTGTGTGTATGACCAAAATATCTGAAAAACTAAAAATCGTAAAACAACCAAATTTGGAACTTAAGACAGTTATTGTTCCTGGGATGTGACAGCAAGGTTTTGGTTAAAAGTAGGGTAAGAGAAAGTCGTGTAAGTGTTTCACACCAGATTTTTAATTATTGTTTCATATTTAAAATCTGTTCATCAATATTTGCTTAAATGTTCACATCTAATAAGAACTATTAGTTATTAATCCGGTAAATACTCAAATAGCTCGTACAAATGTGATTTATTTTTGATTATTCATTTTATCTATTTAGATAAGTAAATAATGGATAGACAAAGATCCTATGCCAGTGGAGCGCAAAAGAGGAAGAAGAAGAGAGACGCTGAGGAGAATTTAAAGAAAAATAAGAAAATTGAAAGTTTTTTTTCTCAACAAAGGTCAACTTCCTTGAATACTGCTGCAATACCATCATCATATGAAGATACCCCGCCTACACCTAGCAGTAGCACCACCTGTACAGATGAACACGCGTTGGATGCCACGGAGATGGAAGTAACAATTTCTAACAAGGAAAATGAATCTACCGCAAAGCAGCATTACAACAAATTTGAAAATATTATCAATACAGATATGGGTAATTTTCAAACCTCTCTCGACGATGATGTACGCAAGTTCGTCATATCTTCTGAACCGTTTCAGCCGAGAGGACCATTCAAAATGGACCCTCTACAAAGTAATAGACATTTCTCTGAAACGTATTATAATTGCGCGTATAAATATGGAAAAATAAGAAGACAATGGTTGTGCTACTCTCAAATTTTAGATATGGCATACTGTGAACCGTGCTGGTTATTTTCCTCAGAGAAAAATTCTCAGTGGCGTAGTGGAATTAGTGACTGGCAAGGATTATCTAAAAAAATTAAAATCCATGCTAATAGTTTACATCATGTTAAAGCATATCAGATATATGATAATTGGAAGAAGAATAGAGTCATAGATAAGAACACAGAGACAGTGATTAAACATGAGGCATCGTTTTGGAGAATGGTTCTTGAAGGATTATTTGATATCACCCTTATGTTAACAAAGAATTCATTAGCATTTCGTGGTCATAGAGAAGAGGTAGGAGAAGGTTATAATGGAACTTTCTGAAGTACAGTGAAATATCTGAGTCCTGCAATTCAGAATGAAATTATAGAATGCTTGGGAACAAATCTTGAAAAATCATTGATAAATGAAATTAATTCATCGCCATTTTCCTCTTTGATAGTAGATACTACGCAGGATATCACAAAAATTGACCAGATGAGTATAATTTTTCGTTATGTACAATTTATACGAGATGAAACCTGCAAGCCTCTCAAATTAAATATTAAAGAGACATTCATGGGTTTTCATAATACCACAAATCACAGTGCTTCTGGAATGACTGAGCAGATATTATTTTTGAATTCACAGTCGATTAATTTAAAAAAATGTAGAGGTCAAGGTTATGATGGGGCAAATGTTATGAAAGGTGCCTACAATAGTGTGCAAACAAGAATTAAAAATATAGAACCACTTGCGGAATATGTACATTTCGAAGTCACAATTTAAATTTAGTAATTAACGATACTGTCTCAGGTTGTAAAGAAGTTGTAAATTTTTTCAGACTGTTGCAAGAAATTTATACCTTTTTTGGAAATAGTATAAATCGCTGGGATTTATTGTCCAACTTTACAGGGGACTCACAGATAATTTTGAAAAGACTGAATCCAACAAGATGGTCGTCGAGAATATCTTCGTTAAAAGCAGTAAAATTATGATTTTTGGATATACTTAAAGCTTTAACAGAAATAATGTTAACAAGTACTAAAAAAGACGAAAGCAATGATGCTACCAATATTATTAAGAAAATGTCAAATTTTGAATTTGTGTTTATATGCGTAATACTGGAATCAATTTTGAGTGAAATAAATTATACTTCAAAAGTCTTACAGAATAAAGATACTGATTTTCAAACTGCAAGCAACATACTATATAGTTCTAAAACAAAAATAGAAAAGTTTAGAGACATTTATGATGAATTAAAGGAAGAAGCAGTTCGTATCTGTGCTAAGTGCAAAATAGTTCCAGAATTTGCAAGTAAACGGCGAATTACTGTAAAACGACACTTCGATGTCGATGCTTCGATGTCGATGAAATATCACATGACCACAAATTTTAAACGAAGAAAAAAAATTTAGAGTTAATGTTTTTGCTAATATCATTGACATTGTTAATACACAACTAAATGAAAGGTTCTTAAGTATGTTTAAACTGTCAAAGTTATTTTACTTTTTGGAACCTAAACAACTTTTAGAAACTAAGGAAGAACTTATACATAAATCTGCACAACAGCTTCAAGAACATTATTGTCAAGATTTGAGTCCGACTTTCCCGATGCAACTACTAAATGCGATTTCATTGCTCAAACATGATATAACATCAGAAACAACAATAAAAGAAATGACTGAATTGTTGCTTATTAAGTACCACTATTTAGAATGTGATTTTTCTGAAGTGATTACTGGATTACTGCTATTACTATCCTTGCCAGTTACAGTAGCAAGTGCTGAACGATCATTTAGTAAATTAAAACTTATCAAAACTTACACGAGGAATGCAACTAAACAAGATCGTTTAAGATATTTGTCTCTTTTAACAATTGAATACGAGATGGCACAAAAACTCAATGTAAAGGACCTGATAAAAGACTTCGCCAATAAGACAGCTCATAAGGTAGAGATATGAATACTTCCGAGCACGAATCATTATATTGTAGCGTGACAGATATATGCATAATATTGAATGGCAATTGATCATTAGAATAATGAAGTTATAATATTTAAATTTGGAAGAAAGCATTAAGTTTAATATAAATAGATTAATTCATAGCAACCGTGGAAAGAAATCATTATTAGAAAGAAAATACAAGTTCAAGTAAAAGGAGTTACTAGTGATGAGTCATCCAAGACCAGTCTCATAACCAAAGGTTCTCAAGGTATAACCCAGGAAGGTAAAAAAGTAAATAACCAAGCAGTACAGAATATGACCAAACCCACAACGAGGGAGAATAAATAGAATAGAAACCCTAAAATAAGCCAAGATCAACCAATACAGGTTGTGTATTTCTGTAATAAAGAAGAAGATGGAGAAGATCCCAAGAAACCTGATGGCATCATCAAGAAGATGGAGAAGATACCAATCCCAGAAGGCAGGAGAAAAGAAGACTGATGAAAGAAGAAGAAGGCAGCATCCTGAAGAAGATGTCATGCTCTTATAAAAGACACCCAAATCCCTATATCCCCAAAATAAATATCTAAAAACAAAAGTATAACGAAATAAAAACCACATGTATATAAATTTAAGAGAGAGGAGTGTATAAAGTAAAAGTTTCCTGTGAACTAAGATGAAACAATAATATAGTACCCATGGAACAAATCTCCATTGAAAAAACGCTAACCAATTTATTATGTTGATAAGACTATACGGCCATTTAGCATTAACATAATATATAAGTGCAAAGTGAACCAGTGATAGTTTTGGGTATTATAAAAAATGAACCTTGTGTTTCATTCTTGGCAATCACAAACATTGGATGCAATGAAATATGCATTTTTCAATGACTTAAAATGTGTACTGTGACAATATGTTGTTCATAAGACATGAATCTGTTTAAAATAACATTTTTGTTTTACATGAAAAAAGAAAAACAGATGTCATAGTGCTTTTTGAACGGTTAATACTATTTATTTGTTAATGACAGGGTGCAATTACCCAAAGACAATGTATAAAAGACGGTATAAAAACTGTAGAATCCTACTTATAATAATAGTTAGAAATAAGAATATAAATATAAGGTTTTTATGTATATAGTATAAGAATGTTTAAAAATGTTTTAGATATAAGGCCATTTGTTTGGGTCTGATACAACTAACATCAGAACTATAAAAATAGTTACTGCTTGTAAATAGTAGAGAGTAATTAAGATGTTAGTTAGTAAAAAACCTTTTCTGTAAGCCATATTTCCATGTTTAGAAATAAGGATTTTGTTGCAAAATGTCTGACTTGAAGACAACCATTTATTTAAAAAAATATTCTTTATTTTGTTTAACTATTATTTGTATTGTAACCAATACTAATTGTTTTTGTGTAATTTGAAAACATGTTTAATTTATAATACTATATGTAAAAGTCAGAGAGGGTATCACACATCATATATTGTTTGTAAAATATTTTGTAAGAAAAATTGTTAAAAAATCATAGGCCAAAAGAATGGAAACCAAACTTCATCAAAACAGAGAAATTGCTCAATTAAATGCAAATAAACAAAAGGGGTTTAGACAAAATAAACTTGAGATCATGCCATATAATTGCACATACCATTTAGAGAGATTTTAATAAATTATATTCAGAATTATAAATAAAAATGAAAATGACTAAACTCAGAAATTTGGACATGGGAGTCATATATTCCAGAATAATGTTTCAGAATACAACTAATTCAATTAATTACCAGAAAATAAGAGAATATGAACCCTTTAATACAATATAGGATTATTAATATTAAATATAACTGATAAAATGGCTGAATTTATATAATGACAGGAAGTAAATTTTGATGTTTTGACTTTTCAGAGTATACCAAACTGAAAGTGAAATTACTATTTTTTGGACAGAAAACACTATAAAATGGCATTATTTAATCTGAAAATAACCAGAATGAACTGAAAGATTAATTTAAATAACATCTAGTGAATAAAATTGACAAATAACACAAGTATAGGTATTTATATAGTGAAATAGTAAAGTGTACACAGGATGTGAAAATATCTTTGAACAATGTTAAGGATAATATTATATGGGCTAAGAGTTTAATTGAAACTGAAGGAAACAGTTAGTTGATTATTGGTTTTTGAACGGTTAACATAAATGAGAGTTTTGTGACGATCTAACCTATCTTACAACGTTAAAGATCAGTGGCGAACAGTACGTTACTGTAAAGTCGAGAGTGAATTATAAAATCCTTCCAGAACATATACATTGTGACAAAAACGATCAAGAAACACTAATTAACACTAAACAATACATTTCTACTCTGAAAAACACCACAAAACACCAGAAAACTGTATAATACCTTAACCAAATTAGTGTCGGAATTGGGAAAAGTGTTTTGAACTAATAATTATACGGATACACTAAATACAACTCAGAAACAGTACACCAATCACTACACAACATTTAACAAGAGATTTGCAGGCACAAGAACAGGAATATTGCCAGAAAATACATTATTTGGAACACTGCAGGAACGAGCAACATTTTGATCAACTTGACGGCGGCCATTTGCTTTGACGATCCCAGTGCCTTCTTCTTAGTTCAACTCAGCTGTTGGGTGAAAACAATTATTATATTTACAAATTATTATTCAATGTCTGTGTTTATTAATAACTATTAATTTGATTGTAACGTTATACTTTTTAAATATTACCCCGATTTCTCTGACTTTGATAATAACTGGCTGTTTAAAGAACCCTATATAATTTTTATAATATACTTTGTAATTTTTTCGATATCCTGAGAATCGATATTAATCGATAAGAGTCAATATTGCTATTAATTAATAAAACATTAATACTTTTCAATACTTAATAGTTCTTTATTTCTTCAATAATACTAATTACCAATAATATAATTCTAATTGATAATCTACAAGGACTTTACCACCTATAAGTGAAGATAACCTAAAAAATAAAAAGGTAAACAAGTATCGATTGGTTTGAAGACAGTCTTATGAGTGGTGATAGCTTATTTAAAATATACTAAAACTTTAATAAAAATTTTCAGAAGAGCATTACACTGTTTAAAACTTCACAGCCCTATATTAATTAATTGATCCTAATTAATTAATTAATAAAATTAAAAAATTTTTTTTTTTAATTTTTTTTTTTATAAACATAATTTTTTTTAAAATTTTCTTCAAAACAATAAATTTTGTTTTGAGACTTTCGGTGAAGCTGAGCATATATATTCCTTCATCAACTTTACGCTACTCGACCGGTCTTGCTACCATTGGGACTCGACCAGCTGGGAAACTTAAGGAAGTGTTTCAGGCAAGTAAGACGTCGAGAGCCACACCAATTAAACATATTACATTACAATTTACTTATTTGATTACAAATTGGCTAGTCCAAACAGTGGGGCTTGATTACATCAGCGGAGTCTAACACTCTGCACAGTCTCTTCTTATATCATCAAACAACAACTTTTTATTAATTATTATTACAATATGTATGCTCAAAGTAGCTAATATTACTAACTAATTGTTACTTTATTTCTGTAAATATTCTATGTTTGTTTCTTTTGTGAAAATTATATAAGTTTGGTTTTTTAAATGAAAATTATTTAAGTTTGTTATTGTAAAGATTATTGAAGTTTATATATATCATAAAGTAAACATTTATTGTATAAGTAGTTAATTATTTTTATACCAGTAACTATCCTCAAAAAAAGTTTAAACTATTTATGCTAATAAATAAAAAATATTTGTGGGGGGGGGGGGTCATTTCTAGTTACGCCACTGGGTAGTACAATCAGAATCTGCAATTATCTCGAACACGATTTTGTTTGCCATCACCATACTTCCATTTCCTTATGGAACATGGAAGTAAAAAAGGATCATTATTATGATTATGCTACTGAATTAATTTTATTCAGAAAGTAGTGTACTGGAACTATTACATTATAAACACTGATGCGAGATTATTTTTTACTTCCATGTTTCATAAGGAAATGGAAGTATGGTCATGGCGAAAAAAATCGTGTTCGAGATAAGGCCTGAATCTGATTGTACTACCCTCAAAACATGAAGAAAAGTCATTTTTCGAAAAGTGTCTGTGTGTCTATCTGTCTGTGTGTAGAATTTTTTCTATGGCAAACGATAGCAGCCGCAAATTCAAACAGAATCAAATAATTTTTTGCATACAGCCCTGAATTATAGAATATTCAAGGCCTATTGTTTTTTGGTGAAGATCGGTTAAGGGAAAGGGGTAGTTTACCTGCAACGTTTTATGTTTTAACAAGGTTAATTTTTTCTATGGTGAACAATAACTGCCACAAATTCAAACAGAATCAAACATTTTTTTGCATACAGCCCTGAATTGTAGAGGACTGAAGGCCTTTTATTTTTAATAAATTATTTACCTTAAATTATCCGCCGTGTGATTTCTTGTGCTTCGTCTATGACGCGTTTCAGAGCTTATGCTCCATCATCAGATATTAAAAAGGTAAAACTATCACTCTTGCGAGATCGTTAAGAAGTTAAAATGTCAAAATTTGCATATGAACCGTACGCGGATTTGGGTGCACACCCGTTCAAGTTCATTCTGCCACTGAGCGGTTGCTACCTTATCGTAGCCCCAGCGAGCAGACTCAAGGCGGTATCGTACAATCGGTTGGATACAAAGTTCAGGTGGTCATTTAACACGATATCGCGACTCCTTGGGTTTGCATATGCACTGTAAATTTCAAATTCCTCCAAGGCATTCACGAAGCGGCCCTTCTTACACACATGTAATGGTATTAAATTGGAACTAAAATCTGTGTAATTATGATTGTGTAAAGTCAGGTGTCGGGCGTAATTTGATTTGATGTTGTCAATGTTTCTTATTTTCTTAGGTAAATGTTCTCGAAATCGTTTAAGGAAACCTCTCCCAGTCTGTCTAATGTAGAAGCACTCGCAATCATTGCCTGTTAACTTATATATGCCAGTTTTTTCTTCTGGAGGTGTGTGTTTTTTCGGTTTGAGAATATCCAGTAATTTATTATTAGTCCTGAATGAAATAGTGAAACTATTATTATTCAATATAGAAGACAAAACCTTAGGCATAAAGCTAGTGTAATTAGTAGACATAAATATTTTTTGCGTGTTGTAGTTTATTCGGGGTTTAAGCATTCTTTTTTCATGTTTTCTCAACAGTTTGTCAATGGTTAAACTATTGTAACCATTGGCAACCACGAAATATTTTATGACATTTAGCTCATCACGAAAGTCATTATCATCCAAAGGAATTGTCAATAATCTATGAATGAAACTATTGTACGCTGCCATTTTATGTGAAAGAGGATGATGAGAGTCTGCGTGTATTGTGGTGTCAGTGGTAGTCGGTTTCCTATAAATGTTGAACTTCAGAGTTTATTCATCTGTCGAGTGATGGTTAAATCTAGAAAGTTTATCTTGTTATCAACCTCTGTTTCAAGAGTAAACTGGATGTTTCTATTTATTTTATTTAAACAGTTTTTAAATAATTCGATTTGTCTTATAGTACCATCAAAAATTAAAAACGCATTGTCTACATACCGTGCATAAAATATTATTTTATTTGCATATATATTATTGTTCAACAAGTGAGTATTCTCATAATAATTCAAATAAATATCACCTTTTATTTTTGGTGAAGATCGGTTAAGGGAAAGGGGTAGTTTACCTGCAATGTTTTACGTTTTAACAAGAGTAAAGTGCTTAATTTTGATAAATAAAGTATCCTGAAAAGAAGGTCATAATAATCCAGTGTAGAAAGATAGATGAAATATCTCTAAATAAAAAGGGTAGTTGAAGGGGGGAGGGGGTAATTTTTTTAATAAATTAAAATGGTAGTTGATGATGGAGGAAGTAAATTTTATAAGTTTTACTTCCATGTTCCATAAGGAAATGGAAGTATGGTGATGGCAAAAAAATCGTGGTCGAGATTATTGCAGATTCTGATTGTACTACCCTTAAAACATGAAAAAAAGTCATTTTTCGAAAAGTGTCTGTGTGTGTCTGTCTATAGATTTTTTTCCATGGCAAACGATAACAGCCGCAAATTCAAACAGAATCAAATAGATTTTTGCATTCAGCCCTGAATTGTAGAGTACTCAAGACCTATTGTTTTTGGTGAAGATCGGTTAAGGGAAAGGGGTAGTTTACCAGTAACATTTTACGTTTTAACAAGAGTAAAGTGCTTAATTTTGATAAATAAAGTATCCTGAAAAGAAGGTCATAATAATCCAGTGTAGAAAGGTAGATGAAATATCTATAAATGAAAGGGTAGTTGATGGGGAGGGGGTAATTTTTTTATAAATTAAAATGTTAGTTGATGATGGAGGAAGTAAATTTTATAAGTTTTATATGTGTAATACGTTATTGACAACAATGAAGTAGTTTCTATGGAAACATTTCATTTCATTTTAACAAAATTCTATATTTTTTTATTTTAATTTAAATCATGTATTAGAGAAAATATATCGTTCTCTAATGAATCGTCATGTATAAGGAATCTATCGTTCGTTATGTTGCAGGTAAACTACCCCCTTCCCCTTAACCGATCTTCACCAAAATCAACAGGCCTTCAGTTCTTTACAATTCAGAAACGTATGCAAAAAATTATTTGATTCTCTTTGAATTTATGGCAGTTATTGTTCGTCATAAAAAAAATTAACCTTGTTAAAACATAAAACGTTGCAGGTACACTACCCCTTTCCCTTAACCGATCTTCACCAAAATCAACAGACCTTGAATAATCTATAATTCAGGAAGGTGTGCACAAACGTATTTGATTTTGTTTGAAATTACGGCAGTTATCGTTTCTCATAGAAAAAATTACCCTTGTTAAAACATAAAACGTTGCAGGTAAACTACCCCTTTCCCTTAACCGATCTTCACCAAAAACAATAGGTCTTGAGAACTCTACCATTCAGGGCAGTATGCGAAACATTATTTGATTCGACAGACACACACACACATACAGACAATTTATCGAAACATGACTTTTTTTCATGTTTTGGGGGTAGTACAATCAGAACCTGCAATTATCTCGAACACGATTTTGTTTGCCATCACCATACTTCCATTTCCTTATAGAACATGGAAGTAAAAAAGGATCATTATTATGATTATACTACTGAATTAATTTTATTCAGAAAGTAGTGTACTAGAACTATTACATTATAAACACTGATGCGAGATTATTTTTTACTTCCATGTTTCATAAGGAAATGGAAGTATAGTCATGGCGAAAAAAATCGTGTTCGAGATAAGGGCTGATTATGATTGTACTACCCTCAAAACATGAAGAAAAGTCATTTTTCAAAAAGTGTCTGTCTATGTGTAGAATTTTTTCTATGGCAAACAATAACAGCCGCAAATTCAAACAGAATCAAATAATTTTTTGCATACAGCCCTGAATTATAGAATATTCAAGGCCTATTGTTTTTTGGTGAAGATCGGTTAAGGGAAAGGGGTAGTTTACCTGCAACGTTTTATGTTTTAACAAGGGTAATTTTTTCTATGGTGAACAATAACTGCCACAAATTCAAACAGAATCAAACATTTTTTTGCATACAGCCCTGAATTGTAGAGGACTGAAGGCCTTTTATTTTTAATAAATTATTTACCTTAAATTATCCGCCGTGTGATTTCTTGTGCTTTGTCTATGACGCGTTTCAGAGCTTATGCTCCATCATCAGATATTAAAAAGGTAAAACTATCACTCTTGCGAGATCGTTAAGAAGTTAAAATGTCAAAATTTGGATATGAACCGTACGCGGATTTGGGTGCGCACCCGTTCAAGTTCATTCTGCCACTGAGTGGTTGCTACCTTATCGTAGCCCCAGCGAGCAGACTCAAGGCAGTATCGTACAATCGGTTGGATACAAAGTTCAGGTGGTCATTTAACACGATATCGTGACTCCTTGGGTTTGCATATGCACTGTAAATTTCAAATTCCTCCAAGGCATTCACGAAACGGCCCTTCTTACACACATGTAACGGTATTAAATTGGAATTAAAATCTGTGTAATTATGATTGTGTGAAGTCAGGTGTCGGGCGTAATTTGATTTGATGTTGTCAATGTTTCTATTTTCTTAGGTAAATGTTCTCGAAATTGTTTAAGAAAACCTCTCCCAGTCTGTCCAATGTAGAAGCACTCGCAATCATTGCATGTTAACTTATATATGCCAGTTTTTTCTTCTGGAGGCATGTGTTTCTTCGGTTTGAGAATATCCAGTAACTTATTATTAGTCCTGAATGAAATAGTGAAACTATTATTATTCAATATAGAAGACAAAACCTTAGGCATAAAGCTAGTGTAATTAGTAGACATAAATATTTTTTGCGTGTTGTAGTTTATTCGGGGTTTAAGCATTCTTTTTTCATGTTTTCTCAACAGTTTGTCAATGGTTAAACTATTGTAACCATTGGCAACCGCGATATATTTTATGACATTTAGCTCATCACGAAAGTCATTATCATCCAAAGGAATTGTCAATAATCTATGAATGAAACTATTGTACGCTGCCATTTTATGTGAAAGAGGATGATGAGAGTCTGCGTGTATTGTGGTGTCAGTAGTAGTTGGTTTCATATAAATGTTGAACTTTAGTTTATTCATCTGTCGAGTGATGGTTAAATCTAGAAAGTTTATCTTGTAATCAACCTCTGTTTCAAGAGTAAACTGGATGTTTCTATTTATTTTATTTAAACAGTTTTTAAATAATTCGATTTGTCTTATAGTACCATCAAAAATTAAAATATCGGTATGGAGAACCATACATGACTTCCATATTCTAAGATTTATATTTAAAATCATTTTCAGCCAAACAGCCAGGCTGTGTCTTACCTGCCTTTTTATTGCTGTATTAAATGAAAAATATTATATTACATTAAAATGAAAAAAATATAATTTTATTGCCTGGCAACAAAATTATTTTATTTTTAACAATTACCATTGTTTCAAAAAGTTTAAATAAATTTTCAAGTACTTTACTCTTGTTAAAACGTAAAAGGTTGCAGGTAAACTACCCCTTCCCCTTAACCGATCTTCACCAAAATCGAAAGTCATTGAGACCTCTACAATTCAGGGACGTATGCAAAAAATTATTTGATTCTGTTTGCATTTGCGGCTGTTATCGTTTGCCATAGAAAATACGCTTGATAAAAAAAGTTGCAGGTAAACTACCCCTTCCCCTTAACCGATCTTCACCAAAAACAATAGGTCTTGAGTACTCTACAAATCAGGGCTGTATGCAAAACATTATTTGATTCCGTTTGA
Organism: Magicicada septendecula; assembly: GCA_034769895.1. NCBI lineage: Eukaryota > Metazoa > Arthropoda > Insecta > Hemiptera > Cicadidae > Magicicada > Magicicada septendecula. The sequence goes on from CM068372.1 coordinate 378,410,187, forward strand.
ATTTGCGGCTGTTATCGTTTGCCATAGAAAATACCCTTGTTAAAAAAACGTTGCAGGTAAACTACCCCTTTCCCTCAACCGATCTTCACCAAAAACAGTAGGTCTTGAGAACTCTACAATTTAGGGCTGTATGCAAATAATCTTTTGATTCTGTTTGAATTTGCGGCTGTTATCGTTTGCCATATGAAATACCCTTGTTAAAACATAAAACGTTACAGGTAAACTACCCCTTTCCCTTAACCGATCTTCACCAAAAACTATAGGTCTTGAGTACTCTACAAATCAGGGCTGTATACAAAACAGTATTTGATTCTGTTTGAATTTGCGGCTGTTATCGTTTGCCATAGAAAATACCCTTGATAAAACAAAAAACGTGGCAGGTAAACTACCCCTTTCCCTCAACCGAACTTCACCAAAAACAATAGGTCTTGAGAACTCTACAATTTAGGGCTGTATGCAAATAATCTTTTGATTCTGTTTGAATTTGCGGCTGTTATCGTTTGCCATAGGAAATACCCTTGTTAAAACATAAAACGTTACAGGTAAACTACCCCTTTCCCTTAACCGATCTTCACCAAAATCAGCAGATCTTGAGAACTCTACAATTCAGGGCTGTATGCGAAACATTATTTGATTCTGTTTGAATTTGCGGCTGTTATCGTTTGCCAAACAAACAAAATTACCCTTGCTAAAAAAAAACCGTTGCAGGTAAACTACCCCTTTCCCTCAACCGATCTTCACCAAAAACAATAGGTCGCGAGTACTCTGCAAATCAGGGCTGTATGCAAAAAATTATTTGATTCTGTTTGAATTTGCGGCAGTTATCGTTTGCCATAGAAAAAAAATCTACAGACAGACAGACAGACACACAGACAGACAGACACACACACATACACTTTTCGGAAAACGACTTTTTTTCATGTTTTGAGTGTAGTAGAATCAGAATCTGCAATAATCTCAAACACGATTTTTTTTGCCATCACCATACTTCCACTCCTTAAGGAATATGGAAGTAAAACGCATCGTCTACATACCGTGCATAAAATATTATTTTATTTGCATATATATTATTGTTCAACAAGTGAGTATTGTCATAATAATTCAAATAAATATCACCTTTTATTTTTGGTGAAGATCGGTTAAGGGAAAGGGGTAGTTTACCTGCAATGTTTTACGTTTTAACAAGAGTAAAGTGCTTAATTTTGATAAATAAAGTATCCTGAAAAGAAGGCCATAATAATCCAGTGTAGAAAGATAGATGAAATATCTATAAATAAAAAGGGTAGTTGAAGGGGGGAGGGGGTAATTTTTGTAATAAATTAAAATGGTAGTTGATGATGGAGGAAGTAAATTTTATAAGTTTTACTTCCATGTTCCATAAGGAAATGGAAGTATGGTGATGGCAAAAAAAATCGTGGTCGAGATTATTGCAGATTCTGATTGTACTACCCTCAAAACATGAAAAAAAGTAATTTTTCGAAAAGTGTCTGTGTGTGTCTGTCTATAGATTTTTTCCATGGCAAACGATAACAGCCACAAATTCAAACAGAATCAAATAAATTTGTGCATTCAGCCCTGAATTGTAGAGTACTCAAGACCTATTGTTTTTGGTGAAGATCGGTTAAGGGAAAGGGGTAGTTTACCAGTAACATTTTACGTTTTAACAAGAGTAAAGTGCTTAATTTTGATAAATAAAGTATCCTGAAAAGAAGGTCATAATAATCCAGTGTAGAAATGTAGATGAAATATCTATAAATAAAATGCGTAGTTGAAGGTGGGAGGGGGTAATTTTTTTAATAAATTAAAATGGTAGTTGATGACGGAGGAAGTAAATTTTATAAGTTTTATATGTGTAATACGTTATTGACAACAATGAAGTAGTTAGTTTCTATGGAAACATTTCATTTCATTTTAACAAAATTCTATATTCTGTATTCTAAGCAAGAAAGAAACACACTGGAAGATAAAAATAAATAGAACAATATAATAAAACATTAAATAAAAAATACATAGTTGTTCTTAATGGCTTGCATCAAGGTAAAAAATGAACAACTTAGCAGATGTCCAGTAATATTATTACTAGACATTGTTATTATTATTAGAAAAATATTAGAATATTAGAGCGATTAGCTAGAAGTATGAATAATATGTAAATAAATTTGACGATGCATTTTATTTTATTTCGTGTGATTATTTACTGAACAAGTGAGAGTTTTTAAATATCTAGGTTTTACAGTTCGAGATGACATGCACTAAAATTAAAAGGTGAGATGCAGAATTGCCATAGCTAAGAAAGCCCTTAATAGAAAGAGAAAATTATTGTGGAGGCCATTAGACATACAAAGAGAATAGTGAACTGTTTTATTTGGAGTGTGCTTCTATATGAGAGAGGAACACAGACATTTAGGAAAGAAGAGACGTGAAGAGGTTACAAGTATCATGGAGATCCGGAGAAAGATGCATTGAGTGGTGCATAAGGAGGTGCTTGAAAGAGTAGGAGAGAAAAGGTGAGTTTTGGGTACTGTGAAGGTAGAAACACCAGACATGGAAAGTGGAGTATAGGTTGAAGAAGAGATCAGATGATAAGATAATATACACATGTGCCATCATGAAATGAAGAGACTACCCTACGTTAGAAAAGCATGGAGACATCATGCCCGGTAAGACCTGCTTATGGCCAGAAAACACACAACAGTTTATGGATAAAAGTATTGTTATGACTGTTTACTTGATCGTCGTAGGTACAGTGGAAACAAAATACAAGACACCAATTAAGTTACTAATCACCAGCTTTAATTTTTACAGTTAAACAGTTTGTAATTAACAACACAGTCTCCTACAACAAATCAAATAAAAATTGTTCACACACAATAAAATGTCACTAACACAATTGTATTACAATTACACCGTCCGATAATAAAACGCAACACTCCACTAATAACCACTTGAACGTACACAGTAATCTCGTCCGATAATAACTCGAACCGCACTGAAAATATATCGCTGCTATAGCGACGATATTGACTTGCAAGCATATTGACTTGAACGTTTTTGAGTACTGGTATTTACAGCCACCGAAAATCTAGATGATTCCACATACTACGTATTACCTTTAAACTACGTCGTAATTGCTTGCAGCTGTGACACAGTGAGAGCGGCCGTGTGAATTTTCGCACCGTCCAGCAAATGTGTTTACTAGCACATACGCCACACACGTTAGAGCGAGATTCTTCTGGCACATTCGACAAACACGTAGACTGTTCTGTAATGTCGTAACAGTATGTTATCTCTAAGCAGGGAAAATAAAATAAATCACCGGAAGAGATACAACTAATTTAACCAAACAGTGACAGATCTGATTATTTAATAAAATACAGTATATTAGAGAATCTAAACATTGTGCTGACTGTACCAAATGAAAAGTAGTATGCCACTGAACTGAAACTGCATGCTTTACACAATATTTTAAACTGTAAATACAAACACATTACTTACATATATTTGTGTTTGTGGCGCACTTAATAATAAGTTGCACCTAGAGAAAGGAGAAAATGTTCAAATAAAAAACATTAATACTAGTCTATTAGTTTGAAGAGTCTGTGCAACAGTTGGCTGCCGCCCTTACCTCAGTATCAAAAGACTGGAACTCATGTTATATAGTAGAGGGATGAGGTTTTAGTTTAAGGTGGCCCCATATAAGACAGTGTTTCAAACTTCAGGGTCAACCTTTTTAATTATGATACTAAAACTATTAAACTAAGTCATGAACATGTCTGTTACAATTACACCTTTAAAATCATTTACGTTTCTGGAGCTTAGATGCATGAAATACTAGCTGAGCAGTGCTGTCATACAGACTTTATGGAATTATGTACGACTTACTATGACAGCCTACTGTAATCATTCTTTAATGTACAAGTAATGTAAAAAAGAGTCAAAATTATCACAATTAATTTCATTAACTATGTCTTTTGGACACTCCACAAAAAACTTAAATCTGTTCAAATGTTTAATGTAAACACCTTCCTTGTATGACCAAGAACAGCTTACAAGTACTTGAAACTTTTTACAACTCACCAATTTAAGGAACTCATATTATGGTGCACGAGCAGAGATTAGAGTATCCAGGAAGATTTGGTGTGTAACTTTAAATTAAATTTACAACCACTTATTGGCACCTCTGAAAGTACTAATTATTTTTATAAAACTCTGACTAAATAATTTCTATAAATGTTCAAGTGTCAAAGGTCAGCTAAATGAACTATGAAGCTTTGTGATAACAATGTGAAATCTGCTTGTGGGAACACATAAATGCACATGATATATAAATCAAAGTATATATATATTACATTCATATATCTGTATTGACAATTGTTGACAATTATTCCTGTTATTAGAAATATTAATAATAAATAATACTTTTTTTATTTTATTACAAGACTATATTTTTTTTAATCAATCTCTTCTTTACACTATTTCTAATTGTTCACACAATGATGTATATACAAACACACAAAATGCAAAGAAACAACATCCTAAATAAACAGACACAATTTAAATCACACATAACTATTTGAACATATTACACCAAGCACACACAACAACGATCTTTTGACCGACGGCACCATCACCAAAAGCATGACAGACAGTGCTCCTAGCGGCAGTCTCTGACGAAGCAAAAACTAGTTTAGGCTACCAGGTAGAAGTTTAACATTTTTTTATCAATAAAAAATTTGTGATCCTTTGTTATCCAAGTCAATAGTGTTATATATATAATTAATTAACAACAACGGACACGTCATGGACAACAAAATCCAGGGAAAAATATTATTTATTATACATATATAATCTATTCTTGTATGAAAAATATTGTTTATCATTAATATAATATATATTATACAAAAAATATAAAACATATGTATTAAACACAAAAGTCTGTAATTTTTGTTACTGGTTGTGTGTGTGTGTGTGTGTGTGTGTGTTTTCAGTTCTTTTTGTTTAGTTTATTCAATGTATCATTGTAAACAGTTAAGATGATAGATAACACTAGGTCTGGTGAAGTTTATTTACATATTATGTCAGTGACTCATGGTCGTGTGGACAGGGGGAATGAAAATTACTTTGGATAGTGAGCTTTTTTATTGGCATTAATTGCTTTAATTATGTAACAAAAAAGGTCTGCTAGAAAACACATTTGAATGCGCTGTTAAGAATGTTGCCTTTGTCAAAAAGAAATTGAAGATTCAATTATAATTTTTACCCATTTTTTTTACCCTGCTCTTTTCTAGTTTTCTGCATAGTGAAAATAAACAGAAAATAAATTTAATGAAAACATTTTATTTTCACCTACTGTTAACTGTGGCATTTTAAATAACAGAATTTACACACAAGTGATCAAAATAATAACTGATTTCTTCCGCGACTGCATTTTATTCTGTTTTATGAACACTGCAAGGAATACACTTCTACACTATCAGATTCATAAAATGTATTAACAATCAATTTCTACTTCAAATATTTACGAATGTTTATTTGAAATATAAATGTATTGGTAATTTATTTAGATCATGTGCATAAATTAACACAAATTTGTATAAATACATATTCAAATACACACACAGTTTGCACTATTATGTGAGACATATCACAATAAGAGTCGAGGCCACTGCGGTATTGCCAATGTTCGCAACAGATCTCACCTCCCCGCCATTGCCTACGCATAAGCAAGTGTAACGTGCGACAATGCTGGAGGGCAAGGTGCGGGGAAGAGCTGTTACTATTGCGTAACCTCAAAGCTTATAATGCTACGTCCCGTACTATAACCATAATATCGACAATGAGTTACAAGTTTATTTTGTAACACTGGTTTATAGGCAGTTTTATATATCATACTAAAAAACTGCACTTTTAGTATTCAGTTTTCCTAACTGAGTAAGTATACACTTTGTTTACAAAAACTTCTTCACCTATGATGCTTGATATTTGTTCAGCTATTTATGAATAAAAACCTGAAATCTACCAGTTTTATTTAATAAAAAAAAAACATATGTATGCCTAGATGTGTTGGTGCCAAACGTTTGGAAACGATTCTACTTATTAAACCGAAGGAAAAGTAGTGCCACTCAGATGTTGGCTCACAAAACTTTTTCTTATCACCAACATTAGCTATATTGTCAAAAGAAAAATACATGCTAAAAAAAGCTTCATTTTCTGTCTGTATGTCTTTATATGTGTATGTTTTTTTTTCTAATTAAGTACAATTTGATGTGGAGTTGAGATTTGATATTCATAGTGAGTTTACCACTTTGTATATGCATGAAACAAACCAAAATGTTTTCACGATATTAATTGATGACTCGTTGGGCACTTGGTGAAACATATTAATACAAAGGTTTTGTATAATATATAAAAACACTTGGTAGGTTTTTTTTTTTTTTTTTTTTTTTTTTTTTTTTTTTTTTTTTTTAACACAACCAATTCCGTAAAAATATACATGATAATCACTAAAAATGTTTGTGAAGGTTTCCCAAGCACATTTGCATAGCATTTAAAAAAATACAGTACGGGTTTGATATATAAATACAATAAATAAAGGTTTGAAATATTGTCCAAACATACGGTACAAAAGAGACATGGAAATGTTATGTATAAATACAGAAATAGCACTTAGTAATTTAGATAACCCAGATATAAGAAATAATGAATTAGTTTCCTGTGCAAACATTATATCAAAAAGTAATAAGAATAAGTACAGTCTACAAGATTCAGATAAGTACATAGTTAACAGTTTAAAACAAAAAATTAATTTAAATAGTTTAGTGGTTTGCAAAGCTGATAAAGGCAATACGATTACAATAATAAATAGGAGCAAATATATTGAAAAGACAGAACTTCTCTTCAGGAATGACAATTTCAAGATATTAAATGATCCCACTAATAAGTTTCAAAAACAAATAAAATCACTTATTAAAAATTGCCCTAATATATTTTCAGACACAAAAAGTTTCATGCTAACTATGATGAACCCAAAAGCTCCTGTTTTGTATAGTTTACCACAAATACATAAACCTAATTGTCCCATGCGCCCAGTTGTTTCATATGTAACTGCACCTGCATATAAAGTCTGTAAAAAACTTAATGAATTATTGCCAAAATATATTAACTTTAACCCAAAGTATGCTATTAAAAACACTTTACAATTAGTTAATAATATAAAAAATGTACATTTACCACTGAATGCAAAATTAGTTTCATTTGATGTTAAGAATTTATTTCTGTCTATACCTATACCTGTAGATGTTCTGTTGTCTATCTGTTCCTCACATATACAAAATACTTTTACCTTAAATAGTGATCAGAAAAAAGAATTATTCTCGGCCTTAGATATTTGCATAGGACAAAATTATTTTCAGTTTAATAATAAAATCTATAAACAATTAAATGGCTTACCTATGGGCTCTCCTTTATCACCTTTATTAAGTGAAATCTTTATGACATTTTTGGAAGAAAACGTTTTTACATCCGATAACCCCAACATAAAATATGTTTTTCATTGGGCAAGGTATGTTGATGATATATTTTGTATCTGGACGGGAACAGATAGACAGCTCCATATGTTCTTAGATTATATTAATTCCTTTTATAGTAGCGTGCAATTTACACTTGAAACAGAAAATATGAAAAGTTTAAATTTTTTGGTTCTTACCATTACTAGATCACAAAATAATCTTAGTTTTCAGATATATAGAAAACCTACTTTTACAGATACCGTTATACATAAACAATCACTAACATCATGGCACATAAAATTAAGCAGTTTTCATGCAATGGTTAATCGTCTCCTTATAGTTCCTTTATCCAAAGAAAATTTCAATAAAGAGGTAGACATTATAAAAGCCATAGCACAAAATAACGGTTATGATGAAAGAATAATTAACTCTTTAATTTAAAAAAAAAACAGAAGAAAATTACTTTAAAAGAATTTTATTCCATAGAGCCAGATCAGGGTAACAAAAAATTTCACTTAACAAATTACATTCCGTGTATAACAGATAAGATTAATAATAGGTTAAAAAACCATGGTCATAACATGGTATCAGTAAACAAATGTAATCTTTTTTCACTACTAGTCAATAATAAAGAAAAATCTAACACACTGGAGAAAAATGGAGTTTATGAAATACACTGTGCAGAATGCGATGCTATTTATATCGGACAATGTGGCCGTGCTCTGAAACATCGCATTTCTGAACATAAGAAGGCGATTTTAACTAATACATCTAATACAGGTTTTGCAGATCATTGCTTACAACACAATCACTTCATAGACACAAAAAACATAACACTACTCCACAACATACAAAAAGGTAAAAAAATGGATTTGTTACAAATTTTAGAAATTAAAAAAGCAATAAAAAATAACAAAAATTTAATCAATGAACAGACTGAATTTTATGTATCCCCTTTATTAAAATCCGTTATTTAGTTTAGTTTATTTTATATTATTTTGAATGTTCATCATTATTTTAAATTGTTGCATTCAGTTTAGTTAATTTTATATTTTACATTCATGATTGTATTTAGTTTTTAAAGACACCTGACCTTCCCATGTCTCATGCAGACACTCTCCCCCCCCTCGCCATCACAACACAGATGTTCCAGATACGCCCTAAACAGATGTCCACCACCTACACTCCACTAGCATCCTGTGTTCAGTAATTTCATTCACTCGCTCTTTGACAATGGCTTAAGTTAGTCGAAACAGCTGTCAGAGTTAATTAAAAAATTTGTGAAACCTACCAAGTGTTTTTATATATTTTACAAAACCTCTGTAAACCAAAATGTTATCTTAAACATTTAAAAAATGATAGCTGATTGAAATTTTCAATTCTAAATTTTTATAGAATTGGTACTTATAACAAAAAATTTCATACAACATAAAAAACTACCCCTTTTATACTTAACCCAATGATGCCTTGTCTATGAAATTTGAATAAAACGTAACTGAGTTATTACATTTTTTCCCACCAAAACATTCAGTCTATTCTCTTTACAAGAACCATGTATTTATTCTGTGTTGTTAAAAGTTTAACGAAACTGGATAATTTGGGGGGGGGGTAATATGATGGCTCAGACTATCAAGTTTCCACTGTACAGTAGTGTGCTGCTAATCCAGAATTCTGGGTAATCTGGATGGAATTTCTAAAAATTACATTTTTTTACAAAAAAAAAAAAAAAAAAATTAGGTTCCATTTTAAACGATTTAAACAGTCTGTTTTGTGTGCTGTGAAATATAGCTGCAGTTTCATATTTTTTATCTGTTTTACTGTATTGAGAAATGTTTGGTATCTTACTGTCATATATTTTGTGTCAAGTAAAGTATAGTTAAACTTTTACTTTAATATAGATAACTTTTTAAATAGTAAAACAGTCTTTTTATTTTCAATTTATTCACCCTTTTAACTACTCTAAACACCAAAAATAGTTGTAGGACGCTCTATTTTGTGCCATTTCTAGTTAATATTGATTCTCACCAATCCGGACTGGGTTGGGTCCCATCAAGTCTGGGACTCTACTCTATTTATAATTTGTTCTAACAAACATATATAAATTTGTATTTACTTGACTTGCACCGCGTCAGCAACTTTGTACTGAATTTTACCATCAGCATCGTCAGCACCAGTCACTGAAGAAGAGATCTGGTGTATCTTTTCAACGCTGCGCTCCTCATTTCCAGACAACATAGTTGGCCAACGATAACAGTAAACAGACACTGTAATCATAACAAACAACAATGGACTGTCAGACAGTACTGACACTGGCACACAAAACTGTTTCTTATCATCAACGTTAGCTATATTGTCAAAATAAGAAAAAAAAAACTAAAACCATCCCAGTTTGTACTTTCATGATAAGGTTGTACCTCCTTATCAAAAAATGTTAAAGACAGTATTTATAATGTGACATAAAGTATATAGCACGCAATATACTGTACGTGCAGAGCAAACAAACAACAGACAACAAATGGTGCTAATTAAACAGCTCTGCCTTGTTAATAATTGGCCACAACCACAAATAAACATTATAATAATATTATTATTATTACTAGTAGTTAGTATAATTATTGTTATTATGGTTTTTGTTATTATTTACTTATCACATAAAACTGCACTCTTAATAGTATGGTTGGTGATAACCTTATCAGACATCTGAACCCACACAGTAAATGGTGTGGGTTTCTAGACTGACTGGTTGTGTCCTAAAATCTATGAATACGTTTTCTCAGTACTTTCATCTTTGACCTTCTGTGACCAAATGGTAAACATATCGTTTTTTATGAATCGTATGATAGTATAGTTACATAGGTTATCGTATCAATTAGACTTGTGCATGTGCTGTGTGTGAGGGAGAGAGAAAGAGAGACAGGAAGGGTGTGTGTGTCTGTGTTTGATTGGAGAGAGAGAGAGAGAGAGAGAGAATAGTAGGAGCTTAATTATATAACAGTAAAAGAAATTCCTGGGTTTTGTTGTCCTCAATGTCCATATATTGTTGAGACTTTGTAGCCTCTGAAGAAGCTTGTACACAAGCACCAGCTGATTAAGGCTCAGGTAAAATGTAATCTAAAAATTTTTGTTAGAAATTTGATAAAACAAATTATAGGATTCCCAAAACATGTCCCATATAAGAGAAAAAATATCTTGACGTAATGAAATTATAAATACTAAATAAATTACACATGCATCAAGAAACAGATTGTAGCAAAAAGTGTTTGAAAACATTATATAGTAATTCAAAAACAAAATTCTATTATGTATTAAGTAAAATTGCTTAATTGTTGGTTTCCATGGACCTGAAACTATTTGAGCAAAAATAGTACTCAACAATCAACCTTCTGTGCAAATGAATATCTTTAACTATCTCAATTTTAAGATATCATATAAAACCAATACGGATACTTATGAAAAAGTAAGTACATTTAATCAAACACACGGAACAATTAGAAAAACATTCAAACATAGGATATAAAATTAAAATACACGGTGGTCACCATATAAATAATTTGTATGGTGGTCTCATATATCATATTTATTGGGTCCTTCAGTCTTTCGACTGGTTTGTACCCTCCCCGCATTTACCCGTGGTGCATGTGTTACGGAATTATACCATAGTAAATAGAGAAGAAACAATAGTATTTGGGAGGAATTTAGTAGTATCTTCCATTTAAATGAGAATTCTGAGCACAGACGCCATTGGTATCATTGTTTTCACTAAATTCATAACAAACATAAGACCCAATCAGGCCTTCATTTGGGAAAAGGCATGTTGGACACAACATTGCCTTTTAATATTATCAACACAATATTATATTTTAAACTTTAAATCTATGGTCTTCTTCTTCTTCTATCAGGGAATAGGTGAATCACCTGTTTCAGTCCCAAAGGAAATACATCCACTTCACCAACACTTCCTTACTATATTTTTTGTCCAGTAGGCTTGTGTTGCCAAACTTCCTTAGGTAACCTGCCACTGGCATCCTATTCAGATGAGCAATCCATCATTCTGTCTTTGTTTTCTGCAATGCGATAGTAGATGCTAAAAATTTCCAACTCTTTACATAAATTTTCGTCGTAGAGTCTATTTCTTCATGAGCAGCCTTTCATGTGTTCAGTGGCACTCTTGTATATATACAATATTGACTCCAGACTCATTGGGCACTTGGTGAAATATGTTACTTAGAAATTGTGAATAACTCAGAATGTGAATACAAGCTGTGAAACTACCAAGTGTTTGTGTTTTTAAAAATTTCTGTATATATACATTTTTTCTCCCTGTGAATTTCCAGAGCAATAACATAATGTAGGTTTTCAAATTTATCACAGTAGGAACAACATGGTAATGATACAACTGGTTCAATTCTGAGATTTATATTGCTGCCATCTATCAGTGGCAGTTTAAACTATGTTCTACATAAGTTTTGTTGAACCTTATTGTAATTGATATAATCAAAATGGCATTTGTTGTAAAGAGCTGTTGTGAACTTCCTTCAGTTTGATTTACTTGGAAGTGATTGGTGTTGTGTAATTATTCTGAATACAGTATTTAAAACAATTAATGTGAATAAATATAATAACATGTGTAAGTTTTATTGAAACATTGATGAGTGTGTATTTTATGATGGAAAAGTAATAACAGAGTAAAATGTTTTAGAGCTTTTATCAAATGAATTGTCAGATCTGTCTCAAAGTGAAAGTGAATACCTTGATACTGCAAATGGAAAACATGACAGTTGTAATGAAGACATATTGTGATTGTAAGAAATAAATGAAATATGAAATAATGTACTATTGTATCATTTGAGAGAGAAAAACTTGCTCCTATAGATGCATGGAATTTTGATTTATCCCACTAATGAACAGTTTAACAAGATCGGAAGAATCTCACCTCTGAAATATCTTACTCAGATATTTCTTAACTGGAACCAAAGTATCAGAACCATACAACAACATTGGCACAGACATATTTAGTAAAGTGAATAAAGTTGAGTTACTACTCTGAGCATTTACTCGGTAGTTTGAGGAAATTCACAAATCGGAGTGAATAAAAATGTTCACTAGGCTTTAGGGATTGCAACTGCTGAATCCCTCATCCAGCAATCCAGCTGGATCCAGCACATTTTTCGGCCTGCTGGATTCAGCACCGGGTGCTGGATCCAGCGCTGCGGATCCGCAAGTAATTAACTTTCCAAATAATGGCGCAAAAGTCTACGTTGCCAGCGTTGCCGCTTTGCTAGGTGCGCTACCGCTCGGCGGGAGCGACGTTGCCGTTCTGTCGCACTTGCGGCACGTGCTACACCCCCTCTCTACACCGCACTGCCTGCCCTTTGACCTCTGCTGCTGATCTGATCGCCAGTTGACTTTCCGCTCTCGCTAGATAGTGTCTTTGCGCTAAATAAGTGTCTTCTTCACTCCGCCGTGGCCCGTGTTGTTTGTTGTGAGTAATTTGACTGAATTTTCATTTTTATTTATTTATAAACATTACATTACATTACAGTATTTACAGTTTCGTAAATTAGTGCCACCTTTCCCTCAAACTTCAACTTCGATTGGTGAATTTGTGTTCTATATCATTAGTAATTTAGTACATACCGATAAACGATATCTGTCAAAAGCATCTGTCCGTCCGTCCGTCGCACAGTGGGGCAGTTAGCCTCCAAAGCTGGCCATAATTCAATCAGTCATCTGATTTGCCTAAAAATTTGCATATAATTGTTTTTTGGGTCGCGGATTTTGAAAATGGTATAAAAACATAAAAATTTTAAACGACTGATCCAATAGCAGCAGAATGTCATGTAGCCGCTCACTTTTCATGAGTCTTGGATGAAGTAGCAAAAAATTTAAAAAAAAATGTATGTAGCCTATAATTCTTTTATTAATGTTTATTATTAAAACGTTGTTGAAATGCGCAGCTTTTTTTTTATGTTTTGTTAAGAAGAACTATTATAGAGACGTGCAAATATAATTTCAAGCACACGATATGCCCTGACGTTTATTAAATGTTTACGTACACTCACTAAAAACTCGTTCAAAAACAGCGTGTCATTATTCAACACGTTATTAAGTACACATATAAACAGTCAATTATAAATATGAGGGTATTATATACTAACCTGATGGTAGAGGCGACATTCTATGTACACTTTTTTATAACAAAATGAAACCAACACAATCAACGCACAACTTAATGTTTCGTTACACTTGACTTGGTGGACTACACCAGACGTGATACCGCGTTGCGGACTAGTCCATTCAAGCAACTAGTGGGGGGATTTATGACTTCTCCCCACTCTAACTCAGCCAGTACTGCATTCGGGGAATCATTGACTGTCGATTTCATGTAGAATTGGTGGGATATTACCAACTTAGTTTTGGGAGTTTTTGCCAGGTTTTCTCGTGTTTGGCCCCACTGTGCGTCGGTCGGTCGGCGATTTATGTATATTGTGGTCAGACCGCTTATGAGGTACTAGTGAAACGTCCGTCTTATTCAAGCCCCACTGTTGTAAGCGCCAATTTGTGGTCAGACGTGTACGAGCGTCCCGTTATTTTCACACAGTGTATGTCTATTCGTTGCTATGAACGGGTATGTTCCCCTGTCTTTACTCTCTTAGGTCGTTTTATTTACTTAATTATTTAAATATCTGAGATATTTGGAGTTGTGGGATATATTGATTTAATTAATTAATATTAACTTATCTCTCTAAAAAATATCAGTGTTAGTGTACTTGAAACTTAAATAATTAATGTGTTATTCTGTAATTTCGTTCAACCCTATTATACCTTGAAGAGAATTATGTATAATTTTGTATTTTTACGCTCTCTCTTTGGTGTCGAAGAATTCCGCTATAAGCGCTGTAGTACCGGAGCAATGAAACTTAGAGGTTATTTCACTGTTTATGTTAACCAATTATTCTATACTTAGTCAGTTACTTTTTTATTCCCAACTCATTAAATCATACTCCAAATGACAAGATTTTGCAACTATATAAAGGTTCTTTATTTGTTTACTTCTTTAACATTGAATAAGATATGTTCTAACTGGCATACACACGGGCTATAGATTACGTAAATCGATTATTGATTAGTCTGATCCTTTATTTAGATTTAGTTATATAGTGTGTTTTAATTTGTAATTAACTTAATTCAGGGTGTGAAGGTTTCTTTTAACTGTGGGGAAGATTAAAAATACATAGATAAGAATGCAAGATTTACAAATTTGAAGTGTTGTGTAGTTAATATGATTGATATAATAATAATTTACCAGACTAGAACGAAGCAAATCGTGTAGGCGGTTGATTGATAAATTTACTGTTCTGGACGATTATGCCGTACAATATTCTTTCTTCGGTTTAATAAAATGAAATTCTTGTCCTGTCCACCTCAGAAATACAGCTCTCTGGATTGATTTACAGCCCGATTGATGCTTCTTCTGCGATTCCTGGATCCAAATACGTTCTTCTCTCGGTTGAAGCAATTAGTGATGTTCCGTGTATTTGAAAGGTTATAAGTTCTAGTGTAGTGTATATTATTAGTTGTGATACATTTGACTCTTTCTATTTGGTTTATTATATCGTCAATTCCTTTCGGATATGGGACAATTCAAGTCCTTCCTTGTAGAATCCAGTTATTTATTTTCTATTGTGATTTCATACTATAGTCCTGTTTGGTTAAACTGTACTGGCAAGAGTCATAAATATTATCATTAGATTTTTGTATTTTATAAGAGCATCTGCTAATTTAAAATATTCCGATTAAATAGACATTTCTTAGGTTTTTTAATCTCATCACATTCAGATCATAAAAAGCAATAATTGAAAATCAACAACTTCTTCATTTCGTGTAGTCCATAGCAACACATGATTTTTCTTCCTTCCACATGTTTTGTATATAGTGTTTATTTCATATATTTTTTGTCTATTCCTTATCAATTTGCTATTATATCGGAATATAACTTTACCGATAGTTGGTTTATTATTTTCTACACATATTCTGCTGGTTTTTTGATATAAGCCTGTTTCTTTTATATTTACTACTTTTTCGATATCAAACGTTATCAATCGATATCATGGCATTATGGCATTATCATAATTTGTATAAATTGATATGGTTTATTATATATCATTACTAATTTAATGTTTTTTTCTAGCTCTTCAAACCGTATTCATTAATTGTTATTAATTTATGTACCTAACCTTTATGTTATGAGTGGTTATATAGTGGTTTTGGCTGTTAGGCCTTTTATTGTAAACGGATCTACCTGTGTTTATAACTGGTAAACATCTATAGCCCCTTTACATAAATTCATACATATAATCAAATCTTAACTATTAACATTTACATAAACAATTATTTTTTCCATATCTAATGACAATTTTATCTTGACCTATGGATCACATATAAGAAAATTCAAATCTATTAACGCTAACTAGCTGCTTCACACTTCATTCTACAATAGTAATTGAATAATACATCTTGTTTCATTACGCTTCATTAACTCAACACCTAATTGGTATAACATAACATAAACTTTATCATAACATTTGTTGTCACAAAATAATATCTTTTAACTCAAAATCCTTACTTGCTATTGCTATAAAGTAAATTATTGTTTCAGTTTTGTTTACTTTTCACTGAACATTGCTCATTAACTATTATCTAACTTACAGGTTTGTTTATTCTCGTTAATTCTACCTTGCATCCTTATTTATCTTTATCTATAATTATAAATGTAATTATTAGATTTTTGTTTTATCATGGGGTTAGATATTGACTTGTTTATTATTTTGTTAACCTAATTTTTATGTAACATGGATGCCAGCATTTCTGTTGCGTTACAATATTTATGAATCAAATATTTCTTATTTTAATTTTTCAGATTTCAAGCCAGTTCAGTTCAGTCAGTTCACAGTACATATATAATAATAATATAACTGCACAATTCGTATTCGTACAGAATAATGAATAATGTCTCTTTCAAAGCCAAGTCAGCAAGAGAAATGTGGTGAGGATGATGATAAAAAAAACTTATGGGACTATTTTAAAAAATTGGATGGTGGTCGAAGTGCAAAATGTTTATTAAGTTCAAAAACTTTGCTAATCAGTACCCGTTCAACGACAGGCTTATAAGGCCATTTACAAAAGATACACTGCGTCAATCTTACTTCTGCAAACAGCAAATTACCACTTCGTAATACAGATACAGTAGTTCCCACAGCAATAGCACCCACATCAAAAAATGACGATGATCAGGAAGTAGTTATTATACCGAACAAAAAGGCTAAAAAGACTATTGATGCCTAGTTTGTAAAAAAAAATTCGATGGAAGCCATGGTTACCAGGATGGTGTGCAAAGATGGTTTTACACTGAGTTCATTTTGTACATCTTCCGATTTAAGACGTTTGTTCACAAAAAGTGGATTCCAATTGCCGACTTCTCCCAACACCATAAGGTCGATGATTACCAATTATGCGAATAATATCGAAGCTGATTTAATAAAAGAATTCGCAAATTTAAAAAAAAGGGGCAAAGATTTTCGTTAAGCTTTGGTGAGTGGACATCTCAAAAAAATCACAGATACATAAATCTCAACCTCAACGTGCACCATAAAGAGACTCATTTTAATCTTGGCCTGATCAGAATTTACGGATCCTGCACTGCCGAACATTGCATTGAATTAGTGTCAGAACGGTTGAAGAAATTTGGCTTAAACTTTGAAACCGACATCATTGGTATCACTACTGATGGCGCAAGCGTTATGGTGAAAGTTGGTAGGCTCTTGCCTTGCTATTAGCAACTGTGCTTTGCACATGGAATCCAGTTAGCTGTGGTAGACGTTCTGTATAAAAAGAAAGCTCAAAAAGAAGTAGAACAGACAGAGATAGACGAAAGTGACGAATATGATGACGAAGACACGGAGACCAATGAAGGCTTAGAAGTAGTAATTGAACCAACACCGGCTGAACCTGAAGTGATTCCGCGATACAGCGAACTTCTTAAAAAAGTATGAAAAGTTGTTAAGACTTATAAAAAATCACCTACCAAAAAGGATATGTTTTTGCAAAAATATGTAAAGGAAGCGAAGGGCAAAGAATTGAGTTTGATTCTTGACTGCTGCACTAGGTGGAACAGTTTGCTCAGCATGCTGGAATGTTTCTACAGTGTAAAAGTTTGCATCGATAAAGCCTTAATAAACACTGGCTCAGACACTAAATTCTCCGCTGACGAGTGGTCACTAATCAATGAGTTGATCGCCAGTCTTCAACCGGTTAAACTGGCCGTAGAAGCTCTCTGTAGAAGAGAGTCGAGTTTGATAACTGCTGACACAACCCTAAAATTTGTCTTAGACAAACTAAAAAGCCAGGACACAATCTTGAGTGCCGAGCTTTCTGAGGCACTCCGCAAAAGAATCGGAGAACGGCGTCTTACCGAGGTCACAGGGATGCTGATTTACCTACAGAACCCGAAGAAGTATGAACAAGAAGTTAGAAGTATAACACCCGATTATACTTTCACAATGCCAAAAAAATATATAATGCGCCAGGAGATGAAAAATATGCTGAATCGTGTAAATACATATGTAGTGGAACCAGCAGCAGTGGAAGAGGATATAATGGAAGTAGAATACGATGGCCCGGATAACCCGGATTCCCTGAATTTCACATTGGAACAAGAACTGGAGATCCAACTAAAGCGTGAGAAAGAAAACTTCATGAAACGGAAAGAAACGAGAATGAGAAGGATTATGATAAGATATTAAAAAAGGAAATGACTGTTTATGAAAGTGAGGGAGTCAGAGGTGAAAACCTAACTTTAATTTATGATTATTTTATGACCCTGAAACCAACTAGCGTAGAGGCAGAAAGAGCCTTCTCTGCAACCGGATATATATGCAGTTCATTAAGAAGTAAGTTGGGAGACAACACCATCAATACCATTTGTTTCTTGAGATCCTACTTCCAGAAAAGTCAAAAAAATTAAATTTTATTTTATTTAATCCTTTAAGTCAAGACAAGACTAATATTTTATAACTTCTACTCTACTCTACTTCTAATAAGTAAGAGATTATAACTTTAATTTTATAAGTGGTTAGTGGGCTAGGCTAGACAATTTATTGTGAAAATTATATATTAATATAAATTAATTAATAGAATTACATTTGATATTATATAATTTATAGATTACATTATATATAATTATAATACAAACTAAACATTTAAAGTTAATTATCTCAAGTGTTAAACCGAACCAAAGTTAAGTTTACTACCTAAATGTGTAAGAAGTTTTACTGATTTGTAGTGACCAGTCGAAATAATCAAAGTTTCTTAAGTATTTAAAAAAAAAAAGTTTAATTTCTTTAAAAAATCGATAAATTGCTGGATCCAGCTGGAGTGATGTTGGTCCAGCAAAAATCCAGCTGGATTGAAAACGCTGGTGGATTGCAATCCCTACTAGGCTTTAAGTAAGTGCTCAGTACATCAGAGTACAATCCGGAAATTCTTGAGTATTTTGTCAGTGAGTTGTTACTCGTTTGCAAAATGTTGAGAATTTACTGATATTCCTGTTGAAACATATCAATCCCCCGCCTACCCGGCTGCCTGTGTTCTGTTCATGCACTGATCACTTCTTCATTCCTTTGTTTGCCTCGTTATGGTAGCCACTATTAAACTGCGCTGTATTATAAAACTACTATTAATAATTATAAAACTTTAAGGCCTTATTTGTCAGGATACTGGCTGAAAACGCAGTCGTGATGGAAAAATCAAAAATTCCATCTGTCATTACTACAAAAAAAAAAAGGGTAGGAAACATTTTCTGAAGTATATTCGAATGCAAGCCTTCACGCTACGAATGTTCATCACCATCGCCATAGTGCAAACTAACTAAAAGTGAGCTAGGTTTATACCAGACTCAAACAATTCTAAGTTGTTACTCAAGCTTGTACTTGTTACTTGTCTTTATTCACACTAAAAGTGAGAACAAACTCAGTCTCCCGGGAAAACTGATAATATTCTTGGCTGAGTTGATTCTTTCCACTTTATTCACTTAAAAACGAGTATTTACTTAAAAATTACTTTAAACGAGTATTTACTCAGTTTTATTCACTTCATCCATTACCTTATACAATTTTAGTCGAGTCTCTTTCCCTGTATTCCTCAATAACGCTTGATGAAGTGTTTCACGTATTGACTGAACCTTGACCAACTTAATCAACAACATCATGATCTACGCCAAAAATAATGTAACAACCAAGATACCAGAAATGTAACATGTTGTATATTCCTACCAGCTTATATAAGTTTAGTTCTCAAGAGGTACTTGCCCACAAAAGCCATAGTTTTTGTCATCCACACAGAACTTTCAAGTGTATAATGTCCGATACTAATTGCTAACACGTACTACCTATTTGATTACATTTGTTGTGAAATGTACTGTTTTATGTGTATTATAGAAAGTCTACACAATTATTAAGCACATCTTAAAGTTATCTTGAACTGTATTAGTTATCTTTACAACTCAGATATATACACAAAAAATATATATAACACTAATACTTCTTCATCATAATTATGACAATATTTTGTAATACGTTCAGAAAGAGATAGACACATGTTGGAGAATAGTGTATACAGGTTCTGTACATACAGTCTTAAAAATAACAAAGGAATCACACAAAAACAAATATATGTGTAAAATTGTTCTAAGGCTTTCATGGCTGGTGTCAGATGTATTAGAAGAGTTTACCGGGCTGTTTGGCCGTGGTCTATGGTTTAAAGACAAACCAGCCATTATCAGTGGAATTCAAAGAATTCGAGACCTCCTGAACGTGGGTGTTATCGTCAGGCCCATGGTACTGCCGTTTGGTTTGCCTTTAAACAGTACACCACAGCCAAACAGCCCGGTAAACTCTTCAAATATAGGTGTATTTAAGGCAATTTTATAAATATGTCTAATATTTCTTAGTCAGTCCTGGGTACTGACTGAAAACAAAAGAAAAACAAATACAAGCTGTTGAAGCAACTACCTGAGAAAAGTCAAAAGCAGTTATAAAGAAGTATAAACAAGAACACAGAAATAAGAAGCCAATAACCAAAATATACCATTACAATACAGAACAGAATTCTCCCAGATAACTATTTTTACCCCATTGCCTGAATCAGTTTTCGTTCATTGTGAGCTTCATCAGAAGCTGCCACTGGAAGCACGGTCCATCCTGATTTTGATGATGGCCATGCCATTTGAAGGATCATTGTTATGTATATGAGAGTGTTTTCAAACAGTATGTGCGATTTAAATTGCATCTGTTCATTTAGGACATTGTTCCCTTGAGTTTTCGTGCATTTGTATATTTGTAGTTGTTCGAGTGTGTCTAATTTTTGGCCTTTCATGTGTAATGCTTGCCTCCCAGTGATGAGGTAGAGACTGTGAACTGGCAGACACTGTACGCCAATTGCTTCTAACACTGAAGATGGCCTCCGATGGTGGGACCAAAACGTCTGTTAACACAAACGATGGACCACGGCCTAACAACCTGGCAAATAATGTTCCCAAGTTTGTTGGCGTCGGCCACGAAAGCCTTAGAAACTCTATGTGATTAGAATTGTTTTTAAAATGATGGCTAATGGCCAAAATATTATGTCATTATCATTGTATAATGATGCAATGTATGGATAAGACAAACTGAGTTAAGATTAATGCAGGGAAGCGAAAGCTGAGACAGATAGGGAAAGGGACATCTACACATCTGGCAAGCAGCTGCAACTTGGGATACATAATGATGGTTATAAATACACTGGCAAATGTTTCATACACAGAGATTACACATAATGCATGTGTACCAGTTATGATATTCTGATAACTTGATCTGTGTTTCTGTTTTAGCAAAACAAACGGTCCCTCAGTTATCTTTGTTAAGAGCATAAAATTAATACCATTTGAAAAATGTCAATGACTTCTTCTATCAACGGTAATGGGACCAAATTATCATACTACTTAGTAGACAAATTTAATGTCTGAATGTCTGCTGTTGTTTTTTGTTAGCCATAATTTTTACAATTGATAAAATACTGAAAATGCACAATTGCATGATAAGCTCATTAATATTTTAATTGACACGCCATTTGGTTATACATATTCATATATTAAGTAATGTCATCTAAACGGTAAGCATTCAGAGTTAAAGTATTTACACTTTTAGTGTCAAGGCTTTATGGAACAAGAAATTTTCTGAGATTTACTTGAGCCCACTTGTGCTTTATAAAAATTTCCAAAAGGAACTTGATTAGTTGTGAATGTATGACAGCAAAATGTACAACTAAGACAACAATTGTGTACTTATTAGAGGTATTACGTTTTTGAAGCCTTCTTCTGGTATGGACCGGGTCAAAAATGTATTGTATGACATGTTTCACTCATATTACAACTAAGAAACATACTTCTCAACATTGAGTTTGTTACAAATTACCAGATCACTCTAAACCACTGTCAGTATATAAATCATACTACAATGTTTTTTTTCTATTTTATATGGAAATGATAAGAGATAAAAACACATACATAATTTTGTAAAACAGTATCTGTTAATAAATAAACTTGTTTTTCTTTACATATTTGCCCTATATACACAGAATTCACATAAACTACCTCAAAATATTATCTAATTAAAAAGATTATATATATATATAATATCACACACACACACACACACACACACACACACACACATATGCTCGTGCGAAGGTTTTCACGGTGAATATCTGTTGTAGCAGGTTTTTGGGTACATCCGTGTATGTAATGCTTATATTGCCGACGTTTCGTTCCGTAATCCCAGAATATTTTCAAGACGTACTTATATTGATTTTACTACACTGCGCATTTTATATCTTGCTTCCCTTGTGCCCATATGACTATACATAAGAAAGTCAGACAGTACCAAGAGGCCATTGAAATATACCGGAAACAAGGGGGAGCGGTCAACAACAGAAACGAATATACAAAACTAGCGACAACTTGGAAATTCCTAACTGACAGTTCACAAATTAACAACCAACATATGGCCACAACACACTCACCCCCATGCCCTAACCCTCCCACAGCAAAAATCACAAGGGAAACAAGATATAAAATGTGCAGCGTAGTAAAATCAACATCAGTACGCCTCGAAAATGTTCCAGGTTACGGAATGAAACGTCGGCAATATAAGCATTACATAGTTGTTTTGATTGTTCATCTTCTTTTTTCACAGCACTAAACTAATTAATATAGAATATTGAAACTTTCAACTTGTGAAACTTACTTGTCTTTTCTTCCCGTACGCGTTTTGGCGTGATGTGCGCCTTCGTCAGCTTTGAGACAGACTGCCATTAACTTGTCCAATGGCAGTCTGTCTCAAAGCTGACGAAGGCGCACATCATGCCAAAACGCGTACGGGAAGATAAGACAAGTAAGTTTCACAAGTTGAAAGTTTCAATATTCTATATTAGTAAGCATTACATACACGGGTGTACCCAAAAACTTGCTACAACAATATATATGTTTAGGCCTATCTCCATAACTGGTGACATATGGGCAGGCAATTAAGCATTTAGTGAAATTTAATGTCAATATTATGACACCATACTGAAGTTTGATATGATATACATGTTTAACTTCTTCTAATACTGTCTTCATGGTTTGCTGGGAGGCATATATTTATATCAGTGAATCATAAAGAAAAACATCAAAATAAAAAAGGTAGAATAAAAACTATATATCTTTATAAATATCTTTTATATTTGTCATCTTTATATATGTTACATTACATAAATTACTATAATTATTACACAACATTATAATTTTATACAAGTATGCACAATTTCTAATTAGTGAGCAATTGTCCATAGAAGAAATGAGCATTTAAAAATGTTAACTTCTAAAATGAAACCAAACTTTTAAAATTACTTCTACTAAATTTAACATAGTGATATTTATTTGGATAAAAAATGTATATAAATATTTTAATAAATTTTGTCAAACAAAGCACTAAAGAATTGATTTGCTTTCATTATTTAAAACCAGTTTCCTGCTTAATTAATTATATTAAAACATAAATGTATTATAATACTATTCATAAAATACATAGACATACATACATATATACACAGATGCATAGATACACTCATATGGTTATAATTATATGTATATTTGTTACAATGTACACACTTGTGTATGGGAGAGTTATACTGATGTATAGCAACGTACATTTTTGATACATTCCATAAGAAGGAGCAAGTGATATGTAACTCTGAATTTTATCACTTTCTAATAATACAAATTTTACTGAAAGATGAAAATAAATGCTTTCAAAATTTACGATTTTTCCTACACTTACTTTACCACTTTACTTTACTTCCTATAGTAGTACATGTATACTCAACATTTTTTGCAATTAACTTATACAAAATGAAAGGTATTTTCACTAATTTGAATATTATATATTATTACATTTATTTGCCAACAACTATTTGCCAGATATACAGATCAGATCCCATAAATATTTTCTTTTTGTTTTTACAAAGCTTGTTTCTTTCATATCCTTTGATGATGTAACAATCAGGTTTTTTTTTATCCACAACTTAGAAATATTTTTAATACTGAGTTATTTGCAGAGAACTCTAAACATGTTATAACTATATGATCCTGCAATATCAGTTTAGACAAATGTTTAATCCACACAAAGGAAAGATACTTGTTTCGTCTAATAAACATATAACACAAGCTGATTCAAGTAAACTCTCTCTCTCTCTCTTTCTCACACTATTCTCTTCCTCTCACATCATAATAATATATCACCTAACCTTAAGTTACAAGGCTCTTATTTATTTTTTTTTTTCAATAAAAATTTCATAAAATCTAAGAAACAGAATATTGAAATCTGATTTAATGTATTTCAGAAGTTATAATTTATGACATTTACATTAATCAAAATATGTAAGCTACCTATATTAGGTAGGGTCTACAGTTTACTTGTTATAATAAAGTCTACTTGTAAATATAATAAAAAGAAATGCAAATACTTACCCTTCTTCCTTTATGCTAATTTACCCTTAATTTTATCGATCTAAACATTTGCAGTAAAACATTTCACTAAAAAATCTGGCAAAAATAAACAAGCGACATTAAGGACGAGTGTTTTCATTAACAGCATATGGATGTCCCTGAATCTCACAGTCAAGTATTAACAGTCCCCCTTGAAGATATATTTATGTATTGTTTACTATTTGGATTTACAATATTCACATAATCACGGGATTATGTCAAATGCCGTTGTCTACCCAAACGTCCGGAAACGACGAACCCTACATGTCTAGATTAAGTAATTTCCATTAATAAACACACAATTTTTGAACGTTTTTACCATACCTCTACAAACACAACAATCAAACTAATCGCCCTTTTGTGACCATTAAATTCTTCGGACTGTTATGATTGCATTATGTACAGATCGATTAGTTTTCTACTTAAACGATCGATATTGATAATGTTAGATAACAATGATATTTGTTACATAATTAGCAATATTCGTTAATATATTTTAAAACAATATTCAATTTATTTACATTAAAAATTATATGATTAGGAAAGGTACTAAAGTTAAAAAGAATTTATGTGAGTACAAGAATTGAATGTAACTTGACCTTTTCTCTGCCGGAAAATATTTATTTGCTAAATTGTATCATAGAATACTTGTGTAACGTAAAGCTCTTTTTTTTTCGGAAAATTGTAATCTGTTAATAGCGTGACCCATAGCGTGTTATAATTATCTATACATTATCAATATTCTTACAAATTTAAAAGTCGAGATATTTTCAAATTTTGTTATTACGTTCTCAGTCAACTGAAAGAACAAATTATTTGTGCGAAATAGTTAGGCAGTATAAAAACAATTTCTATAATAATCTGTATTATATTATAACTTTTATAAAAACACTATAATGATTTGTAGGCTTATGTCTAATGAATTAGAGTTAGTATCCAATCTAACCATTTATAAATCTAAACAATCCAAACAAATAACGTTTTATTTGAGGTGAAAACAACTAAAACAACTGGATTTTTCACTAGAGAATATCTATGATGTTGGCAACAATGGTGAACCCTTTCCTATGTGTTGGAGTCTGCAGCAAATGTAATATGTGGTTTTTGGTGTTAAGTTTGCCACAGGTGCTCTGAAATGTTTGTGGTATCAGAAAGGAAACAGGGCGCACCCGTCGGTACAGTGATATCAGAAAGAAAACAGCGTACTAGCTGGAAAATTCCACCTCCGCCGCCGGCATCCGTCGGTAAAGTACTATAACCTATAAAATGTCATATTACAGCGTGGCATTCAAAATAATTGTCTTTATGGAAGCCAAAACTAAAATGTTTTGAATGAATGTCATGTTATTATGAGCTGTAGGAAACATGTTTGTTAAAACGGTATACCATCAAAACTTACTAACCTGCGCAAAATTTCCAAATATGTTTTTAAGTATTAAGGGACCCACGTGTATGTACAGATAGTAAAAGTTACCATATTGTTTCTGAGTAATAGTGACTACAGTCGAAAGTACGAATCAACTGGCGTTATCTGCTCTGACACTGGAAAGTTATGTTTACAGTAGAGATTGAAAAAAGTAACCTAACCTGTGTAAATACGCTGATATATAATATGGCGTCTTTGCCGAGCAATTGTACCTTTATCGATTGTAATCGTCAATTATTTATTTCTGTGATCAGCGTTTTTGCTTTGACATCTTCCTCAGATTGAAAGTGGGTTATTCTTGATCAGAGAAAAAGGTTTCACCGCATATCGTGACTTTCGAGAAGCTTCAACTGCTTTTGAAGTTTTTTTTAAATGTTAGGACATTCTTTTGAAGTTGCTCCCATTCAAATGTTAGCATTTTTAGAACAATTTTGCACACTCATGTTTGCATTTTCAAGCAATACTGACTTGACAGTTTCTTTGTCAATATTATTCATCATTTCAGCAATTATCCGAATACTCAGGCAATGGTAATATCATACACCCACATCTCGTAGACTCTGTGATTACAGTAAACAAAAGTACTGTAGAGCATTGATATGTACATTTAATCTTTGACTTTATTATCATAGTGGCCACTCTTTAATTTTTTTAATAGTACTATATTTGGTCCAAGATTTTATATTTATTACGGTTACTACATGCAGGAATTTTTTATTAATACAGTAGCTTTCTTCAAAAAGTTGTTTCAGATTACTGGGTGCTTTAAAGTAGTGGAATTTGGATTACAAGGGATTTAAAAGTGTACATAAAACACTTTTTAGTTTGTAATTTGTATGTGGCTTACTTATATGCTTATTGTAACACTCCAGTTTGTATATTTTGAATACCATTTTATGTAGTGTAAACCTTGTACTGTAAAGTTTATTTGGTTGCTTCCAGTTAATAATGGATTTGGCAAGAAAATACTGGAAAAATTTGGCTGGAATCCTGGAGAAGGATTGGGTGCTCAAAAGCAAGGCATGAAAAAACACATCACCACCAAAATTAAAAATAACAACCAAGGTAAGTTACCTAGCTTTTAGTATAATTTTTTGGGGGGGGGGGACAAGGCATTTTTTTTTTAGTTAGTGTTTGTATGCACATTATGAAAGGCATTCATAACAAACAATAATAATTATCGTTGTTGTTTATGTGCTCCATTTA
Organism: Magicicada septendecula; assembly: GCA_034769895.1. Classification (NCBI taxonomy): domain Eukaryota; kingdom Metazoa; phylum Arthropoda; class Insecta; order Hemiptera; family Cicadidae; genus Magicicada; species Magicicada septendecula. Next base: position 378,437,446 of record CM068372.1, read on the forward strand.
ACACCAAAGCCATTAGCAGTATTTCTCTTCAGGATTTCATAGCTAATGACTCACTCCTTCAACTGTTTTGCAGACTTCTAGATGCTGGTCATCCATTTCATCATTAGGATGATTATACAAGATGCATTTTGGTGAGGGGAGAATGCCAATTCTGTGTAGCTGTTTTAACATGACCTGTAAGAAATCTGAATTTGTGCTAATGATAATGTGATGTATTTATAATATACACACACTTATTGCTTACTAATTGTACCTATAATCTCAATCTTGTATTGTTGTGTATTTATTGTTCATAACCTGAAGGTACCATACATATGATTTATAATAAAGTTTTTATTACTCACATTCTTAATTTCGATCGATTTCGGTCATAGACCGGCGTCAGGATATATACACTGTGCACTCGCGGTCACTATGTTGTAAAGCAGTTACTATTTACAAAAAACGAATTCGTAAACACTGATTATCGTGAAACATATGTTTGTGTCCAGAGTTTCTCGAGAACCTCACAAAATTAAGACTGTGAGTAATACAAACTGTATTATAATTCATATGTATGGTACCTTTATGTTAAGAACAATGAATACACCACAATAGAAGAGTGAATTTTTGCTGTTGTGTTCCATGGAAGGTCTTTAATTATTTCTGAATTTCTGTGTAGAAATTTCTATTTCTTGTTGATGACTTCTGATGTGGCTGTGCGATAATTCTTAGTTTTTGTTGCAATAATGTTTGGTCGAGTAGTATGTTATTTACCTTGCTTTTTGTTTTTCCCTAATCAGATATCCTTTCTTGGGAAGCATATCTGCAGTTTCAATGTCCATAGTCCCACATTGGGAATGAAGAACAACTGATTTACAATGGGCATGTTGTGAGTAGGAGATTTTGTAACATTTCCTTTTAATAATAATTATTGTTTAAATTGAATAGCTCAATATCAGTGGATTGTTGGCATCTAATTAAAATTTTCCACTTAGGCATGGGAGTTGCACACTGACTGCAACAGCCATGTTGGCATGACACACTGTAGTATATGAAGTGTTCAATTAATTCGGTTTTTTCATTTCATCTTTAAGCTCCTTATATACTGTATAAGTTTTAACAAATTAGTCTTAAATATACTGTTTCATCACACAAAATTAATCTTCATTATTTAAACTTTGACAATCGTGTTTACACTTTAATAGTTAATTAATCTCTATAAGAAAATATTGAAAAATAGTCAAGTTCTGAAGTGTTTGTCAATTGACACTATTTCATCAGATTCTTGTTCAAACACGGGGAGCTGGCTGGATATCATAATCAGTCGAATCAGTATCAACATCACTGTCATGATTTCCTCCCCTTTGCAGCATTGGTTCTTCTTGTGATTCATCTGAACACAAGGAAAACCAATATAACTACTGCAGGATGAAAGAATAAAAATAAAATATGTATGACAATACACTTAACCCATTTAGGTTATGTGAGTGAAATATATTTCCGTGTCATGATCGGAAGAGTCATCAGGTTTGTAGGCACATTATCCATATTATCAATTTTGGAATCCAATTGATAACAGTTTTCATCATGTATTGATTCAGCCAGTACAAAATCATAGTTAGTTTTGCTTGAAAGTTATTGGAAAAACAGCATCATCTAGCGAGTTGATGCATTTTACATATTTACAGTAAAGTGTATTTTGTGTATGTTGTCTATTGAAGTGATTTTACCGTTTCTTTTAATGTTTTTAAGTAATTGTGTTTACTAAGAATTTAAAAAGTGTGAAAACTAAAAAAACGAAAACACGAACATGTAAGCGAAAAGTGATTGGGACTGTAATTTCAGTTATGTTTTATACATTTACTGTGTAGTTTGTACATTCAGAGTGCTGAGTAGGATGTTTTTACTGTGTTTGTTTCAATATTTTTAAAGAAATAAGTGCTGCAATAAGTATTTGAACAAAGCATAAAAACATGACAAAAAAATGCAAATGTTTAAGTCATGTGGGACTATATTTTCAGTTGTGAGCAGTTGTAATAAGTATTTGAAAATTGTCAAAAATTTCTCTAGTTTTTTGCTGTTTCATCCCACAAGATTATATTGTAAATGTGTTTTGTATATAATGAAAATGGTTGATTGCCTTTTTTTTAATAATAGGTGTTAATTGTAATAATATTTTTCTCTTCAACAAAAAGTTTATTTACCAAGTCATAAAGTTTCACAACATCCAGTATGTGGACATTTATGTCCTTTAATATATTCTCCTGAATGTTATATTTAATGTGGTGTATAATATGACTTATTCTGACAGTAACTACAAAATTTCAATAACTTTTTATTTTAAGCATGCATAGTGGTGAAATAGTAATAGGTGCTACTACTTGTAGGGTTAAACAAAAGAGTATTGCGAGTGCACAATCTCTTGTTGTAAATCGGTATAGTTTGTCCAGTCACTAATGCACTGTTCAATTCTTGCTTTTATGATGTGTCCATACAGTCTTACCATCAGAAGAAGAAGAAGAAGAAAGAAAGACAGTTGTTTTACAGAATAATACCCAGGACCATGTCCTATCTACGACCTTTGGCCTCTCAAACTTTCCGTCAATGCTGTCCCAGTAATTTCCACACAGTCTTCGTTTATTTCCTTTCTTATGTATCAAACTTTTCAGTGGTACACAAGTTACTGAGTGCCGTATTGCATTATAGCAGATTGTAATATTAAGGAAATAAAAATAATGTATTATGGACAAATTGTAATATGCCTTCAAAACCTGCATTGGTATACTGTAAAAACAAAAGAAATTAAAAACATTTTTTGTTTCAACATTTAATACACATTTTAATAAATTTTCATATAAATTATATTTGTCAGAAAATTTATAGTTTGTGATTGTGAGCTTGTTTGTACTGAATAAATGTGAATGTTTTAGGTATTGGTTACAAGAGCAATGGTGAAGAATGGTTGAAACAGCAGAACGATTTTTCTGAATTGTTGGCAAATTTGTCTGGTGAGAGTACTGAGGTCAAGGAGAATGAAGTTTCAGAAAGCAATGGCAAAAACTCACTCGAAATGAGGTCAAAGCAGTCTCGTGCCCGTGTCCAGTAAGTAAAACTGTTTAAACAAGTAATAGAAAAAAAAAATGGAATGAAGGAGTGAAAGAGGGAGTACAGTTCTCTTTTAGCAAAAATAAGAATAACAATAATAATAATTGGGCGAAGCCTGATGAGCATAGCGAAATCAGGCATAGCATTCTATCCATGACTCGGTGCACAACTTAGACCGCGACTCCTCCGAAACTACTCAACCGAATGTTATAAAATTTTGCATACATATCCAGACTGTATTGTAGAGTGCACACATGTAATTTTGATTTCTCTAAATTATTTGGTTTAAAAGACATTACGATTTTTTAAAAATCTTAGCTTAAACGTGTGAGGGGAAGAGACAGAAATATCGTGGCCCAGTTACGGCGCTCTGTCTCACTCGCACTTATGGGGAGCTAGGCGACACCAGTCACCGGCCAATTTAGTCGCTCGCGTGCAGGTGCGTGTGCGGCTTCCGCCATCCGTGCTGGCTGTCGCCCGATAAGATTTTGCTGTATACACTTTGTATTCATGGTTCCCAAGTGTTTAATTCAAAGAGTAGTAGAGCATTTTTCTATGGTGTTGCCAGATGTATGGATTGGACTTAAGTGTTGAACAAGTGTCAATTTTTAGACGAGAATCTATGTAGTCGCTGATGCAACTGCAACTTTCCATTACATATTGCAACAAATCACTGTTCAGGTAAATTTCAATCCAAATTCTATTAAAATTATTATTCTTATACTTTTGTATTCAATTTTCCAAATTCTATTAAAATTATTATTCTTATACATCTTATTCAATTTTTTACTTTTTAGTTAAGTACTTTTTTCTGTTATACGCATATTCTATACATTCTTATTCATCAATTTATATATACGTAATATTTATAGTATGCCTCGACGGAGAAGAGGTCCAAATATTGGCATTTCCCGCTTTACTACCTCACGGATCTGCTGATCTAAACGATAATACTCGAGCAGGTAGTATGAAACTTACAGCACTTGAAAATTTTGAATTAGTGATGCAATATGAAGACCGACGTTTTGCACAAGATCCTAGGTTTGATTTTTTGGACTGAACACTGTTCAGCGTCATCAAGCTATTCAATGAGGGACAATATTTGGTAGAAAATCTCATTTCAATGGAACAATACAGCAACTGAGAAACACGCTGTCGAGTAATCCTAAAATAATAATAAGTTTATATTATTGGTGTGGAAAAATAAGAGGATCAAAATCTTACTGGTTTCAACGAAGGGGTGAACTTGAATCAATGATTGAGCAGTGTGATAATCTTTCTACGGGTTTTTTTATTTTGAGTGCAGGTGATCTTTGGTGGCTTGATCTGGCATGACTCATGGGTTGTAATTTCGTGCAATAGGAAACGTTAGATGAATCTAGAATCGCTCAGCAAAGGCAAAAACTTATAAATGAGAATCCCTCAATTGTTGAAGATTATTTTGGTTTCGTGCAACTTTATTCATAAAAAATGTCGTCTGTAAGATATTCTCAGTTTCAGATTATTGGTTTCGTTTTGAATTCCAGCATCGTGGTTCATGTCACATACACGGTCTTCTTTAGATCTCTGGTGCTCCTGACCCAAGAACTTTTGGTAATGCATCTGAGGAAGACATTTTGAGTGCCAAGCTGTATTATGACCATTTCGTTAATGCATTCAATCCTTTGCCATTCACTCCTCCGGCAACTATACACCCTTCAAGGATTAGATCAACTGATGTTGTTATCGACATCGTTCTCTTTCAGAACTACTGAATCGTTTCCGAAGTCATACCAGATGTATCAAAGTATATTGTCTGAAGTGGAATGGCAAAGAATATACTTGCAGGTTCAAATATCCCAAAGAATTACAAGAGCAATCTCTTATAGAGAAAAATGAGAAAGGTATTTGGACACATATACCAATAAGGAATGATGAACTTCTGAATCAGTATAATCCTGTCATCGCACAAACATGGAGACCAAATACTGATTTTAGTATAATCACCTCCTTATACCAGGTGGTTGAATATGTATCCAAATATGCTTCAAAGTCAGAACCAGCTTAGACAAATTTGATGGAAATGTATCAAGAAACTTGTAATGTGTCAAAATGGGGGCTTTTATTTTTTTATTAAATTTATTTAAATTTCTTTAGTATCATCATTGCAAGTCCCATGTGAAATAATGTTGGATGCAAACAATGAACGGTAACATAACTTTTTGGGCTGGGTGTTGTCGCAGAATATGGTTGTGAATGTTTGAACATACTTGGTTGTGAATCGAATAATTGTCACGTACTGTATGTGCATACGCGAGCCCGGGCGCAGCTTCTACACACAACAGTTGGAACCGACGCAACAAAAATGGCGAAGCAGAAAGATTTTCTTGCCATGTGCTTTGGAGATGGAGGAAATCAACAAAGAGGCTCCACCCACCTAAGCCTCAAATATCGTCACCACCAAACGTCGCTGGTTAATTTGGCACTTAGACAGTCCATACTACCGTGTACGGCGACGAAAAAGTCGCAGCCTGAAGGCAGTGTCTTCCCGTTCAGCAACAAGGTATAGTGGGGAGTCTTGTTGGCACTCTCAGCTCAGTCACAGCCCCGGCCGGGTGGTATTAGACTCAACTTATAAAAAACCGAGTCTAATTTTAGTAAAAAATGTATTAAATTTCATCCAATGTGACAGAAGAATAACGTAGGAGTTGCTGAAGTAATAGTAAAGAACAAAATTTAACGAAATTCGGTGAATAGTGAAAGTGTGTAATCACACGGTGACGCAACGGCATTGGACCACATAAGTTTTGTAACAGTTATTTTTTATAAATGGGTGAAGAAGACAGTTCAAAAATTAGATTCATGTTGGGGAAATAAATTAAAAATGAGATCTCAAGTAAATTTGGTATGTGGTTGTGTGCATAGATAAGAAAAAGAAATAAAGGTATTGGTTCTTTTAGCATAATAAATGTTAGATAGTTAAAGCTTCTGATATAAATAAAAATGATGATGATGTAGTTCATAGGTAAAAAAGAAAAAGGTTTACATGTTTTTATTTCATAAATATAATAAATGTCACATTAATAGTAAATAAAATGTGATCTACTATATTCAATAATTTTTTAAACAAATCATTTCAAACACCTCATTTCATTTGCTGCACTGATCAGTTCGTCGTACGAATGGGGTTAGTCCAACACTAGAGATCCGGCCAATACATATAAGAATTAAAGGTAGGTGGAAGTGTAAAATATTCATTTATTATATCAAATAAAATTAGATAGTTACAATGGTGCGGCGTGACCATGATGTAATTTAATAATAAATTGTATTACACCGGCCTATTTTGACAGTGCAGGAAGTGAAATACGGTTGTGAAAGCAGCAAAATTTAATTTACATAATTATGGTGTAAGATTTATGTTATAGTATAATGTTTTGAAGGGAAGATTGACCAGTTGTAGTTATAACATAAGTAAAAATATGTTATAAATCAGTTAAAAATGTCTGAGCACGCAAAACAAAGTAATTTAACAGACGTAGATATGAGCGAAGGTGGCCTTGAACCACAGTCATTGGGTGAAAGCGAAACAGCTGTTGGCAGTAACGTAATAATTCATCCCACCCCAATTGTGACTCAATTGCAATTAAGCGAATCAGCTGTTGATTCTGGAATTCAATTAATTCCAGTTTTAACAAATAAAAATAAACAATCCGATGACAATGATATAATGTGTTTTTACAAAAAGTTGATAATAAATTTGATAAATTGAGTAATGATATTAATGAGCAGAAAATAAAATGTGAACAACAGAATATTAAAAATGACGCTAATTTTAAAGAGATTAACGTAAAGTTTGATGATCTATGTAAACGTATTGATGAACGTTTCCAGACAGCTATAAAACGAATACAAGATGATGTAGATAACGTTACAAGAAATACTGGTAAGTGTAGTGGGAATGTAATTAATGAAGTAACTGAGAACAAGGTGAGTAATCATGATAATTATAGTAATGAGTTAACAAGTAATAGCAAAATAAAAAGTGATAACAATGAGATAATTAAAAATGTGTTAGAAAATAAAGTGAATAATAATAGTGGAGAGGAAGTTTTAGTGGAAATAGAGAGTAGTAATAAGATAGTGGTTGAAGAGAGGTTGGGTTTACAAAGGGCAAATTTTTCCCGTGATTTAAATGGAGTAAAGACTCCAATAGTGAGTTATGAGGACAGAGTTTCCTCCCGTGGTTATAGAGACAAGGTGTCTCTAAGTAGGTCCCCTTTTGTGTATCATGAGTTCCCTGGAAGAATCAGGATGGGTTATGATAACGTTATGTTGCCTTTTGTGTGGATTGTGAGAGAAAAAGTGAGAAGGTGTCATGATGAGAGGTATTGTGAGAGAGTGGTAGAATTATTCACATTGAGAGAGAGAGAGAGAGATAATATATTATTTGATGTTGTTAGAAGTTACGAAGAGCTACTAGAGAAAATAAAGAGAGAGAGAATTAGTAATATTGTTGACTTACCTTGTTATGAAGATAGTGCAGAAATAAGTAATAATAACGTTGATAATTATATTGAATGCTTACCTGTGCATAGACGTGGAGTATTAATAATAGATGATTCTGAAATTGAGAGGTTAAAATACTTAGGGGTGATAGATAAGAATACAGACGGTGACAAGACCAAAATCAATGATGTAGACAGGTTATATGATTTAATAATAATGTGGGATAATCCAGTAGATTATTATGTGGGTTTTACGGAACAATTTGAAATATTAGAGAATTATTATATAAATAATAATAATGAAATGAGTGTGAGTAAGGATGATAATTGTTATATAAAAATAAGACTATTGTATGATGATGGGGGTTAAATAAAATCAGTGAATGGACATTTTAAATATTTTAGTTTATGGTTATGACCTTGCTAACTTAGGAAATGAAGTGTGGTAAACGATGAAAATTAATGACGAAGAATTGTAAATAAATTTATAGTGAAATTAATTGTGTTTGTGTTGTAAAATGTGTTTTAGGTAAACAATGTGTGTATGTAGTAGAAATTGATTTAATAATAATATATTTATCAGACTAAATAAATAATGAGAGTTTGTAATAAATGAATTGTAATTGTTTTGGAGTAATATAATTAAAATAATTTGTGTTTTAAATAACTGATTGAATTAAAGGATTTGAGATTAATTAATTGAATTTTGATAATGAATTTAAATGATTTTATATGATTTGAACTTTAAAATAAATAAAATGAGTAAAAGTAAAATGTGTCTAGTTGTGGAGTCATATGATTTTACATGTAGTAATGTGTATGCATTTGTTTTTATGTACTTGGCCATTTCAGGTAATTAATATTTTATGTAACTTGTTTTTATGTACCTAGTATTTCTAGTAATTAATATTTCCTGACGAGTTTTTCTTTTTTATTCAGAGTATGTATAGTAGGTCAACATGATTGTATTATATGCTCATGACATGGGGAATTGATATGTAATTATTTTGAAATGTAATGTATGTTAGATTAAGTTGTATTTTTTATTGTGTTTAATATGTATAACATGTACCTACAATTTTGTTTAATTTTGGTGTTTTATGTAATTTACTTTGAACCACATGTATTATGATGAATTTATGTATGTACACCATATTTGAAAAGTAGTTTGAAAATTATTTTGATTTAATGTTGATAATGAAATCTGAGATTGAACTTAGTGTAATTTGAGAAGCAGTTAAATAATTTTAGATGAGTTAATGGAAATGAAAATTTTTGAATGACATAATTAATTAAAATTTGGACCAGTTAAATTAATTAAAAAATAGTGGATGCTTTTAATAATTATTTTGGAAAATTTTATTAAAAAAAAAATTTGGAAATTTGGTAATTGAAGATGATAGTTGACAGGTTAGGATTGAATTTTTTCATTTGAATTGGTAACTGTATTTGATTAATTTTAAAGCAGATCTGAAGATTTTGGAATTTTTTATTTTTTAAATTGTTTTGATGTTTCAGACCGGACAGGTCAACATGTATAATAAATGACAAATGTTTACATTACTGTTAAGAATATATATGTATGATTAAGTGTAAACAAGAACCAATGCTTTACTTTCAGCGAACCAATACAATTATTTACAATTAAAGGGAAACGCATCAGTGGAGGGTGGAAGAATGAAAGGACAATTATTAGATATTTTTACTGAATGTTTAAAAGCCAAGTGATACTGTGGGGCTTACCTGTTCTGACCGACGTGTTGGAGCAGCGAAGTCTCAGGCCTGTTTGACTTTGTGGTGTTGGGATTCTCTCGAAGAAAGTCCAGCAAAGTCGGATAGATGTTTCCACAGCCACTTGACTAGGGGGATAGTTAAACCCATAGTGTTTGTGATAAAGGATTAAAGGGGGGTTATGGCTCCACATCCGCACTGATCCCTTTAGGTTAGGCAATGAGAGTTTTTATGCTCTTGGGCATAAAACCTCTCATTGGGGGTACTGTAATGTGTCAAAATGGGGGCTTTTATTTTTTATTACATTTATTTAAATTTCTTTAGTATCATCATTGCAAGTCCCATATGAAATAATGTTGGATGCAAACAATGAATGGTAACATAACTTTTTGGGCTGGGTGTTGTCGCAGAACGCAATACTTGGTTGTGAATTGAATAATTGTCACGTACTGTATGTGCATACGCGAGCCCGGGCGCAGCTTCTATACACAACAGTTGGAACTGACGCGACAAAAATGGCGAAGCAGAAAGATTTTCTTGCCATGTGCTTTGGAGATGGAGGAAATCAACAAAGAGGCTCCACCCACCTAAGCCTCTAATATCATCACCACCAAACGTTGCTGGTTAGTTTGGAACTTAGACAGTCCATACTACCGTGTACGGCGACAAAAAAGTTGCAGCCTGAAGGCAGTGTCTTCCCGTTCAGCAACAAGGTATAGTGGGGAGTCTTGTTGGCACTCTCAGCTCAGTCACAGCCCTGGCCGGGTGGTATTAGACTCGACTTATAAAAAACCGAGTCTAATTTTAGTAAAAAATGTATTAAATTTCATCCAATGTGACAGAAGAATAACGTAGGAGTTGCTGAAGTAATAGTAAAGAACAAAATTTAACGAAATTCGGTGAAATAGTGAAAGTGCGTAAACACGCGGTGACGCAACGGTGTTGGACCATGTAAGTTTTGTAAAGTTATTTTTTATAAATGGGCGAAGAAGACAGTTCAAAAATTAGATTCATGTTGGGGAAATAAATTAAAAATGTGATCTCAAATAAATTTGGTATGTGAGTTGTGTGCATAGATAAGAAAAAGAAATAAAGGTATTGGTTCTTTTAGAATAATAAATGTTAGATAGTTAAAGCTTCTGATATAGATAAAAATGATGATGATGTAGTTCATAGGTAAAAAAGAAAAAGGTTTACATGTTTTTATTTCATAAATATAATAAATGTCACATTAATAGTAAATAAAATGTGATCTACTTTTTTAACTCCTAAAGGCAATGCCTTGTCGCTGTAGCCACGTCACTCTATCCCTTGCGATATTCTTCATTTCTCCATAGGACCCACTATTCACGACACTCATTGTGCTGCGGAAGTATGCAGTTCTTGGTCTTCCTTTGGGCTTCTTCCCCACTACTTTGCCCTCAAAGATGTTAGTTAAAAAAGCACTATGTCTGATCACATGCCCTATCAACTTAATCTTCCTCACCTCTATACTCCTAAGCAGTGTTCTATTCTCATTTATTTCCTCTAAGATCTGTTCATTCGTCTTCCTATCTGTCCAACTAGTTTTTGTCATTCTCCGCCAAATCCACATCTCCATTGCCTGAAGTCTGTCACTCTCCACCTTCCCTAAGGTCCACGATTCACACCCGTAAGTTAAAACACTCCATACAAATACCTTAACAAACTTTTTCCTTGTTTCAATACTAATATGGTTGTTTGTTAATAAGTTCCTTTTGCTCTGGAATGCTTGTTTTGCCAGAGCTACTCTCCTCTTAATCTCTGCCAGACACTTATTCCCACTTGTAACTATGCTACCCAGGTAACAAAATTCAGTAACGTGCTCCAATATTGTGTTGTTCAACTAATAGTTGATTTAATGTCTTCTCTTTTTTTACTTACAACCATTATTTTAGTTTTCTTAACATTTATCCTCAATCTCCAAGCGTGAAGAATTTTGTTAAACGTACCTAACATTCGGGTCATATCCTTTTCTGAGTCAGCCATCAGTACAATATCATCTGCGAAGCGAATACTGTGTATCCGTTCCCCATTTATTTTAATTCCCCTAGAACTCCTTTTCATCTGAGTTACAACATCTTCTATAAACAAATTAAACAAGTACGGTGACAGTGGGCAACCTTGTCTTACCCCTCTTCTTATTATGCTTCCTTTTTACATCCATTTATGTCTATTTCAGTACTTTGCAACCTATAAATATTGAAGATTACCCTTCTAACTTTCCAGTCAAGTCCTGACTTCCTCATAGTTTGAAACAACAGCTTCCAATCAACATTGTCGAACGCCTTCTCGAGATCCACAAATACTAAATAGGTTTTCCTATTCACTTCAATTCTCCTCTCCAAGATCTGCCGCAGAGCCAAGATTGCTTCTCTGGTTCCTCTACCTGCTCTAAATCCAAACTGATCCTCCTCCAAAGTGTGATCAATCTTTCCTTCCAGCCTGTTCTTCACTATGTTCAGCAAAATCTTAGCAGCATGAGATATTAAGGCTATCGTTCTATAATTAGCACACTCGTCTACTTTACCTTTCTTTGGTATTGTGATTGTTCTACTTTTAATGAAATCAACTGGCAATACTCCCTCTTCATAGCACCCAGTAATTATTTGAAATAGCTGGTCTTTCATTCTCTCCCCTACATTTTTCAAAAGCTCTGCTGGTAGACTGTCAGGCCCTGTCGCTTTTTTCATACTCAGACCTTTAAGGGCATAATCAAATTCCACCCTGCTAATTGGCGGTCCTACCATATCTCTACCTACAGCATTCTCATTTTCTAGAAACTCTTGCGTGACTACCACAGCTTCCCCGTCATATAGTTCCTCTATATACTCCTTCCAACGCTCGCTGACCTTATCATTTTCGAAAAGTATTATACCATTTTTATCCTTAACAACATTACTTCGAGTCTTATGCTTCCACTGTAGTGATCTACTATATTCAATAATTTGTTAAACAAATCATTTCAAACACCTCATTTCATTTTGTAGCGGGGCAGTTTTGGGCATACCTGGGGCAATCTAAAGAAATTTGTATATTTTTTGTAATAAATAAATAAAATCTTCATTAGGAACAAAGATTTATAAAGAACGGTAAATTTATTATTTGGAGCGATCGAGACGATGGCAGCATTGTTTGAGACGGTGAAGACCATATGATTCAATGATATTTTGTAAAAACAGATTCAACAGACGCAGTTCTAATAACAGCCAACAACTGTACCAAGTTCAAGGACAATGACGAACACAAAAAACGTAAACCCGTTATGTAACAGTAAACACGTTACACAACCAGACATCAGGCGATGTGTTGCGTCAGCAACTTATATAACAACTGTGTGTCATCGGTTTCGTCAGAGCCTATCCTGGGTGTGTCACGCCAGCAACATTGTGACACAACAGAACAGTCGCAAAACAACATCTGAGTGGTACAGACGCTAACCACTGTGCGTCTGCCCGGCTCTCGCCGGTTTTCGGGCGAAGTTATTGTGTTCGCCGATGGGCCCGCATACAATAAAAAATGTAAAAATTTTTAAGATTTGATCATCTAAAACAGTATTTTTGAAACCGAATAGATACAGTGAGAAATTGATAAGTAAATAATCATGTAACAGTTCGGCAATAAATCAGTGTGTGTATACGAGAAGACATTGAAGGAGGGTACCTTCAACGTAATAACAGGAAAGTAAATTAACAAATTTTATTATTTTCATACAATACAAGAACAGAGGGGGAAAATTAATTTAAAATATGAGCTCTAATGGGAATATAACTTGTCTAATGTGAAAGTGTGTGAGTGTGTATGGGTGAGTTTGAATTACGTAATTACAAAAGCGCTGGTTTAAGTTAAGAAAAATTAGTTGAGTATTATTTCTTTACAGCATTTGTTTTAGTGTTCAACAGTTTAATTATCAATAATGTTTTGAAAGTTGTAGTCAGAATAAAGCATGTACACTGTCAATGTTAAAATAGTAAAAGTATAAAAGATGGGAGGAGTAATTTTGTCATTGTCGTTAATATGCAACAGTAAAAACTAAATTATGAATAAACACAAGTTTGTTTGAGTATAGTAGATCGAAGTAGTCATTTCAAACAACCAATTCTGTTCTCCTAGTTCGCTGATACGAACCTTGGTAAATTATTTTCTTGCAGTTGGCAAGATGGCGCCCGAAGAATTCAGTAAATACAGTGGACAGTATCTTTAATATTTTAAAATTTATATTTCAAAATTAATATCAATAAAACGAAATATCACATTTGGCGCCCGAACAGGGACAATTTTATATCAATAAATTGATATAAAATACGGCCTACGGGGAAAGCAGAATGGTTGTTTAAGGTAAAATAAATTTTTTTTCTCATACGTAAAATAGACGCAAGTATGAGGTTATGTTTTGATAGTGTTATGGATGTAGTGAATTATTTGTCGAATTATATAAGGAGTATTATGAGGTAATATACATAATAATTAGTATGTATTATAATTATTAAATAGTATAAAGGGTATTATAATAAAATCTTTTAAAATGGCTGAGATACAAGAAAATGATATGATCAAGATGATGAGATTACTTTTTAATGAACAGAAAAACGATATGCAAGAGTTATTAAAAAATCAGAATAGAGAGTTGAAACATGAAATACAAGAAATGAATAAACATTTAGAAAGCACTCACGAAATAATAAGAAACAGTTTAAATAAGTTAGAACAGAAGTTCGAGAAATTAGGTGACAATGTTTTAAGTAAGACAAAATGTAAAAATGACGAAATAGTAGACAATACTGAGAGTATAGTGGGGGTGAAGAATAATGATGAAAATATAATAACAAATAGTACTGATGAAGTTTTAGAATGCGATAATGAAATGTTCATGAGTGTTTATGAAGTAGAGAGAGAGTGGAAGAATAATGTAGTAATTGAATGGGGACAGAGGGCAAATTTTCCCCTTATTGTTTATAATGATGATGATGATTTAATGTTGTTTTTTCAGGGCAAGAGACCCTTATTGTTAAATGAAGTAATGTTGTATAATGTTGTACCCTCTGTCCGTAATAATTGTGAGAGTGTGATGTGGTGCTATGAAGAAAGAGAGTTATATGTTGAGAATGAAATAGAAATATATAAGTTAGAAAGAAAGTATGATGAATTGAGAAAATTACTAAAAGGGGTGATGATGAATCATGTGAAATACGTACCTGTTGAAAGAGAGACAGAGAATAATTTTGATAATATCTTACCTGACTATAATGACTTACCTGACGTAGTAGTTGAGGAATACAAAAATGAGAAAATAATTTACCTGAGGTTAACAAATAACACTGATATAGACTGGACAATCCTAACCTATGGTAACAAGAGTTATAGTGGTACAATGGATGAAATAGAATGGATGGATTATTATGATAGTAATGATAACAAATTGTATGTTGATAAAAATGATGAATGTTACAAATACACTAGATATATATATGACGATGGAGGATGAGCGAAAAGATCAGTGTTGGGACATTTTTAAATATTGTAAATTATTGGTAATGACCTTGCTGATTTGGACATCTGAAGTGAGATACACTTGAACAGTTTTGACGCATATTTTGTAAATAATATTGAATTCATGTGTGTATTGTGAAATGTTAGATAAGTAATGTGTATATGTTTTGGAAAATGTTGTGTTAATAATAATAATATTATTAATATTTTTGCATTCTAATTAAATAACAAAATAATTATGAAGACAATAGTTAATGATTTGTAGAATGTTGATAATAATTGAGATATGTTATTTTAATAATCAAATGAATATTCAATTTTAATAATCAAGTGAATTAAATAAGTTGAGATGTTTAGATATTGTGATTGAATGTTATGTGTTTGAATTTTATAAGGAATTTAAATTGTGTAATGAGATTCTGATTTAATAATAATTAATAAATAAATGAATGTTAAATGGTTTATTTTGTGGAATTTTGTGGAACATAATGATTAAAAATATGTGTTAATAATAAATTTAGAATTTTTGAAAATCTGATTACAACACAGGATAAATTCATAATGATGATAAATAAAAACAGTTAATGAAAAATTTTAAATAATAATGTTTATAAATTTTTATATAAATTAGTTAAAAGAGAATTGTTTGTTCAATGTATATTTGTGTATTATGTTATGTAATGTATTATACAAGTGTGTGTGGCTGGGAGGTTATCCAAGGGGATAACGTATTAAAAATTTGATATATTTTAATTAATAATGATGATTTGCTACTCAATAATTTTGTTTGAATTTAAAAAATAGATGCACTAAATACTTCTTATATTGTGTTATTATGTCTTATTGTGTTATAAATAAGTATGTTAGGAATAAGTATTATAAAAATATAATAATATGTTTTCAATGTGTTTATAGATTTAAAAATAAAATGAAAAATAGTTGTGATAGGTAAAATTTTCAATGGGTTGTAAAAGATAGAAATGGGTGATAGTAATTAGTTGAATAAAATGTTTGAATCAGTTCAAGTTGAATTTTGTGGGACATAGATTTGTCCAAATCGAAGTAAAAGTTAAAGTAATAGTGGAAATGAAGATAATGCAATGTTGTTTTGAGTTAAAGTATGTTATAGAATTTTGAGAAGTAAGTGGAGACACAGTAGAAATGGAGATTTTATGTAGAGTTTGGAGCGATATATTGTTTATTTGTTGATGTTAATTTGTTGTAATTGTAGTGAGGTTATGAGATTGAGATTTTTTGGGGATGGCAATTTTGTAGTAGGGGTAGTGTATTTGGGGAGTCCGCAACAAGGGTTGGGACGGGATAGGGACCGATTGGCGCCGGAAAGGGTTACCTAGGGGGAGTCCAGGGACCAACATAAGGGAATGAGTTTTGGGAAGGAAACACGTATCCTATGTACAAAGGGTTAGAGAGTATTTTTTTTATATAAGAGTAGAAGGTGGCGATTGGAGTTAAAGTAGTAAGTAGTTAGAGGTAGAGAAGGGTTAGTAAAATTTTGATAGAGGGGTGTCATACTAGTTAAAGATTTTGTAAGGGAGCATTAGAGTAATAAAAGGGGTAAGATTATGAGTAAATGCCAAATGGATGAAGTAAATTATAATGAAATAATGAATAACGTAGAATCACCCAAAGTAATGAAATGGAATAATGATGGCCAGAATTGAAAAAAAAAAAAAAAAATTTTTGTAATTTTGAGAAACGAATTAATAAGAGTAAATCAAGTTTAAAAGTAATTTTTTGATTTTATATGCCAATTTAATGACGTAAAGTGTGTAACATTTTAATTGTAAGTTGTTTATTTTAAAATGAATTATTAATGTACTGTGTTTTCTTATGTTAAGTTATGTTAGGTATTCTGATATATACATGTTAGTAATAAGTGAGTAAAAACAAAACCAGTGCTTCTTAGCGCAAACCAGCACCGCTAGGGGGAAACAGATCAGTTGGGGATATGGTGTTGTATAAGGCCACTATTTAATATTTTGATTTGTTGTTTCAGTGTTTGGTGATGCTGTGGCGGCGGACCTGAGCTGGCCTGCGCGTCAGAGCAGGGGCGTTGAGTATCTGTCTGACTCTACGGTGTTGGGATCTCGAGAGAGAAGTCCAGTATTGTCATGCAGATGCGGTCACAGTCACCGGACCAAGGGTGAGTTGATTATTATTTTTTGTAAACCGTACAGGGGGTTGTGGCGACATATCCTGGCTGATCCCTTTAGCAAGTATGAATGTGTCAATGAGATTTTTTATGCTTCGGCATAAAATATCTCATTGAGGGGGTATTGTAGCGGGGCAGTTTTGGGCATACCTGGGGCAATCTAAAGAAATTTGTATATTTTTTGTAATAAATAAATAAAATCTTCATTAGGAACAAAGATTTATAAAGAACGGTAAATTTATTATTTGGAGCGATCGAGACGATGGCAGCATTGTTTGAGACGGTGAAGACCATATGATTCAATGATATTTTGTAAAAACAGATTCAACAGACGCAGTTCTAATAACAGCCAACAACTGTACCAAGTTCAAGGACAATGACGAACACAAAAAACGTAAACCCGTTATGTAACAGTAAACACGTTACACAACCAGACATCAGGCGATGTGTTGCGTCAGCAACTTATATAACAACTGTGTGTCATCGGTTTCGTCAGAGCCTATCCTGGGTGTGTCACGCCAGCAACATTGTGACACAACAGAACAGTCGCAAAACAACATCTGAGTGGTACAGACGCTAACCACTGTGCGTCTGCCCGGCTCTCGCCGGTTTTCGGGCGAAGTTATTGTGTTCGCCGATGGGCCCGCATACAATAAAAAATGTAAAAATTTTTAAGATTTGATCATCTAAAACAGTATTTTTGAAACCGAATAGATACAGTGAGAAATTGATAAGTAAATAATCATGTAACAGTTCGGCAATAAATCAGTGTGTGTATACGAGAAGACATTGAAGGAGGGTACCTTCAACGTAATAACAGGAAAGTAAATTAACAAATTTTATTATTTTCATACAATACAAGAACAGAGGGGGAAAATTAATTTAAAATATGAGCTCTAATGGGAATATAACTTGTCTAATGTGAAAGTGTGTGAGTGTGTATGGGTGAGTTTGAATTACGTAATTACAAAAGCGCTGGTTTAAGTTAAGAAAAATTAGTTGAGTATTATTTCTTTACAGCATTTGTTTTAGTGTTCAACAGTTTAATTATCAATAATGTTTTGAAAGTTGTAGTCAGAATAAAGCATGTACACTGTCAATGTTAAAATAGTAAAAGTATAAAAGATGGGAGGAGTAATTTTGTCATTGTCGTTAATATGCAACAGTAAAAACTAAATTATGAATAAACACAAGTTTGTTTGAGTATAGTAGATCGAAGTAGTCATTTCAAACAACCAATTCTGTTCTCCTAGTTCGCTGATACGAACCTTGGTAAATTATTTTCTTGCAGTTGGCAAGATGGCGCCCGAAGAATTCAGTAAATACAGTGGACAGTATCTTTAATATTTTAAAATTTATATTTCAAAATTAATATCAATAAAACGAAATATCACAATTTGCTGCACTGATCAGTTCGTCGTACGAATGGGGTTAGTTCAACACTAGAGATCCAGCCAATACATATAAGAATTAAAGGTAGGTGGAAGTGTAAAATATTCATTTATTATATCAAATAAAATTAGATAGTTACAAACTGTTGAATCGAGAGGCCTGGATGAAGAATCTCGTCGAGCATATACAAGTTTGATGATAAGAGTTATCGGAAAAAGAGACATCGGGGCTTGCGAAACATGGCATTTACTCCTTGGAATTCCATTGTATCAGTGTATCAGAACTTTTAGAATACTTGTCATAACAATAGAAGACTATGTTGGAATTAATGGAACCAATAGTGAAAATGGCAGTAATTCATTCATTCAGTTTTATAGTAATAGACCACTAGACATGGAAGAAATAACATTATTCGATTTTGTTAAAAAAGTTTCTAAGGGAAGAAATAATTCAATTAGCACAAACAGAAAAGAAAGAATTGTACAAGTTTTCCCTAAAGTAAACAACAATAACAATGCAGTCAATACTGAATTATATTGTAAACAAAAGTTGATATTACATAAGCATTGGCGTAATGAAGAAGACTTGAAAAGTACAGATGAAACATGGTTAATGGCTTATACCCGAGAACATTTTGGACACCTTCACGAACAATTACACGTCTTTAATTACAGAATAAACTGAAATTGATCAGGATAATAATAACGAGTTTGATATTTTTGACGATAGAAACTGGATGGCTATAGCAGCAGTAATCCCTAATGCACTACCAACTCATGTTGGTCTAGGTAATCGTGATATCGATTTACTTCATAATTGGGAAGCAGCCTATTAAAAATATCCAGATATAAAGAATAAAACTTCTTTCATTGAAAGGAAACGAGAAACATTTGGGAATCAGTATGATTCTCATGAATCATACAATGTTATTTTCAACGACCAACAAAATAAGATATTATCTTCCTTAGAATATCAGCTAAATGACTATGATGATTGCAATCAAAGACTTGCAGTTATTCAGGGAAAAGCTGGAACTGGTAAAAGCTGTGTAATTAATGAAATGATTAGGAGAATTAATTCATATTTTGGCTGCGATACAACTTGTAATGGCTCCTACTGGTGTGGCAGCTAACAGTATTGCTGGACAAACTATTCATTCAGCTCTAAGAATAAATACTTCAAAGAGAAGGAGAGGAACTTTCAAAGATTTAGAAGGTGAATCCAAAATTGCTTTTGAAGAAGAATTAAAAGATGTGAGGTTCGTTATTATTGATGAAGCCAGTATGTTGGGTTTGAATTTGTTTTTCAAAGTGGATGTGTGACTCAAACAAGCAAAGCAGCGTTCTTCAGCTGTTCCTTTTGGTGGCCTTTGCGTGTATTTAGTCGGTGATTGGTCCCAACTTCCACCGGTTTGTGATAGGAGTCTTTACAATGTTGGTAATAATGTTGAGACCATTCAATCTTGTCTTTTATATAAACAATTTAAAAAAGTTTTCTTTTTAATGGAGATTATGAGACAGCAAGGAGATGATAAAAAAAATTTCAGAGAGACTTTAAATAGAGTCGCAAATGGGACAATCGCTGAACAAGATTCTCAGCTCTTATCTAAAAGATTTTATGTAAACAATATCGGGGACAATTTCAAAGATACTGTCTGTATAATGTCGAAAAATGCTGAAATCGAACGCTTTAATTATGAAAAACTATAAAGCAATAAACAACCCGTGGCTCTGATCAATGTAATCCATAATTGCCCAGAAGCCTAGCAAAATCTGACGATGCTCAGGGATTATTTGCCCAATTACGTTTATGTAATGGTGCTCGAGTTATCCTTAGAAGAAATCTTTGGGTCACAAAAGGACTACCCAACGGTTCAGTTGGGACAGTAACTGATATTATTTATGACCCGGCAGTTGAATGCCAAAATTATAACAATCACATGCCAATATATGTATACTTGTAGCTTTCGAAAAATATACAGGACCAGTTCTGTACGAGAATTCAATACTCATTGTACCAGTAGTGGCATCATTCAAGAAAAATGAAATTTCTTGTACTTGCAAGTAATTTCCGTTAATGTTAACATATGCAGTTAGTATAAATAGATCGCAAGGGATAACATTAGATAAGGCAGTTGTTAATTTAGGAGACAGTGAATTTCAAGTTGGATTAACGTATGTTGTTCTTTCAAGAGTGAAAACATTAGAAAGATTATTATTAAAACTGGCGTTTAATTTTGATAAACTGCTAAAAATTAATAGAAGTTCATCAATGGTTGATCGTAAAGATGAGTTGCAAAGGTTGTGGAATATATCTAATGGCAATTAATGTATATTGTACTATAATGTAGTGTATTCAATGAAAAGTGTGTATTATAAAAGTGTATATATTTTGTTGATTGTAAGAATATTGATAAATAAATTATTACGAATCTATTTATCTAACGGATCAAAGACGGTTGATTGTTAAAATATAGATAAATAAATTATTACGAATATCAAATGCTCTGCCCATTTGTGTCAGTGACACTCCTAGTAATAATAATGATAATAATAATAATTATTATTATAATG
This sequence comes from Magicicada septendecula, assembly GCA_034769895.1. Lineage (NCBI taxonomy): Eukaryota > Metazoa > Arthropoda > Insecta > Hemiptera > Cicadidae > Magicicada > Magicicada septendecula. The sequence continues at coordinate 378,458,397 of CM068372.1, forward strand.
ACTGCTTTTTTGTACCTTCCAAGCGGTTTAAGAGGTAGGCATAGTAGGCTGGCTTATGAGCTGTATGACATACAAAGAAGGCAATATGGCCAGCAGTACACCTGAGCCACCCATTATTATTCCAGGATGTTTCTCAGGTACGCATGTCCTCAGGCTGAGTTGACCTGAAGGCTGAAAAACATACAGTACACTCTCACTAATCCGGCAGATTCAGGCCAGGTTAGTGCCTGTACAGTGGAAATGCCGGATTAATGGAGGTTATTAAAAATAAACACACATATTTAAATGACAAAAAAGTAGCATATATTGTACATAATGGTAAAACATGAAAAAACTTACACCTAATTAAAAGATCAGATTAAAAATATAGTAAATTATTTTCTATTTTTCTTAAAATTATTCAAATTAGTTTTGTATAAGGTAGGAAAATATCGGTATGGAGAACCATACATGACTTCCATGTACTAAGATTTATATTTAAAATCATTTTTGAAATGAAATATCTCCATAGAAACTACTTCTTTCTTCAACCTTAACCTCAGTAACGTAAGGGTCACTAACGTATACCACCTCAAGTTAGTGGACTCGATTTTCACTAACGATGGCAGTCGATGACACTGCCGATGACAAAACATCTGGTTGTGCAGAAAACATTGGACCGTGGCCAAAGAACCCGGGAAGGAATTTTAACAACAAACTACTTCTTTGTTGCCGATAGCGTAGTACACATATAAAAAATTACCCCCTCCCCTTCAACTACCATTTTTATTTATAGATATTTCATCTACCTTTCTACAGTGGATTATTATGACCTTCTTTTCAGGATACTTTATCAAAATTAAATACTTTACTCTTGTTTAAACATAAAACGTTACAGGTAAACTACCCCTTCCTCTTAACCGATCTTCACCAAAATCAATAGGCCTTGAGTCCTGTACAACTAAGGCACATATGCAAAAATTTATTTGATTCTGTGTGAATTTGTGGCAGTTATTGTTCGTCATAGAAAAAATTACTCTTGTTATACATGAAATGTTGCAGGTAAACTACCCCTTCCCCTTAACTGATCTTCACCAAAATCAATAGGCCTTGCACCCTCTACAACTCGGGCACATATGTAAAAAATTATTTTATTCTGTTTTAATTTGCGGCAGTTATTGTTTGGCATAGAAAACATTACACACACACACACACACACACACACACACACACACACACACACACACACACACACACACACACACACACACACACACACACACACACACACACACACACACACACACACACACACACACACACACACACACACACACACACACACACACACACACACACACACACACTTCAAAAAATGGTTTTTCTTCGTGTTTTGAGAGTAGTATAATCAGAATCAGCTCTTATCTCAAACATGATTTTTTTTGCCATCACCATACTTCCATTTCCTTATGGAACATGGAAGTAAAAATGAAACTCGCAGGGCAATATACAGTACTATTCCGTTGGAATGAAAAAGTTAAGTTTTGTTTTCTGTTTCTTGGCTTGAAACGACACTTAACGCTTTTTCTTGCAGTTTTTTCAACACAAGAGTTTCACAAGCAGACATGCCCATTTCTTCTGCCCATTTAATAGAAGTTGTGAAGGCGTCCACTGCCATATCATGGCCTACTGTATGAACAGCTGTTGGTGCTTCTCCCTCTTGCTCCTCCTCCTGCTCTTCTCCAGTCATCACATAGACTATTTCATTGTCTATCATAAACTGTTTTTTATTCATCTTTGTCACCCGCCAGCCACTTGTTTACATCGTCCATTGTCAGATCGTCTGTTTTCTCAGCGATTGTATCTCGCAACTCTTGCAGTTCAGCATCTGTGTTGCCGTTAATCTCGTTTTTCTAAAGTATGTTTTCTTTTGCACTCACAATCTTAAATTATGTAAACACGGGAAATAATTACACCAAGAAAAAAACTGCAAATAAACGGCACTGTACACAGCGAGGGACTAATGATGCAGCTGACGTCTATGGTCAGCGACTGGTTTCCCCTGCCACGCTCACCAGTACCTGCCTGAAAATGCCAGACTACTGGAGGTGCCAGACTACCATGGTGCCAGATTTCAAAGGGTGTAATGTATCTCGATTTTATGGTAGCTTCTGATTAGTAGCCAGACACTATAAGAGGTCTGTATAAAAAGTATTTGACCTTATTATTTTTCACAGTAAATAATGATGATCTAGATGTGCCAGCAATGGTTATGCGTAGAAAGGAGTTTTATGTGCATGGGAGGTTTTTGTTTGTTTCTTCATAGAGCCACTAGTCGCATTAGTAACTGCCATGAAAATCCCAGTGCAACTCGCTTTTTTGTCACATTATCATTTTGTTTACAATGACTAAACACTTGGAGCAGTGGTACTGCATCAGGTTCTGTTAGAAACTAGGGCATACGCAAACAGAAGCCATCCAAAATATTCAGCAGACTATCGGCAATGGGTGCAAACTGTGGTACAGCCGTTTCAAAGATGGCCGCTTGTCTGGAGAGTGACCAGTGTTCCGGGAGACCATCAACAAGTCAAAATACTGCTGTTATCGAAAAAGTGCAGGCATTGATAATGGAGGACCGTAGTTTGGCAGCCCAGGAAATTGGTGATGAGGTTGAGATCAGTGTAGACAGCATGTCTGGTTGAGGATTTGGGCATGCACAGAGTGGTTGGATAATTTGTGTCTCCAAGCTGCTTTCAGTCCCAGAGACAACTTTGTATTGCATCTCGGACGATATGCTGCAGTATGCCAATGTGCAGACTTCTACAGTCACTGTTATTTTCACCATTGAACAGACTCTCCACGTGTGTTTTCATTCTCCTCTCCATACTTTCATTCATGTTTTTAGCATCTTCTTTCTGAGAAGCAGGTTAGTGGAGAAGTGATAGACTCACGCTTCTGTGAAAGACATCAGAGGAGATGTCGGAGCATAGAAGAAAGAATGGAGAGAAAATATGAGTTGATTAATATGATTGATAAAATTTTGTAAAATATATATGTGGTGAATATTGTAACTTTACTCGAGGCATTTTAGTAAACAAAATTGAATACAATAATTGTGTGATACAAATGTTATAATGAATTTATTTGTTTCCAGCTATCAGAAGTTCACACGTGGAAAGGATCTCAGTCGATACAGTTCAAAGGATTTGGCACAGATTTTGGGCCCGGCTACAGTGAATGGCAGTGCTTTGAAGAAGAGTTTAGAAGACAACGTTAATCCTTCGAACGTTAATCACATTAACCGCGGTAGCATGAAGGACTATTTTCAGAAAAAAGTTGTGTTATGGCCCGTGATTAATAAACCTAACAGCGAAAATACACAACCTGTGGAATCTGAAAGCAAGGGTGAATCATTATTGAGTGGTTCCAATAATGACAATGAGAGTGGTATTCAACGTTCTGAAAAAAAGAACAAAAATAACTGTGATACAGAGTCAAGTGCAGAAATAGACAACAGCACTTCAGAAGGTATTACAAGTTCAGTTTGTGATAAACAGCAGTTTAGAAAGAAAATGAAGAAAAAAGAAAAATCTTTATCCACCTTCATTGTAGATATTAACGAAGAGAATATTGATAATGACAGTAATAGAACTTTAGAATTAAATGAGAGTAATTCAGGTAGTGTAGAAGCTACAGTAGAAAGCAATGTATATGATAAGAAGAGGAAGAAGAAGAATAAGAAGAAAAGCAAACAGCGTAAACAACATGAGACTAATGAAAATGAAAATAATTGTGTAGATACTGGTAATAATGATTATTCAGAAGACGTTGAAAATGGTTTCAGTATTTCTTCACCTAAAAAGAAGAAAAAAAGGAAGGAGAAACGTATGGAGTAATTCAAGCTACCAAAACTAAATAAAAACAAACAATCTTTACATAAACTGTGAAAATCTCAAAAACAAAAACTGTTTTAATGTACTTGTATTAATATTCAGTCTTTGTGGGAAAAATTCTTCACATGTATGTTAAAGTTCTGAGGCTGCAGGCAACAGTTTGTTTATCAATATATATTGCGCCTTTTATCCTGTCCAGTAGTACTAGCAATGCCATCTGATAATACGGTTTTCTTTGTTAAAAAATGCAGTGTTAATTTTATACACAATGTATGTATGAACAAAATAGTGTGCAGTTATTATGAACACTTTCAGGGCTATCAGGCTGTGGTCTGATGTTAGAAATCGCAAAATTTTCAGCTAAGGCTGAGCCACAGTACTGTGGTTTTACTGACAGAGACTGTGCCAGTGCTTTCAGTCCTTCTAGCACTGAAGGTGGCCACCGATGGAGTGGCTGAAACGTTTGCAGATTCTAACATCAGACCATGGCTTGATAGCCCAGAAAGTGTTAATAATAACTAAGATCCCCCGGCCATGAAAGCTTAAGGCAACAAAATGGTGTGCTTTTTGTGTAGTGCTAAAAAAGACTGTTTTTGTAAAATCAATGAAAGAAGTTCGTTTTGTAAAGTTTTGGGAGATACAATAAAAGCCAAAAAAAAAAAATTGTAATTTTAATTTATTTCAAAATGTTACAGCTCTGTGATGTACAGTTGTTACAGTATCTTGTTTCTTCTGTTGTTGCCTCTTTTCTTCTCCCAAGTAGGTCAGGGTGGCCACCGACCTGGAAAATCGGGAAAACCAGGAATAATGCATGAATTTCATTGACCGGGAAAAACTACGTGAATTATGCGTGAACTTTCAGGGAATCCTGGAATTTTAAAACAAGAAATAAAGTTAAGAGTACAACATTATAATATGTGTTTTTCAGCAACTGCTAACTACTTTTTTATACGTTCGAGAAACGAAAATCACCCTGAAATCCTTTATAAATTTGTATTTCAGTAGGAGATGTGAATGCCGCCAGCGTTGTAACACCCCGCTTGAACCAGAGATGCCAGTAAAGCATCCGATTTGGGCATGAGCAGTACACACACTTTTCCTCTCAGCTGCTTTTATAAATTTTATAATATTAAGGCAGTGTCTTTTGACGAGCCTAACAATACTTCTGAGGCTCAATGTTAGAAATATATTCATTAAAAATCACTAATGCGATATATACATACAAAATATCGTATCCAATCCCCAGTCTAACAGAGTCAGTGAACGGAACGGTGTTTTTCTCACGTAAAACTATGGTACTGGTATCTAAGCTGTGTAGTCAGTCGTTCAGTTAAAACACCGTTGTTTATTTTAAATGGATTCTTTTCGTGATTATTAACGAAACCATGTGATGAAATAATTCATTTTAAGTTTTAGACGTAAATACAAATAATTAATTATCATATAGATTTATAGTTGTAGGTAATTAGTTTTATTGTTATATTTAATTTTGCAACCTTTAAAAATGCTTAATCTATAATTTTATAGTTCCAAATCGGGCTTTTCAAACTGTTCCTAACCAAACATAACTTTTTAACTTTTTTCATGTTTTGTTACCGGCCTTGTTCGACTTTTAAAGTTACTTTTATTGTTGTTTTTACTTTTCCGACCTTTAAAAATGTTTCATCTATGATTATAAAGTCTATCTAAACATTAGAGGTGACGGTGAAATAGTGAACAATTAACGATTTATAATTTGAGTGACTTCCCATGCAAATTAGTAAATCATAATTTTTTTAAGAAAACAGAGTATAAGAAATTCCTACATGTAAATTTCAGCATATATTTTTTCATAAGTTTTAATCACTTTCTTCAGCCTTTTTACTTCCATATTCCTTAAGGAAATGGAAGTACGGTGATGGCAAAAAAAATCGTGTTCGAGATTATTGCAGATTCTGATTGTACTACACTCAAAACATGAAAAAAAGTCATTTTTCGAAATGTGTGTGTGTGTGTGTGTGTGTGTGTGTGTGTGTGTGTGTGTGTGGATTTTTTTTCTATGGCAAACGATAACAGCCGCAAATTCAAACAGAATCAAATAATTTTTTGCATACAGCCCTGATTTGTAGAGTACTCAAGACCTATTGTTTTTGGTGAAGATCGGGTAAGGGAAAGGGGTAGTTTACCTGAAACGGTTTTTTAAAAATCAAGGGTAATTTTTTTCTATGCCAAACGATAACAGCCGCAAATTCAAACAGAATCAACTACTCTTTTGCATACAGCCCAGAATTGTAGAGTTCTCAAGATCTATTGTTTTTGGTGAAGATCGGTTAAGGGAAAGGGGTAGTTTACCTGCAACGGTTTTTTATCAAGGGTAATTTTTTCTATTGGAAACGATAATAGCCGCAAATTCAAGCAGAATCAAATAATGTTTTGCATACAGCCCTGAATTGTAGAGTTCTCAAGACCTGTTGGTTTTGGTGAAGATCGGTTAAGGGAATAGGGTAGTTTACCTGCAACATTTTATATTTTAACAATGGTATTTTCTATGGCAAACGATAAAAGCCGCAAATTCAAACAGAATCAACTAGTCTTTAGCATGCAGCCCTGAATTATAGAGTTCTCAAGACCTGTTGGTTTTGGTGAAGATCGGTTAAGGGAATAGGGTAGTTTACCTGCAACATTTTATGTTTTAACAAGGGTAATTATTTTTATGACGAACGATAACTGCCGTACATTAAAACAGAATCAACTACTCTTCTGCATACCTTTCTGAATTATACAGAACTCAAGGTCTGTTGATTTTGTTGAAGATCGGTTAAGGGAAAGGGGTAGTTTACCTGCAACGTTTTATGTTTTAACAAGGGTATTTTCTATGGCAAACGATAACAGCCACAAATTCAAACAGAATCAAATGATTATTTGCATACAGCCCTAAATTGTAGAGTTCTCAAGGCCTATTGTTTTTGGTGAAGATCTTTTAAGGGAAAGGGGTAGTTTACCTGAAACGTTTTATGTTTTAACAAGGGTATTTCCTATGGCAAACGATAACAGCCGCAAATTCAAACAGAATCAAATGATTATTTGGATACAGCCTTAAATTGTAGAGTTCTCAAGACTCATTGTTTTTGGTGAAGATCTTTTAAGGGAAAGGGGTAGTTTACCTGAAACGTTTTATGTTTTAACAAGGGTCTTTTCTATGGCAAACGATAACAGCCGCAAATTCAAAAAGAATCAAATAATTTTTTGCATACAGCCCTGATTTGTAGAGTACTCAAGACCTATTGTTTTTGGTGAAGATCGGTTAAGGGAAAGAGGTAGTTTACCTGCAACGGTTTTTTATCATGGGTAATTTTACTTCCATATTCCTTAAGGAATGGAAGTATGGTGATGGCAAAAAAAATCGTGTTCGAGATTATTGCAGATTCTGATTCTACTACACTCAAAACATGAAAAAAAGTCGTTTTCCAAAAAGTGTCTGTGTGTGTGTGTCTGTCTGTCTGTGTGTCTGTCTGTCTGTCTGTGTGTCTGTCTGTCTGTAGATTTTTTTTCTATGGCAAACGATAACTGCCGCAAATTCAAACAGAATCAAATAATTTTTTGCATGCAGCCCTGATTTGCAGAGTACTCGCGACCTATTGTTTTTGGTGAAGATCGGTTGAGGGAAAGGGGTAGTTTACCTGCAACGGTTTTTTTTTAGCAAGGGTAATTTTGTTTGTTTGGTAAACGATAACAGCCGCAAATTCAAACAGAATCAAATAATGTTTCGCATACAGCCCTGAATTGTAGATTTCTCAAGATCTGTTGATTTTGGTGAAGATCGGTTAAGGGAAAGGGGTAGTTTACCTGTAACGTTTTATGTTTTAACAAGGGTATTTCCTATGGCAAACGATAACAGCCGCAAATTCAAACAGAATCAAAAGATTATTTGCATACAGCCCTAAATTGTAGAGTTCTCAAGACCTATTGTTTTTGGTGAAGTTCGGTTGAGGGAAAGGGGTAGTTTACCTGCAACGTTTTTTTAACAAGGGTATTTTCTATGGCAAACGATAACAGCCGCAAATTCAAACAGAATCAAATAATGTTTTGCATACAGCCCTGATTTGTAGAGTACTCAAGACCTATTGTTTTTGGTGAAGATCGGTTAAGGGAATAGGGTAGTTTACCTGCAACATTTTATGTTTTAACAAGGGTAATTATTTTTATGACGAACGATAACTGCCGTACATTAAAACAGAATCAACTACTCTTCTGCATAGCTTTCTGAATTATACAGAACTCAAGGTCTGTTGATTTTGTTGAAGATCGGTTAAGGGAAAGGGGTAGTTTACCTGCAACGTTTTATGTTTTAACAAGGGTATTTTCTATGGCAAACGATAACAGCCACAAATTCAAACAGAATCAAATGATTATTTGCATACAGCCCTAAATTGTAGAGTTCTCAAGGCCTATTGTTTTTGGTGAAGATCTTTTAAGGGAAAGGGGTAGTTTACCTGAAACGTTTTATGTTTTAACAAGGGTATTTCCTATGGCAAACGATAACAGCCGCAAATTCAAACAGAATCAAATGATTATTTGGATACAGCCTTAAATTGTAGAGTTCTCAAGACCCATTGTTTTTGGTGAAGATCTTTTAAGGGAAAGGGGTAGTTTACCTGAAACGTTTTATGTTTTAACAAGGGTATTTTCTATGGCAAACGATAACAGCCGCAAATTCAAAAAGAATCAAATAATTTTTTGCATACAGCCCTGATTTGTAGAGTACTCAAGACCTATTGTTTTTGGTGAAGATCGGTTAAGGGAAAGGGGTAGTTTACCTGCAACGGTTTTTTATCATGGGTAATTTTACTTCCATATTCCTTAAGGAATGGAAGTATGGTGATGGCAAAAAAAATCGTGTTCGAGATTATTGCAGATTCTGATTCTACTACACTCAAAACATGAAAAAAAGTCGTTTTCCGAAAAGTGTCTGTGTGTCTGTCTGTGTGTCTGTCTGTCTGTCTGTAGATTTTTTTTCTATGGCAAACGATAACTGCCGCAAATTCAAACAGAATCAAATAATTTTTTGCATGCAGCCCTGATTTGCAGAGTACTCGCGACCTATTGTTTTTGGTGAAGATCGGTTGAGGAAAAGGGGTAGTTTACCTGCAACGGTCTTTTTTTAGCAAGGGTAATTTTGTTTGTTTGGCAAACGATAACAGCCGCAAATTCAAACAGAATCAAATAATGTTTCGCATACAGCCCTGAATTGTAGAGTTCTCAAGATCTGTTGATTTTGATGAAGATCGGTTAAGGGAAAGGGGTAGTTTACCTGTAACGTTTTATGTTTTAACAAGGGTATTTCCTATGGCAAACGATAACAGCCGCAAATTCAAACAGAATCAAAAGAGTATTTGCATACAGCCCTAAATTGTAGAGTTCTCAAGACCTATTGTTTTTGGTGAAGTTCGGTTGAGGGAAAGGGGTAGTTTACCTGCAACGTTTTTTTAACAAGGGTATTTTCTATGGCAAATGATAACAGCCGCAAATTCAAACAGAATCAAATAATGTTTTGCATACAGCCCTGATTTGTAGAGTACTCAAGACCTATTGTTTTTGGTGAAGATCGGTTAAGGGAAAGGGGTAGTTTACCTGTAACGTTTTATGTTTTAACAAGGGTATTTCCTATGGCAAACGATAACAGCCGCAAATTCAAACAGAATCAAAAGATTATTTGCATACAGCCCTAAATTGTAGAGTTCTCAAGACCTATTGTTTTTGGTGAAGATCGGTTGAGGGAAAGGGGTAGTTTACCTGCAACATTTTTTTAACAAGGGTATTTTCTATGGCAAACGATAACAGCCGCAAATTCAAACAGAATCAAATAATGTTTTGCATACAGCCCTGATTTGTAGAGTACTCAAGACCTATTGTTTTTGGTGAAGATCGGTTAAGGGGAAGGGGTAGTTTACCTGCAACGTTTTTTTTTCAAGCGTATTTTCTATGGCAAACGATAACAGCCGCAAATTCAAACAGAATCAAATAATTTTTGGCATACTTCCCTGAATTGTAGAGGTCTCAATGACTTTCGATTTTGGTGAAGATCAGTTAAGGGGAAGGGGTAGTTTACCTGCAACCTTTTACGTTTTAACAAGAGTAAAGTACTTGAAAATTTATTTAAACTTTTTGAAACAATGGTAATTGTTAAAAATAAAATAATTTTGTTGCCAGGCAATAAAATTATAATGTTTTCATTTTAATGTAATATAATATTTTTCATTTAATACAGCAATAAAAAGGCAGGTAAGACACAGCCTGGCTGTTTGGCTGAAAATGATTTTAAATATAAATCTTAGAATATGGAAGTCATGTATGGTTCTCCATACCAATATTTTTTCTATGGCAAACGATAACAGCCGCAAATTCAAACAGAATCAAATGATGGTTCTCCATACCGATATTTAATAACTGAAGTAACCTTTTTTTAATTAGTCATGTTTATCACTTTATTGGACTTCAAAACCTGCTTCAAGACCTGGAATGTGAAATATAGTAGGCCTACTAACAAGTGTGGGAAGAAGTAATAATTCTTTTTACTTCCATATTCCTTAAGGAATGGAAGTATGGTGATGGCAAAAAAAAATCGTGTTCGAGATTATTGCAGATTCTGATTCTACTACACTCAAAACATGAAAAAAAGTCGTTTTCCGAAAAGTGTCTGTGTGTGTGTGTCTGTCTGTCTGTCTGTCTGTGTGTCTGTCTGTCTGTCTGTGTGTCTGTAGATTTTTTTTCTATGGCAAACGATAACTGCCGCAAATTCAAACAGAATCAAATAATGTTTCGCATACAGCCCTGAATTGTAGAGTTTTCAAGATCTGTTGATTTTGGTGAAGATCGGTTAAGGGAAAGGGGTAGTTTACCTGTAACGTTTTATGTTTTAACAAGGGTATTTCCTATGGCAAACGATAACAGCCGCAAATTCAAACAGAATCAAAAGATTATTTGCATACAGCCCTAAATTGTAGAGTTCTCAAGACCTATTGTTTTTGGTGAAGTTCGGTTGAGGGAAAGGGGTAGTTTACCTGCAACGTTTTTTTAACAAGGGTATTTTCTATGGCAAACGATAACAGCCGCAAATTCAAACAGAATCAAATAATGTTTTGCATACAGCCCTGATTTGTAGAGTACTCAAGACCTATTGTTTTTGGTGGAGATCGGTTAAGGGGAAGGGGTAGTTTACCTGCAACGTTTTTTTTTCAAGCGTATTTTCTATGGCAAACGATAACAGCCGCAAATTCAAACAGAATCAAATAATTTTTTGCATACTTCCCTGAATTGTAGAGGTCTCAATGACTTTCGATTTTGGTGAAGATCGGTTAAGGGGAAGGGGTAGTTTACCTGCAACCTTTTACGTTTTAACAAGAGTAAAGTACTTGAAAATTTATTTAAACTTTTTGAAACAATGGTAATTGTTAAAAATAAAATAATTTTGTTGCCAGGCAATAAAATTATAATTTTTTCATTTTAATGTAATATAATATTTTTCATTTAATACAGCAATAAAAAGGCAGGTAAGACACAGCCTGGCTGTTTGGCTGAAAATGATTTTAAATATAAATCTTAGAATATGGAAGTCATGTATGGTTCTCCATACCAATATTTTTTCTATGGCAAACGATAACAGCCGCAAATTCAAACAGAATCAAATGATGGTTCTCCATACCGATATTTAATAACTGAAGTAACCTTTTTTTAATTAGTCATGTTTATCACTTTATTGGACTTCAAAACCTGCTTCAAGACCTGGAATGTGAAATATAGTAGGCCTACTAACAAGTGTGGGAAGAAGTAATAATTCTTTTTACTTCCATATTCCTTAAGGAATGGAAGTGTGGTGATGGCAAAAAAAAATCGTGTTCGAGATTATTGCAGTTTCTGATTCTACTACACTCAAAACATGAAAAAAAGTCGTTTTCCGAAAAGTGTCTGTGTGTGTGTGTCTGTGTGTCTGTCTGTCTGTCTGTGTGTCTGTAGATTTTTTTTCTATGGCAAACGATAACTGCCGCAAATTCAAACAGAATCAAATAATTTTTTGCATGCAGCCCTGATTTGCAGAGTACTCGCGACCTATTGTTTTTGGTGAAGATCGGTTTGAGGGAAAGGGGTAGTTTACCTGCAACGGTTTTTTTTAGCAAGGGTAATTTTGTTTGTTTGGCAAACAATAACAGCCGCAAATTCAAACAGAATCAAATAATGTTTCGCATACAGCCCTGAATTGTAGAGTTTTCAAGATCTGTTGATTTTGGTGAAGATCGGTTAAGGGAAAGGGGTAGTTTACCTGTAACGTTTTATGTTTTAACAAGGGTATTTCCTATGGCAAACGATAACAGCCGCAAATTCAAACAGAATCAAAAGATTATTTGCATACAGCCCTAAATTGTAGAGTTCTCAAGACCTATTGTTTTTGGTGAAGTTCGGTTGAGGGAAAGGGGTAGTTTACCTGCAACGTTTTTTTAACAAGGGTATTTTCTATGGCAAACGATAACAGCCGCAAATTCAAACAGAATCAAATAATGTTTTGCATACAGCCCTGATTTGTAGAGTACTCAAGACCTATTGTTTTTGGTGAAGATCGGTTAAGGGAAAGGGGTAGTTTACCTGTAACGTTTTATGTTTTAACAAGGGTATTTCCTATGGCAAACGATAACAGCCGCAAATTCAAACAGAATCAAAAGATTATTTGCATACATCCCTAAATTGTAGAGTTCTCAAGACCTATTGTTTTTGGTGAAGATCGGTTGAGGGAAAGGGGTAGTTTACCTGCAACGTTTTTTTAACAAGGGTATTTTCTATGGCAAACGATAACAGCCGCAAATTCAAACAGAATCAAATAATGTTTTGCATACAGCCCTGATTTGTAGAGTACTCAAGACCTATTGTTTTTGGTGAAGATCGGTTAAGGGAAAGGGGTAGTTTACCTGTAACGTTTTATGTTTTAACAAGGGTATTTCCTATGGCAAACGATAACAGCCGCAAATTCAAACAGAATCAAAAGATTATTTGCATACAGCCCTAAATTGTAGAGTTCTCAAGACCTATTGTTTTTGGTGAAGATCGGTTGAGGGAAAGGGGTAGTTTACCTGCAACGTTTTTTTAACAAGGGTATTTTCTATGGCAAACGATAACAGCCGCAAATTCAAACAGAATCAAATAATGTTTTGCATACAGCCCTGATTTGTAGAGTACTCAAGACCTATTGTTTTTGGTGAAGATCGGTTAAGGGGAAGGGGTAGTTTACCTGCAACGTTTTTTTATCAAGCGTATTTTCTATGGCAAACGATAACAGCCGCAAATTCAAACAGAATCAAGTAATTTTTTGCATACGTCCCTGAATTGTAGAGGTCTCAATGACTTTCGATTTTGGTGAAGATCGGTTAAGGGGAAGGGGTAGTTTACCTGCAACCTTTTACGTTTTAACAAGAGTAAAGTACTTGAAAATTTATTTAAACTTTTTGAAACAATGGTAATTGTTAAAAATAAAATAATTTTGTTGGCAGGCAATAAAATTATAATTTTTTCATTTTAATGTAATATAATATTTTTCATTTAATACAGCAATAAAAAGGCAGGTAAGACACAGCCTGGCTGTTTGGGTGAAAATGATTTTAAATATAAATCTTAGAATATGGAAGTCATGTATGGTTCTCCATACCGATATTTTTTTTTGGTAGCATTTAATTTAAAATGATAATTTTCAGTACTGGTTATACTAATCAGAACTTAATTATTTCAATAAGTGTGTTATGAGCATACGTGGTCCAAGCGTTGCTCAGTATACTTTGAAGAGTGATAGTTCTTTTGTGTAGAGTAATTTTTTAACTTGTATTAATAACATAAATATTTAATTTGATAACCTATATGTTTCGTGTCGTAATTTGTATTTACGTCAAATGTGTAATCAGTAACCTGGAATTTTTTTTGAAAATGACCTGGAAAACCTGGAATTATGCAATATTTTCTGGGCTTGGTTTAGTGGCCACCCTGTAGGTGTTTTCAAGTTCTGATCCTCAGCCTCTCTGAATCCAGCTTCACTCCTCGCAGCCGGTTTTGGTTTTTGTTCAACTCACTTTTCCAATTTCTCTATCTAAGAAGATCACTTGGTCTACTGTCCGAGTCCATTCTCTCTACATGCCCCAGTCGATCAGTTCTTCTGTAAAGTTTAAGCTGAATACAGTGAACAAAGAGTGTATGGGGGAGACAACTGTCACACGAGGTTTTTGAACACTTCCTGTTCTCTTGAAGTTAGTACCATAACATCGTCATATGCCAGATACACAACTTTGTTTTATATTGTCCTCACTTTTGCAATTTATTACACATAATTTATGATAACTACAACTATTTAGTTTTTTAATATACTGAAAAACCTTATAAACCTGTTCTATTCTATATTTTAAACAGATCCTACCCTATCGTATCAAAAATTATACTCACTTGGTTCTTGCCTGGTACAGTTTTGTTAGATTGATTAGAAATAAAATAGGATTCTCAAATTTTTGATGTAATTTTATAACATTTTGTTACCTATAATATCTTTGACTAGTGGCATTGCTATAAACACCAAGGAAGAGTGTAGATCAGTCACGTCAAACTCAAATCGGATGTAAGGCCAACTTTGTACCCCAGACAGAAACGGTGAGGAGTCGCGTAACCTACATTTCAGACATATGCACCTGGCCATGTATATGTGGGTGGAAATGTTTGCTATAAATGTGTGCATAATTTTTAGTGTTTTGTTTATTAAAATATGTATATTTTATAAAAAGATTTAAGTAAACAATAACACTTGGTAGTTTAACAAAATTTATTGTTAAACCCTGACAATTGTTTCAGCTGATTAGGCTGTTCTCAGATTGCTGGTAAGAACAACTAAATACACTTTGAATGCATTTTATTAAAATAAATTATTAGTAGGCTACAGTTACTATAATTAGTCAATTGATCTTATAGTTGAATTAAAAAAAAAAAAGATTGAAGGCAAGTATGAGTAAATTAGGAGTAAAATGGTATCTAAGAAGTGTGTTAAGCTAAGTCTTAGGATACAGATGTTACACAAAATTCCTTATTTATAGTAGGCTATATAGATTGAGGAAGGGAAATTATAAAAAAATTCATGTATACTATTACTTGAATATTTAGTATTTTATTAAAACAAATTTTACAAAATTTAATTTTTATAAGACTGAAATACACACATACAGCATAGGCATACATACATACACAATACATACATGTGTACTTAAAAATGAACTAATTTTTTTTTAATGAGTCAGTGGCATGTATAGCAAAATTGAAAGTTAAGGGCATGGAAATACGCAAAATGTTTACGGTCAGCGGGAAAAGTCACTGTGAGATGTGAGAAGAGAATTGTTGTTATCAGCTACGGTGCAGCCAACTTATGAAAATCATTTCTAATAGTAACAAAACTCGGGACTGTTAAGGTTTGTTTGTAAATTTGTCACCACGAATCTATCTGTGTATGTGTGCGCACGCGCGCGCGTATGCCTACAGTCACACAGCTGGCTTTAAAAAATATCGGTATGGAGAACCATACATGACTTCCATATTCTAAGATTTATATTTAAAATCATTTTCGAAATGAAATATTACCATAGAAACTACTTCTTTCTACTTACTGCTTCAGCCTTAACCACAGTACTGTGGTCACTAACGTATACCACCTCACGTTATCGCACTCGATTTTCACTGATGATGGAAGTCGATGGCATTGCCGAAACGTCTGGTTTTGTAGAAAACATTGGACTATGGCCAAATATCCCGGGAAGGAATTTTAACAAAAACTACTTCTTTGTTGCCAATAATGTTGTACACACATATATATAAAAAATATGCATAAAATTAATGGCTTGTATAAGTTAATGATTGATCTCCATTAAGTAGTGCTCAAGTTTTCAAAGTTTTAATATTATGATGTCCGTAATTAAAATATCAGAGTAGGTTTAGTGTGTATGAGGGTACACTGTGGACAAAAATTTTCAACATTTCCTATTGAGCGTTGCTTAGAGTAAAGCTGCGAATCTACAGTGTACGTTTCACAGAACAAACGCGGAAAAGAAGGAGCGCTCCGAAGTCACTCATGGACCCTCAGCATCTTGCAGAGGGTTCATTCCCTAAAGACGAAAAGTCTGTCTATGAATCGTTCCTCTGTAAACACGTGCAGTTACACTGCCCAGCGATCCACAGGAAGCAAATCGCTATCCACGCTGGACACTTTTTCGGCTTGCACGCGTTATGTTGGTATGGGTTTCGGTACTTTCCATTTAAAAAGCGTGCAAATGTAAGAAAATAAACATGAGTGAGGCCAGAAATAACGCGAATTTTGTGTGTGTGTGTGTGTGTGTGTGTCTTCCCTGCCTTTTTATTCTGGTAGTCATAATAATAAAATGGAAACGTAAACATTACATAACTGAGATATGCTTGCCTGGCACGAACGATATATTTTCTCTCATACATGAAATACATTAAAATGAAAAAATTATAACTTTATTGCCTGGCAACAAAATTATTTTATTTTTAACAATTAACATTGTTTTAAAAAGTTAAAATGAATTTTACTTCCATATTCCTTAAGGAAATGGAAGTATGGTGATGGCAAAAAAAATCGTGTTCGAGATTATTGCAGATTCTGATTGTACTACACTCAAAACATGAAAAAAAGTCATTTTCTGAAAAGTGTCTGTGTGTCTGTCTGTCTGTGTGTAGATTTTTTTTCTATGGCAAACGATAACTGCCGCAAATTCAAACAGAATCAAATAATGTTTCGCATACAGCCCTGAATTGTAGAGTTCTCAAGACCTATTATTTTTGGTGAAGATCGGTTAAGGGGAAGGGGTAGTTTACCTGTAACGTTTTATGTTTTAACAAGGGTATTTTCTATGGCAAACGATAACAGCCGCAAATTCAAACAGAATCAAAAGATTATTTGCATACAGCCCTAAATTGTAGAGTTCTCAAGACCTATTGTTTTTGGTTAAGATCGGTTAAGGGAAAGGGGTAGTTTACGTGCAACGCTTTTTTTTTATCAAGGGAAATTTTTTTTTGTTGGCAAACGATAACAGCCGCAAATTCAAACAGAATCAAATAATGTTTCGCATACAGCCCTGAATTGTAGAGTTCTCAAGACCTATTATTTTTGGTGAAGATCGGTTAAGGGGAAGGGGTAGTTTACCTGTAACGTTTTATGTTTTAACAAGGGTATTTCCTATGGCAAACGATAACAGCCGCAAATTCAAACAGAATCAAAAGATTATTTGCATACAGCCCTAAATTGTAGAGTTCTCAAGACCTATTGTTTTTGGTGAAGATCGGTTAAGGGAAAGGGGTAGTTTACCTGCAACATTTTTTTAACAAGGGTATTTTCTATGGCAAACGATAACAGCCGCAAATTCAAACAGAATCAAATAATTTTTTGCATACGTCAGTGAATTGTAGAGGACTCAAGGCCTTTTGATTTTGGTGAAGATCGGTTAAGGGGAAGGGGTAGTTTACCTGCAACCTTTTACGTTTTAACAAGAGTAAAGTACTTGAAAATTCATTTAAACTTTTTCAAACAATGGTAATTGTTGAAAATAAAATAATTTTGTTGCCAGGCAGTAAAATTATAATTTTTTCATTTTAATGTAAATTATGTATATATTAGAAAATATATTGTGCTTGGCAGGCAAGCATATTTCAGTTATGTGCTGTTTACGTTTCCATTTTATTATTAGGACTACTGCAGTAAAAAGGCAGGGAAAACACACACACGCACACACACACAAAATTCGCGTTACTTCTGGCCTCATTCATGTTTATTTTCTTACATTTGCACGCTTTTTAAATGGAAAGTGCTGAACCCATACCAACATAACGCATGCAAGCCGAAAAAGTGTCCAGCGTGGATAGCGATTTGCTTCCTGTGGATCGCTGGGCAGTGTAACTGCACGTGTTTACAGAGGAACGATTCATAGACAGACTTTTCGTCTTTAGGGAATGAACCCTCTGCAAGATGCTGAGGGTCCATGAGTGACTTCGGAGCGCTCCTTCTTTTCCGCGTGTTTGTTCTGTGAAACGTACACTGTAGATTCGCAGCTTTATTCTAAGCAACGCTCAATAGGAAATGTTGAAAATTTTTGTCCACGGTGTACCCTCATACACACTAAACCTGCTCTGATGTTTTAATTACGGACATCATAATATTAAAACTTTGGAAACTTGAGCACTACTTAATGGAGATCAATCATTAACTTATACAAGCCATTAATTTTATGCATATTTTTTATATATATGTGTACAATGTTATCGGCTACAAAGAAGTAGTTTTTGTTAAAATTCCTTCCCGGGATATTTGGCCGTAGTCCAATGTTTTCTACAAAACCAGACGTTTCGGCAATGCCATCGACTTCCATCATCAGTGAAAATCGAGTGCGATAATGTGAGGTGGTATATGTTAGTGACCACAGTACTGTGGTTAAGGCTGAAACAGTAAGTAGAAAGAAGTAGTTTCTATGGTAATATTACATTTCGAAAATTATTTTAATTATAAATCTTAGAATATGGAAGTCATGTATACCGATTTTTAAAGTACTTTACTGTTGTTAAAACGTAAAAGGTTGCAGGTAAACTACCCCTTCCCCTTAACCGATCTTCACCAAAATCAGAAGGCCTTGAGTTCTCTACAATTCAGGGACGTATGCAAAAAATTATTTGATTCTGTTTGAATATGCAGCAGTTATCGTTCGTCATAGAAAAAATTACCCTTGTTAAAACATAAAACGTTGCAGGTAAACTACCCCTTTCCCTTAAACGATCTTCACCAAAAACAATAGGTCTTGAGAACTCTACAAATCAGGGCTGTATGCAAAAAATTATTTGATTCTGTTTGAATTTGGGGCTGTTATCGTTTGCCATAGATAATACCCTTGTTAAAACATAAAACGTTGCAGGTAAACTACCCCTTTCCCTTAACCGATCTTCACCAAAAACAATACGTCTTGAAAACTCTACAATTTAGGGCTGTATGCAAATAATCTTTTGATTCTGTTTGAATTTGTGGCTGTTATCGTTTGCCATAGAAAATACCCTTGTTAAAATATAAAACGTTGCAGGTAAACTACCCCTTTCCCTTAATCGATCTTCACCAAAAACAATAGGTCTTGAGAACTCTACAATTCAGGGCTGTATGCGAAACATTATTTGATTCTGTTTGAATTTGCGGCTGTTATCGTTTGCCAAAAAAAAAATTACCCTTGATAAAAAAAACCGTTGTAGGTAAACTACCCCTTCCCCTCAACCGATCTTCACCAAAAACAATAGGTCGTGAGTACTCTACAAATCAGGGCTGTATGCAAAAAATTATTTGATTCTGTTTGAATTTGCGGCTGTTATTGTTTAACATAGAAAAAAAATCTACAGACACACAGATAGACAGACAGACACACACACAGACACTTTTTGAAAAACGACTTTTTTCATGTTTTGAGTGTAGTACAATCAGAATCTGCAATAATCTCGAACACGATTTTTTTTGCCATCAGCATACTTCCATTCCTTAAGGAATATGGAAGTAAAAAGAATTATACGTTTATTGTTTCCGACGTAAATCAAATAATAATAATATTGTAATTGTATTACTATACAAATCAAGCAAAAGATATGTGCTGTTTCACACGTATCGGATTTGTTGCTGTTATATATCAGAATGTTTTATAAACATATCTGAGTATTGTTTGGTTCTGTCATTTACAAACTGTATACTTCCACTCCTTATGTACACTCGACTATCTCTACAGTTTATCATTACATAAAGGAATGCGTTCTTCGTTTTAATTTAATTGCAAGAATCTTTTTAATCCTGGACAAAAAAAAAACTGTTTATTATTGCGTCCCATGCTTGACTATGAATAACTTTCCTGTCTTTGCTAGTTTAAGGAGAAGTATCTATTTTAACAAATCTTGTTACTGGATGATAACACAAATAATTACAATAATACGTAATTTCAGAATAAAAACTACTAATGGAAATCAACTAAAAAATTAAACAACTAATAAAAATGAGTGACTGTAAAACAACGATACAATTAATAATAAATTGAGATAATAATAACAAATGCAAGACTGAGATAGTATGTCACACAGTAACTAACAATGTACATACATACATACATACATCCTCGGCGCTACAGCCCAGTCCGGGCCCTGGCCTCCAAAAGAAATCTTCCCCACTGGTCTCTACTCCCGGCCAATGTCCACCAGTTTGCTGCACCCAGCCTCACTGCCTCCTTACCAACCTGGTCCAGCCATCTTGTACGCGGTCTTCCCTTTCTTCTCCTTCCCATCGGCAAATAATTCATCACTCTTTTTGGAATTCTATCCTCCGCCATTCTCTGCACATGACCAGCCCAACGCAATCTGTTAATTTGTATGAGTTGCACGATCGGAAGATCTTTAAACCTTTCGTACAACTCTCGATTATGCAGTCGCCTCCAAATGTTGTTTTCCCTCACAGGGCCATAGATTCTCCTCAGTACCCTCCTCTCAAAAACGGATAGTCTCTGCTCATCTAGTTTTTTTAACACCCAGCATTCCGAGCCATACATCAGGACTGGTCTAATCAAGGTCTTGTATAGGGAGGCTTTTGTATCTTTAGTTATTAATTTTGATTTAAAATGTTTCACCAGTCCGTAGTAACACCTATTAGCAGATAATATTCGTCTTTCAATATCTCTAGAGGAGTCATTTCCAGAGCCCACATATGACCCGAGATATGGAAAACCCTGAACCTTTTCAAATTCATAATCGTTAATGCGCAGGGACAGGGCACGAGTGTTGGCACCTACAACCATATATTTGGTTTTGCTTTGGTTTATAACCAAGCCCATAGCCTTAGCGGACAACTCCAGTTCCTGAAAGGCTTCCTTTAAGCCAGATTCAGACCTACTTATGACGTCAATGTCATCGGCATAGGCCAGAAGCTGTACCTCCTTGTGAAATATGTGTCCGCTAGTTTGAATTCCTGAATCCCTGATGACCTTTTCTAGAGCTATGTTGAACAATAGACACGCTAAGGCATCTCCTTGTTTCAACCCATTCAATGTTTTTAAGGAGTTAGATAGATTTGATTGTATTCTGATTTGGCACTTAGAATTGGACATAACTACTCCAACCATACGCACCAACTTAGATGGTATATGCAACTCCTTCATAGCTCTATATAGCATTTTCCGGTTGATTGAATCATATGCCGACTGGAAATCCACAAAGAGATGGTGAGTGGGCACTCCATATTCCAACGTTTTTTCCAGGATTTGCCTTAGTGTAAATATTTGGTCTGTTGTTGACCTATTCCTAGTGAATCCACACTGATATTCTTTTATGTTTTCCTCAGCGTAGGGAAGCAGCCTAGAAAATATGATGTTGGACAATACCTTATATGCTGTATTAAGTAGAGAGATGCCCCTACAATTTTTACATATAAGCAGATCCCCCTTTTTATGTATTAAACACACCACCCCATTGTTCCACTCGTCAGGCATTACCTCCTCCAGCCATATTCGCTCTATAAGATGGGCAAATTCCTTTATGAAATCTCCTCCTGCGCTCTTTAATAGTTCCCCTGGTAAACCATCGGAACCTGCTGCCTTGTTATTTTTAAGCTTTTCTAGAGCTTCATACACCTCGTCATAGGATGGCACCAACTCCTCTCTATCATCCTCGAATTCTCCTACTTCCTCTTCATTCTCAGATGCCTCCATCGAAGCCTCCCCAACTGAGCCTAGCAACTCTTCGAAGTGTTCTGTCCATCTCCTGATCACGCCAGCATTATCACTCACTAGGCCACCATTATTATCCCTACAGGCATTTGTTCTAGGCTGAAATTCCTGTCTCATATCATTCACCTTCCTGTACATAACTAACAATGTACAGGTAACTAAAACATCAAAAGCAAGTTGGCAACACCTTCACTTACTTACCAGCTGATTCTCTGTAACCCTCCTGCCATTCACAATTTCAAAGTGGACTCGTCCATTCAAAAATTAGTTTCTGCGCATATGCCTTTAACTTTCAATTTTACTGTACACTTACATTATTTTTTTTAAATAGCAGGCACCTTTTTATGACATTAATTTTTGATATCAGAACGGTGTTTTTAATTAAATAGAAACAATTTGTAGCTCTACAATGTATGTGGAACAGTTCTAAAAAAAAAATATATATATATATGAACGGAAGTGTGGTTAGAACGCCTAACAGTTCTAAATGCTGTGCTGAGTTATGACTATTTTTATTGAGACTAGTGACCATGGAAGGGTACTGCCTGTTTGCAAAAAAAAAAAAAAAAACAGGTATTGTTTAGGCAAACAGAATAAAACGTACATTATAATTATGTTTGAAATTTCTACAATGGACGGGTCGTCGAATAGTGTGTCTTATATAGCTTTTTTAAAACATATGAAAGGAAGACATTATCACACAAAGGTTGTTCATGTTTATCACCAGACGTTCATAATGATAACGGACGTCTTCAGTGACACGGGAACACAGTTTACAACCAGATGTATGTCATTGGTATGGACAAAACGTCAGGTGATGAACATAGATAGTATAGACCACGGCCTAAAGCCCAGAAAATTTTGATAATGTAAACACTGTCTACATTTATATGAAAGGATTCTTTATTTTTAAACGTTTTGACGAGTGATGCTGAACAACCTATTTAATCAAATTAATTATATCCGAGGGACTAACAGGTACCTTTTTTTTAACCAAGGTACATTTTTCAGTCCCCAGGTTGGTTCAGTCTGCAGAAGTAGATAACACCGTTTGGTAGTAGTAGATCCAAACTACTACCTTATATACGGAATGGGTCGCATACAGCAGCCTACCCATAAGCTACTTAGCAGTACAAGAAGCAGTCATTATTATTAATTATGTCTGTAATTACTTCTTATCACACACACACATACACAAATTAGTTATCATCATCATGATCTTAACGGTTTTACGCTTTAGAGTAACGGTGACCACAGTCGTCCACCTTTTCTTAGGCCTACCAACGTTTCTTCTGCCTCTGAGGTTGTAATATTTTGCCATCTTCGGTATTCTACTTTCTTTCATTCTATTGATCTGTTGAATCTATTTTCTTCTGTATTCCTTTCATTAACTGCAAAAATATCTAAATCACTTCTTATCTCTTCATTTCTTATATGATGTTGTCTGTTACACATTTTAACTGATCTCAGAATTTTTATTTCTGCTGTTTGTGTCTTCTGTTCATCTTTTTTCTTTATGACCCAAGTATCAGAACCATACAGTAGTGTAGGTATTGCCATTGTTTTATAAAATTTTATTTGGGTTCCTTTTCTACATTTATTTCCCAACGTTCTTCAAATCATTCCACACATTCTTGTGAAATTCGTCACTTTATTTTCTATATCTATCTTGATCATAAGTAATTTCATATCCAAGATAGTTGAAATGTCTTACTTGTTCTATGCATGTGCTGTCTATGCATATTTTGGTCCGAACCGGTTCATCAGGAGAAATAAAGGCCATTACTTTTGTCTTTGATTCACATATGCTACAGTTATATCCTTTTCCTATTTTATGTAAGATATACATTTACTCACTGGAGATCGTCTTCTGAAGTGGCAAATATAGCTTGGTCATCCATGAAGAGAATGGTTTTCAAGCTTTTATTTTGGTGGATTTTAATACCGTCAGGGGATTGGTCTTTCCATTTTTTGAGGAGATCATCTAGATAAACGTTAAAAATAATGGTGACAGACAACAACCTTGTCTTATGTGTTGGTTTGTTTCAATCGGGATAGATTCTTCTCCGTCATCTATGATTATCATAGTGTGTCTGTATAAACTCTTCATGATCTGAACTAGGTATACACACAAATTAGTATGCTCTAAAAATAGTTATGTCTCTGTTCGGCATACATAGTAACATATGTGGTATCTGTGTTCACCGTGTTACTTTACTTGCTGACTTAAGGGTTCGCTTGATGGTCCCGCACATAAGGTTGAACTTATGCAACTTGGGAGAGGTTGAGCTAGAAAGAAATATTCGGACGATGGGAGGTCGGTGGTAGATCACGCAAAAGAGAATGATGAAGGGGGGACAGAAATTCCTTGGCTTGTAACGACAAAGCCTGGTCTTTGGATTGCAGTAGTGAGAGATTTCATGTGAATGACACAAGTTATAGCAGGTTCTCTGTAACATCCTTGTTATTTGATGTAACAGAACCATACACAGTCTGTTTACTGTATGTTTATCTGGACTGACTTTTTAACGGGACCACTTAGCGTCTGCTACTGCTAACGCAGTGCAGCAGATTGCTGTAATCTGTGACCAACGCCATGCAGCACCCGCTGTAAATGCAGTTTGCTTGTTTTACTATGACGACACAACAGTCATTTCCTTTTGATCGCGTCGTCGTCTTTATTCCCTTTGTTCCAACTATAATTACAATTTCCTACATGACACCGCTTTGTCATGTCCTCATTCAAACGGACCAACTTATTTTTTTAACAGATTGTGTAAAATCTGGTTTTTATTTTTGACTCATTTTTCTGTCTCTCGCTAATGTTGTTAGTTACATCCTTGGTCATTTCGACTATCGTATACCTTACGCTGGTTGAGAGTTGAATCGCTTCAAGGCGATATCCTTTATAGTTACCTCCACTTCTCCATTTTCAACACATCCAGGATTGCCAGATATTTAATTTTTTAAATCAGGATTAATATTCCTAAAGCCAAAAAAATGCTAAAGAAGATGACAAATGCAGAATAAGAAATAACTGGGAATAGATGAGCTGTTGAATCATGAGGACGTTGTAAGATGCATAAAGGCTCAACGAATGCAATGGCTAGGTCACCTAGAGCAGATGGATGATCAGCTTATGCCAAAGAAAATATTGAGGGCGCAAATCTATATAAAAGCAGAAAGAGGAGCCGACCTAGGATAAGATGGTTGAATGATGTGCTGGAAGATCTCAGAAGAATGGATGTGAGGAGTTACATTGAGATGGCAGTGGGTAGAAGACTTTGGAGAAGATTGGTGTTGGAAGCCAGGGCTCATGTTGGGCTGTAGTGCTGAAGAATAGGAAGAAGAAGAAAGCTAAAAAATGCGGGATTTGTCTGAGGAATACGGGGCACGAGATAATACCATTTTGATTGAGTACAAAACGTAATAAAAATTAAGACGTATAGGGCATACAAAATATTTTCATTGAATTTAATTAATATTATAATGAAAAAAAAAACACGTTTTTGAAATTATTAATTCTCAGTTTTTATAATCTTTACTTGACTTTATTCTGTGCCAGAGTATCGCCATCTTCTTTAATGTGTTAATAAAATTTATTACCAGACAATTCAAATTCAATGGAACGAGCAGAGCAACTCAAAACTTTATAAGCTGAACTGAACATTTGTTCCTTGTTTCAGACCGTTTAAGAGATTCCTTTGAGAAAACACTCTTTTTACAAAGCAGCTGACAATCGGTACGTTCATAATTATGAAACTAATTTAAATAATATTGTGCATATCGTATGAGGAAACCAAAATCAGCTAATTTGTATTTTACTAGTTTGACTATTAAAATAGTTTAGAATTAAATATTGAATTGAGTCTTATTCGATGTCTCAGAATCCGCTCACTTCATCCTGTCTCTTCAACGTTTTTCTCACCTCTTCGTGGCAGTGTTTCTTGCCACGCATCTTTGAACACAGTGAACACATAATATCCTCCTTAGTATACTCTGTGGGTTTTGTTCATTAACACATTCACTGCTGATGTCACGGATCCGTGACATTTGCTCGACGCATTGTAATGTAGGATGCATCGTTTGCAATGGTTACAAAGTCACTTGTATGAATGAATATACAAACCAACTTTTTTCAATCTGCCTTGAGACTTTCTTTTTTATATTGATGACGCATGTGGTTGACCAAAAGTCAATAGGTGCGCACCTACTGACACATATAAAGTGCAGATGTGATTGAATTTTAACGACCTCCTACAAGGGATATTTTAAGACATGATGATGAAGCATATACTTTGAAATGCGTCGTCGATATAAAAAGAAGTCACAAGGCAGATTAAAAAAGGTTAGTTTGTGTATTCATTGTAATGTGTTAATACAGAATAAGCGTGGAGCATGAGAGGTTCCATTTTTGTTAGCATGTAGTGAAACCATTACAAAATTTCTGTGTATTCGTAGTTTTGTGTTTCCTCGTGTTTTAATTAAAAAAATTTTCATAAAAAAATAAGAAAATGCATTAGCACCTAGGTTTTGTAACATAAGAAACCTTAGTAGTGAATCTGTTAACAAAGCTTAGTAAAACTGATGTTCTATACACAGATATTTTGTATAGTGAAAAATGTTTAAGTTTCACACTGAAAAATGTGAAAGAAACCTGAGAATATTTTATGTATATATTCTATGTATACTTTAAATGAGAATGATCAGTGTAGGCCTACACACATTATGTGATTCTGCACCTTTTTTCTATTGTATATAAACATGTGCTTAATTTGTTTCACATGCTTTACACAAATAATTGTATTTCATTTGTTTGGTCGCCTGTTCGTGCGTGTGTGTTTTATTGTTTTTTTTTTTTTAAATATGAAGTTATAGTTTTGTTAAGTTATGCATATTTTCTGAATACAGTACCGGTATGTTACACAAAAATTAATTTTTATTTTTTATAATTGTTAAATAATTTTAAACGATATTTTGTAGTATTAAACAAGAAAAAAAAATCTGTTGATCCAAAAGTCATAGCTGTGATGTCAAATAAAACGATACCTACAGTTATCAGAATATTGTCCGTGCATCTTGCGTCATGGACTCTATCCATGAGCAAATAGGTTACTTTTCTTGTAGGTTATTTTTCTTTGTACATACATTTTTCAATCAAAAAGACCATACAGTTTTTTTAGACAAGTGAACAAATTTGTATTTTTTTTATGATAAAAAAAAGTATACGAGGCCCAGTACATTATATACTCTGTATAGACAAAGCTGAATTGACACTGTACAAACACTATATAGGTATAATGTATACTTGAATTTTGTATTTGGCAGTTTAAGTATAACATATTTATAACTATAAAATCATTTCTGTTTCAGGCATGGCAATCACAAGTCAGTTGACAGAAGAGATCATAACAATGGCGGCTGCATAAACATTGAAGAGAGGAAGGGATTGTCACATGGTAGTGGAATTTTGAGTGAAAGCGTTGAAGTTACCAACACACAGAATGATTTTACCGAGAAAACAGAAAATATCGGAAAGAAAAATAAACGCAAAAAACGGAAGTCTCTAGAAACAACGGATATTTCTCAGAGTGGCGAGGAATCTGCAGGCAGTAACGGCAGTCCTGAAAACAAAGAAATTAAGAAACGGAATAAAGTGCGTGTAGATGATGTAGGTATTGAGTCAGGTGGAGCACGTCCTGTAAAATATGTTAGAATGGTTAACCCATTCCTGGTAAAAAGCAGTAAGGAAACTCTCAGTTCAGAAGAAGACAACAGTAACGGTCAGGAAGCAGTAGACAGTGAAGAAGAAACTCTCGAGACAAAACCAGGAAAAGGAGCAGAATATAAAAAGAAAAAGCTTAAAACAGAAACTGGCAAAATGAAAAATAAATTACATAAAAATCAGAATCAATCATATTCTGCTTGGAAACAACAGTGTGGAGATTTGATCAAAAGCTGTAGGTACCATTCTTTTATTGTTGGCAAGACTGCAAATACAGACAATATTAATGAACTATATTATAGATTTGTACATGGAAGTGAGTGTAAGACTGACAGATCTATGGATTCAAATTCGTTAGGTAATAACAATATAACAGGTAGTGCTGAAGACAACACTTTGGATACAATGAAAAAGCAACAGACAGAAGATACTGCCGTAGTGAAAACACAACAAGCTGATGATACTGAGGAAGGTAGGGGAGGTGAAAGAAAAAGACACCAAGAAAGACTTTTAGCATTGAGTAACAAGAGTCGAGTGATAAGAAAGCATAAGGAGAAGAAGGACGATCTGGCACTGCACACTGTAGGTGGTGTCCACAGGTACGTCAAATCACTGGATAAAATTAGTATTTTGCGTGCCGTGTACAGTTTTAAAGGTGCAAATCTGAGCCATGTTAATGGTTATCCTACTGAAACCAGACCCAAATCATCAGCTAATGAAAATACAGAAGAGTCAAAGCCAGATGTAATTTGCAATGATAAAAAAACAGAATCAGATGCTGAAAAACCAGGAGTCTCTACTATTCAAAAACATGTGGACATTAATACTGAACAGCAGAAACTCAGTCATGGTGTCCAAAGTTCAGAAAACCTTGTGAAAGGTGACCAGTGGAGAAGAGAAAGTACATTGGCAGACAGACGACCAGCTGTGTGGTCGTGATTCTATTCCGCTGTTTGGTATTATTCTACCCAACCAAAATAGGAAAAAAACACTTACTAAATGGATTAGTATACATGATGGCAAGTCAATATGATTTTAACACATACCATGATAAGCGTGTAATGAAGTGTGTGTACATGTGGAATATTTTGTTAATAAAATGGTTAGCACATAATGTATGGTGCCAATTTTAATTAATACGTCTTTCCACGATACCAAGTCAATAGGTAGCTGCTTCTAGTCGTGCTGAAAGTGTTTATGACTTCCAGCATTTAACAATAGGAGATTATTTGGCTGGAGGTCAGAATTATGGTTGGGAACTCATGTACACAGCTGGTAACATCATGCCTTAGTCAGTAACGACCTGCCGATTCATAGCCAGGTAAGAACCCTTTAGAGTTTCAAGCTACGGTACCCCTAGTGAATGATTGTTTTTTTTACAGCCAGTGATTGGCATCAGGTGCTTTATAAAAAAACCATGTAACAACCAAGAGGTTTATATTGGATTGTCATGACTTTTTTGTAGTACCATGATCAAATGACTAAAGAAATGGAACAACACAAATGATTACATGAAGAAATCACATACCAAAACTAGTTTGGGTGTTTTACAATAGGGCTGTATGTACCAAGTGTTGTGCAGGTATTTGTATTCTGAGATGAAGGGGGATAACTATAACGAAAATTTCTGGTGCTGTAGAATTAGCAAAAGGAACTGCTCTGGGTTGTGGCAAAAAGTAGCATCCCACACACTATCAGTTTTACTGTGCAGTTTTTCACGTGTGCCGTCATGTCTGGGCGATAAACTGTGTGAACTGCGCAGTTTAGGCAGGTCTTTACACGCAGGTTTGTAGGGCTGTGCTACTGGACCTTCTTTTGCAACGATAAACTGCACAGTGGACTCAGTTAAATGTACAGTTTGCTCAGTTGACATGTGGTTGACACTCAGCTGTCACCATGGCCTCGTCAAAAAAAGAAGCCCTCCTCGCATTCATTGAAGCCTATCGGTCCCTTCCCGAGCTGAGATATCAAAATTCCCTCATATTCTAACCGTGTCAAAAAAATTTTTTAACCGTGTCAAAAAATTGAAAGTTATTGAGACTTACGCGACGCATGACAGTATTGTGAAAATAATTTATAACCTCCGATCTGCTTTTCGAAAAGAGCTAAAGAAAGTTAATGATTAGAATAAATCGGGAGCTTCAAATGACGATGTGTTATGTCCTGACCTGACGGAACTGAGGAAAAAACTGACGTGCCCGCACACTTTCACTTCAGTTCACTGTACAGTTTTCTTACTGTTATTTAGGGCAGTTACTGCGGAGTAAAATTGAGTTTGTGGGCTGCTTAAAAGAAACCGGTTTTCTGTGTGTTGAATCCTGGCATCAGAAAGTGCATTCTTCCATTCATTGTGAGAACTCATTCAGCTTAACAAATTTTTGGCTAATAATCGTCAGTCATCCATTCCAGGTGCCTGTCGTGACTGAGCGGTAATCATCAACAAATTATCAAGCAATGTGAGTAGGTGGGTGTGAAATGATTAATGCTAGAGATTGACTTTAAGAGAAAATATCTTTATTTAAGATTTACTTGCACTCTAGATCCACTCTTGTTGATTATAACACTTGCTGTACTAACAACACACAGTAACTATGAAGAATGATGTTGGAGAAGAACACATATATCTGACGCATACGGTACTTGTCCACACTTGACCCGCCCCCGACGTTAAGAGCCTACTCTTAGCGAACTATGGCAAGAATAAGAGCGATGCTCACTGTGTCTGGTCAGTTTCATAAAATTTGGTTGCTATAGGACCACGCCCAGGTTACAGGGTTCGGCCTGGGCCTCCTGAAGTATCGGATAGCCAATCAGGAGAGAGGTTTTCACTCAAGGCGATATTATGTATGAAAAGGTTAAAAGGGTCCTTTCCTCCTTGTACAAGCTTGGGAACAAAGGAAGTTATGGTTTTGGTGGTTTATGTTAAGCACTGACAAACAACCACCATGAGACAAATTTAAATAAATTATCTCACATTTAGTTCCTTATGACAAAAGAAAGAAATCAAATACTGAAATTAAATTAAATAACAAAAATTTTGTGTCTTATTACATGCTCATAACATACAAAATGCTTTGTTTGTGGTGTCTAAAGTACTCTTATGTGCCAAAAACTATTGATGTAGCCCTACAGTGGAAAAATCATGATGAAATTCACATCAGATGAAGTGAAAAGGAGATGAAGAAGTTTGGAATAGTTTGAGAAATACTAGAATTTGTATATACAGCCTGTTATTCATTTGTATATAGTGTTAATTCATTTTGAGTATTTATATGTATTGTATATACTCCTTGTGAAATGTTGTTTAACTGTTCTCAATAAACTTGTTAATTTTGTATTTTGTTTTGAAGCACTGTTACTTTTTAACCCAATTGTTGCATTTTTCAAATTGTTTGGTTTTTTGTGAAGCTATAGTCAAGAATGTTAATTTATTTCTTCTATGCAGAAGGCTCTCAAAGGACTGCTTATAAAAATGAAAAGGGTGAATACTTAGAATGTATTTTCAATCAATTTGATAATAACAATGGCACAAATCAATATTTATAAATCACTTGATAGTTACAGAAAATCTCCAAACATTTCTTTTTCCTCTTTCCTACCTACCAGCTATTTGTCTCCAGTGTTACTCAGCCAAGTAATGCAAGTATTCCACTATGTTGACCAATTCATTTATTCGTTGAATCACGTTCCTAGTGTCTTCACTGTGTGTCTTCTACAGCCTGATTTTTTCCCACACGTACATTTCCAGAATTTCCTAAGTCCTTTTTGTTATGTGTCTAGTTGTGTAAGCAGTGGCACCATTTGTTGAAACCACACAACTTGATCTCCAAGTTCATTAAGCTTCGGTTGCAGAAAGTTGTGTATCATGCCCAAGGGCATATTTACTGGAGGGGGATGAACGGGACCCCCCCCCCTAGAGGGTCAAAAGTTGACAAACATTTTTGTTAATCTCTTAATGTTTTATTAATTTCTCAGCTGTGTACGCTAATACAGTAGTAACCGTTTTTTTTTTTAAATATAGGTCTACAAACAAGTTTATCACAGCATTTGCATGTACATTTGAAATGTGAAATATAGGAAAATCAGTTACATCAATAAGTATCTTATAAACAATGTTTGAATAACACTTATTTTTGCTGTGTTATTACTTTAATGGGATTGATTTCAGTATGTCATTACACCTTTTTTCAGCCACTTTGAACATTGTAATATTCATTAGTCTTAACTTGTTTTTTATTTTGTATGAAGCTGACTTGACTAGACCCCCCCCCCCCACCCAAGACCAAATTCCAGATTCGCTACTGATCATGTAAAATGATCAGAAGTTATGGTAACAGCTTGCATTCCCTCCTCCAAAATTACAGGCCTGTCGCTCCAAAATCTGCACAGCACACCAAACAGCGACATATTCATAGTGAACAGAACACTCATGGAGCTGTCAAGGATTATTCTTTGCCCAGTACTGAAAATTCTGTTTGTTAACACAACCTGTTAAATGAAGAGCTTCGTCACTGGACAGCACAACAGAGTTTGCCTGAACATTTTGAAGGATAGCCTGGCAACATGCAATATGGTTCATCCAGTCTTGTTTGCTTCAAAGTTGCTGTATGACCATCATCTTGTATGGATAAAACATTAGTCTGTGTATAAAATAATTCTTGTTGCAGTCCAATCTGACAATCGCAAAGTAGCAGCTTATTTGTTTGTAGCTCGTTATGGAATTTGGATAACAAGTGAGAGAGATACTACATTCCTTTATAACAAAACAGGCCACACAATAACTATGGAAAATAGGCCACTGTTTGTTACAAAAGAAATGTAATATCTTCTTAATTTTTTTATCCAGATTCCATAAACAAGTTATAGTTGGATTACGAATGAAAGGGCTATTTTTGTTTGTAATAAGACATTTTTTGTGAAGTTTAGAATTAAAACTTTCAATCAACTGCCATTTTTAAGGTAACATTATTGTTTAGTGCTTATTAAGAAATAGTACACTTCACTTTGTATACCTAATTTCAATTTCAAGTCTCATTCTGTTCACCAGTAATTCTCTTTTTATAAAAACAGACAGACATATGGAGAGAAAATGAAGGATTTTTTGAGATATGTTTAATGGATATTTTCCCTTCAGTTTAATGAGTAAATTTTAATTTACAATAAAACTTCAATTCCCAAAGTTTGGCACCATCTTTTGGAATCGCCTGTATAAACGCTATGAAGATATAGTTACCATCCTGTTCAGTAATTAGAATTTTGTAACTATTTTCAACCTTTAATGTAATAAATGACAAAATTAAAATAAGATGTCCTAAAAACTAGCTGACTAGCTTAATCAGTGAATAACTGCCAACCGCTGGATATCACACAGGCTATAAAAAATCTTGAAATAAAGAGTTATAGTACAGACAAATATGGACAAATAAATAAAGATGAAAAAAGTGTAATTATCAATAATAATAAAACTTATATTGACAGTTTGTTTCACATATGTACATAAACGAATGTTTATTCTATATTGTCGTACACTTTGATAATATCTGGGTGGTCTTCAATTTTATCAAGTAGTTTTCCAATGCTTTCTAGATCCGCGTCCGATAAACTAACCCGTGGTGTTCGTGGTATATAATCAAAGTCTGCTTCCAGCACTGTGTACTTGAATTCTTCTAATTTCTTTTTTGCATTAATCAACTGCATAGCATCACACATAAACTGAAACAGAAAGTACGAATCTGCAATAGTATTTTTATGTTCAAATTTTAATTAACATTCATTATAAACTGTATGGTTTTGAGAGGCAGCTGGGGTTGCTTCTTAGTAGACAACTGCCCCTCCCCCTCCCTTTTTGGATAATTTATTAATTCTTTTATTTACTTCAACTTTTTTGGGTTTTCTTCATATAATATTTTACTTTCTGACTTCATATAATTCATATTTCTGACTTAAAGTATAAAAGCCTACAACGTACAGTTGACAGACGTTGTTTTAGACCTGTTGATGTCAGTGATGACGAAAAGCTTTGTCTAAACAATAAAAATTGTAGCAGTTAGCAATTTCATAAAAGTAATAGTAAGGATGGCTGCTAATTTAAACAATACGAAGAATATTAATTAATGATCTCGTAAGAGTGATATAGTTTTATTTTTTATTTTACTATCTGAAGATGGAGCATAGTCTCCGAAACGCATAATAGAAGATATTTATAGGAAGTCACATGGCAGATTATTGAAGGTAAATTAATTTATTAATTTGATTAAGTGACTTGGATACCAGATTAAACGTGAATATTAAAATAATATGGGGATGTTTTACAACAGCGAAGTGTAAATGAATGGATTGAAAAATTCATAAACGGTTGGACAAGCATCATGTACGAGGAAAGATCAGGATGGTCAACCTCTTCCACTACTGATACCATTATTGAACAAGTTGATGCCATGATTCAGACCAACTGAAGAGTGACTATCAATGAAGTGGTGTTCCATCTGCAACTTAGTCGTGGTTCTGCATAAGAAATTATCCTTAACAGGCTTGGTTTTCGAAAGTCTGTGCAAGATGGTTCCCAAAACAGCTCACTGGAGAGCAAGGACAATCATGAGGCCATCTGTCAACGCTTACTGGACCGCTATGCTAATGAAGGTGAAGAGAATAGTCAGTGGAGATGAAATGTGGACACACCACTTTGAGGCTGAAAGCAGACGCCAGAGCGTGGATTAGAAATACACCAAACCTCCAGTCAAAAAAAAAAAAAAAATTCAAGGTAAACCCTCTGCAGGAAAGGTAATGCTCACAGTATTCTGGGACTCACAAGGGCCAATACTGTAACAGTACTTGGAGAAGGGTTCAACAGTAAATAGTGCAAGATACAATGAGATACTGTCCAAAAAACTGAAGCCTGTAATTCGATCCAAATGTCAAATCCTATTATCTGAAGAAGTGCTTTTGTTGCATGACAACGCGTGCCTAAATACTACCACTCACATTGTCCAAACCCTTGAGAAATTGCATTTTAAGATGTTGAATCATCCTGCATACAGCCCCAATCTCACCCCACTGGATTACAATCTCTTTGATCAACTTAAAGATGCCTTACGGGGCTGCTGATTCTTCAGAGACCAAGAAGTGAAGGAAGCAGTGCATATGTGGCTTGCTACTCAGCCAAAAAACGTTTTCATGAGGGCTTCAGGAAGCTTGTGGAACAATGGAGCAAATGTATTGAAAAGCAAGGGGATTTATGTTGAAAAATGAGCTGTCAGATTTGTACTGTTATTATAATAAATTATAAAAAGTGTTTGTGCATACTTTATTGACTTACCCTCATACACGCAGATCGTAATCAGAAATATGCTGAAATCAGAAAATGAACTCTGCACTTAAAATACTGTTTGTAGAAATGCTGAGCAGTGTACAATTGGGTATTAGTCAAGTGATGGCCCAAAAGTGTTAGTTTATAATGAATGTAACATCGACACATAAATGTCAGGTCAGTGGGACTCACCTCTAAACTCTGGTTGTCGTCATCAGTCGGCTGAACTTCTTCAGCACCAGCTTCAATGGCATGGTCGACACTGGCTTCAGCTGGATTTGCTAAATCGCTTGGTGGCAGTGCTATGATCCTGCCTTTCTTTTCAAACATCTTGTATGCAGGAGAGTCTAGCAGAGAAAAGCTGGAAATAAAAATATTATATGTGTTTCTATAGCAGAATATTTTATAAAAGGAAATCATGTTTGATCCTGTAATGCCTGGATATTTACTGGAGTATGTTTTTCTTACGTCTTATTACAGTATGTTATTAACTTATGTTTTTTTAATGTTACAGTTACAATTTAATATTCTTATAAAAATTTGAATGACCCTTTCCGATTGAAAAGACCAACGATTCATTCAAATCAATCACAGGTTAAACATGACCAACTCATATAATGTGTTTTAGCTAGTTATAACGCGCGCGGGTGCGCGCACACACACACACACACACACACACACACACAAATGTATATATTAATAATAAATAAACTTGTTTTTACAAAAAAATATTTTTATATTTACACTGTTTCAACAGTATCAACTGTATCTTCAGAATATATACAAATTCATAAAATTTTGAAACCAC
This sequence comes from Magicicada septendecula, assembly GCA_034769895.1. Classification (NCBI taxonomy): domain Eukaryota; kingdom Metazoa; phylum Arthropoda; class Insecta; order Hemiptera; family Cicadidae; genus Magicicada; species Magicicada septendecula. The sequence goes on from CM068372.1 coordinate 378,493,897, forward strand.
TTGTTATTAAGACCTGTTTTATATAGACTATAAATGTGTAATGAATGTTTTATATGTAGGCTACATAAATATATGTTACAATAGGTATAGAACATAAATATTTATTATTTTATTAAATTGGTAATTTTGAAAATACTATTGTTTTGGGGATTAATTTATTATTAACTTTATGTTTAAATATTTCTAAATTTTAACATGATTTTTTTCTTTTGAAATGTCTTTTAATAAAGAAATATTCTTTAAATCTGGGAATGTGTGATTATTTTTAACTGAGTGTGTAGGGTAGCTAAATTTGATTTGTAAAATTCCTGTTTTAAATGTTAGTTACGGTGTTGATTAAATCTTTGTTTTAACTCTTTTGTTGCGTCAAGTCAGTCAGCTGGTTACCAATAAATGGCATAAAAACACTTCAGTTGATTTACACAGTGAAAGGGTTAAAGGTTTTTTTAGTTGGGCTACTCAAAAATTATTATAGGCATAGTATTCAATTTTATATACACCATTAAATTATGAATTAAATTTTTAGGTTTGACTGTCAAAATCTGTTTTCTTAAAATTTAGGTAATTTTTATATTTTGGTTAACTTTGCAATTTTATGATTAATAGTATCTATGCATGTAAAATTAATATATTTAATATTCTGACAATTTTGTGTATTTTTATTAAAAGAATTATTTCGTGTTTTTTATTAATGTTTTTTTCTATGTAATTAATAATTTTGGGGTTATATCCTTTTTGTATATATTGCAACGAATCACAGGATCATGATAAGCGGGGCAAGCTCATATATTACACAGACTATGGACATTCATGTTTATATTGGTAGATGGTTAAATTTGGTTATGTTATCAGTTGTATTTAGTAAGGATAAGGGTAGTTTAGTAAAACTGTGCATTATTTATTTATTGTTATTCATGTACTGTGTTTGTGGAAAAATGCGCGCGTGCGCGAGTGGTAAACGTTTCCCGGGCTGTGCGTGAATTAATTATCATTGTGTTTGACATTGAACTGAACATAGACATATGTATTGCAACAATCCCTATATATTTCTGACTATTGTTTACGTTCATGTATGATATTAGTAAAGTATGCAGTTATGCATGTGATAAGGGTATTCTGATTACCGCTATGCATGCTCTTACAAAGTAAATGCACTCTACTGCATGAAAAGTGCATGTCACGGTGTACTAACCATGTGACTTCCGGCCACCAATAGAATGCTGAGTGGTGGTTGGAAATTTTCTTAAGCCTGTTGTTACACAGGCAGTTCTTCTACGCCATCTACCGCGAACGGGACGTGCACTCCTTGTACAAGATTCTACCGCTTGCAAGGTGTTGTAAAAACTATTTGTCGTTAGTGAAACGGAAAGACTCAGAACTGTGTGTGTAGTACATCTGCACACAGTATTGTTTTAACGCATTGCGCGTATAATTACAGGCAGTTCTTCACTGCTGCTACCGCGAACGGTACATACAATTCTTGTTCAAGATTCTGTCGCTTGCAGGAATCTGTAAAGACTATTCGGGGATAGTAACGCGTGTGACGCAGAACGGTTGAATATTAACTCTTTACACACGACATTAGTATTGTAGTATTACGTGTGTAATAAGTGAGTGTAACTGTATCACTGTGCGAGATTTTCCACAGTGTCAGTATCATTAATAGTTACGCAATAGTAAGTTGTTCCATCAAGACATTTCCGTGTTAGTGCAAGATTTCCTCATAGGGTGGTCTGCTGATCGCGGTAGACCTGGGTATTCGCGTGAACACTTGAAGAAGCCGGAGTGGTATAAGTTCAATATACTGTTATTAGATTAAACTCACTGTCACCTGAGATATTACTTGGTCATAAACTCTATATTAATTTTACGAGTAATAAGATCCGTAGTACCGTTGTGTGTACGAAGCGTCAGATTCATCGTGGGAATTACAGGACACCAGCCCAGCTGTCAGGACACCAGCCCAGCTGTTCAGGACACCAGCCCAGCTGTTATAGGACACCAGCCCAGCTGTTATAGGACACCAGCCCAGCTGTTACAAGACACCAGCCCAGCTGTTATAGGACACCAGCCCAGCTGTTACAGGACGCCAGCCCAGCTGTAAACGTTTCTGGGGAAACGTCTGTCATTTATAAGCCACACCTGACGACCAACTACACAGCAAAGACCTGCCCTTCTCTTCAGCAACATCATCGTGGGAATCTTATTTATGTAACGTATCACGTCATGTGTATGAACAGTGTTTAACATTTTTAAAAAAAAGAAAGACTCTATATCAAACACTACATTCTGTACATATCAAATATACCATATAAACAATTACTTGTGTTTTGTGCAATAAATAATCTTAAACCCTCCAATATAGACTTTTAATTTGAGATACACATACTTTCATATCCTATGCGCCAATAGTTTAGTAATTTGTGTTGTCGCAATATATAATTTTGTATCATATATAATTTTCTTCTCTTTTTGTTTTTATAATTTATTTAAAAGTACATTATTCATTCTATATATCATGGAAATAAATGCACATATTATATTGAGGAGGATGGATTTAATTTTTTGGAATAATTAAAGAAGTTTGAGTACGTTTCATGAATATAGTGTATTCAAATTTATTGTGGTTGCTTACAATATTAACATCTAAAAAAATTAGTTTATTATCAGTTTCATGTTCTCTAGTAAAATTTATATTGATAATACATGATTTTAATAAATAACAACTAGGTATAGTTCTACAGATAATTTTTATTTCCCTGACAATTGTTTCACCAGTTACCGCAGCTTCAGAGGTTGGATTTGAACTGTTCAATTTTGAAATATATGTTAGGCGGGGGAGGGTTGTAGGTAGTGTACAGCCATAGCATTCGATCAGTGTAATTTATATTGTTATATAGATTATTAATTACACTGAATATTTAATTAATATTTTGACCATTATTTGGAGATATGTAGAGTGTATCATCTACATATCTATAGTAATGACCTAGAGGGTCTAGACTTTTAATAATATTATGTATTTTATTGTCTACATGTTGTAGAAATGTTTCCAATGTTATGGTGGAAGTAGTAGCTTCCATCACTAGTCCATCTTTTTGTTGATAAACATTATTATTATACTTCAAAATAATTTTGGTTCAGAATAGTATTTAAAATGTTGGTTATTTGTTTAATATATTGAGACCTAGTATTATTGCCTTTTAATTTATTATTAATAATTTTAATTGTTTCTGTAATTGGTATATTTATGTATATGTTTTATATATCAAAGGAAAATAATTTTGTATATACGAGGACTATTCGGAAAGTAACCTCCATTTGAGGTTTCTGCAAATAAAACACTGATGTAGATACATAAATTTTACCCCTCAATTTTGTCCCATCACACAGTCAGCCTGTCACACATCGTTCTTCATCATCAAAGTGCTGGGACCCAAGCCACTTCTTTATCTTCATAAACAGGTGAAAATCACTGGGTGTCAAATCTGGACTATATGGTCAGAATTGATGGTCGCTCCACGTTCCATGAACTCCACAAGCAATATTCCTTTCACATTCCAAAAAAAACGGTTGCCATAACTTTACTGGCAGACAAAGTTTGCTGTGCTTTCTTTGGTTTGTTTGGTGAGGCAGTATGCCCCACACCATTGACTATTGTTTTGTCTCAGCTTTTATGTACGTACGACACTCAAGTCTCATCGCCAGTCACAATTTTGTTAAAAAACGTTTCTCCTTCCATGTTATACTATGACAGAAAGTCTAAGGCAGAGCCCATTTGTTCTGTTTTGTGGTTATTGGAAAGTACTTTCGGTACCCACCGAGCACAGAACTTCTGGTAGGCTAACTTTTCTGTAATTATCTCATACAAAATACACCAAGAAATTTGTGCGAATTTTTCAGGAAGTTCAGAGCTTGTGAACCGCCGGTTTCATCACGAACTTTTTCATCAATTTTCTGACTGAGTTCATCACTGACTACGGATGAGCTGCCACTCCTTTCTTCATCGTAAATGTTTGTTCTTCCACTTTTAAACAAACGAACCCACTTATGCACAACACCTTCACTCATAACATTTAGACCATATACAGTACACAATTCACGATGAATGTCTGCTGCAAAGGTTTTTTGCCATCAGAAATCTTATCACAGCATGCACTTCACATTTGACGGGGTTTTCTATTGCATTGTTCATTTTGAAAGGCTATAACGAGTAAAAGAACGCCAGTGTGACCCACCCACCATACAGCTGGATGCATACTGAGCTTCTATACAAGCCGGCACAGTAATCACCCCACTTCCCCCATTACTTCTTTCGCTATACGGCAATGGAGGTTACTTTCCGAATAGTCCTCACATATGGGACTGTATTGAACAGGTTAACATGTTATGAAGCAAAGAGATTGGTATGGGAAGAAAAAGAGTACAAGAAATTTGGGTAATAAAAAGGAGAAACAGGAACTGAACTGGATAAGCATGAACAGATTAATGGCAAAGTTTGTAGTTATTGGAACAGTGGAAGGACATACGAAGAGGTGGAGGAGAAGTCTAAAGCTCCTGGATGACGAAGAGACAATGGCAAAGACATAGACATAGTGTCTGGCAGAATGCCATACAATGATGTATAGAAATATAACACATACCCCAGTCTTTTTATTACATTGACTAAGTCATTTTTAGCTTTCTGAGGTGATGCAGCCAACATTGATACCAGAAAGTAGCTTCCTTTTGGACCTTTTATGACCACATCAAATGGTTTTGCAGCACTTTTGTCGTTCTGCAACACAAATAAATGTTTTTACCCACAGGCTTAAAAGTCGCTCAATAAAGTATGCTACATTGTTCATATTGTTATTTGAATTAGCAGCTCTGTATTTCCAACTTTGTTGTGTTTACTTGCTGAACTGCTACTTGTTATGTTCCAGACGAGGCCATTCAGTGTTTCCACAATTTTCAAGACCTAAACCATGAGTAAACATGACAATGTTGGAAATTATGCTACAGTTGTTCTTTTGGATGATTGTAACTACACTAAAAACTACACTACTACACTAAAGTAACTACACTAACCCCGCCCCAAGGCCTTCTTCAATAGAAAAAAAAAGTTCGACAAAGCAATGTTAGGCCAACTGCACCCCCAAGTTGAAGTAAAAGCAACTTCATCACACCAAAAGGAAATTATAAACTCTTTTAATAGGAATTACAATATTTGTAAATTAAGAAAATAAAGTTGACAATCACTCAATGATTGGTAATTTACACACACATAATCTTTGAAAAATATCGGTATGGAGAATCATACATGACTTCCATGTTCTAAGATTTATAGTTAAAATCATTTTCGAAATGAAATGTTTCCATAGAATCTACTTCTTCCTTCAGCCTTAACCACAGTACTGTGGTCACTAACGTATACCACCTCATGTTATTGCACTCGATTTTCACTGATGATGGAAGTCGATGGCACTGCCAAAACGTCTGGTTTTGCAGAAAACATTGGTCTACGGCCAAACAGGACGGGAAGGAATTTTTACAACAAACTACTTCTTTGTTGCCGATAACGTAGTACATATATAAAAAATTATCCCCTCCCCCTACAACTATAATTTTCATTTATAGAAAATTACCCCCACTAGCCTCTTCATTTATAGATATTTCATCTACGTTTCTACAGTGGATTATTAAGATCTTCTTATCAGGATACTTTATTTATCAAAACTAAGTACTTTACTCTTGTTACAACAAAAAATGTTTCAGGTAAACTACCCTTTCCCCGTAACCGATCTTCACCAAAATCAACAGGCCTTGAGTCCTCTACAACTCAGGTACATATGTAAAAAATTATTTGATTCTGTTTGAATTTACGGCAGTTATCGTTCGTCATAGAAACAATTAACCTTGTTACAACATAAAATGTTGCAGGTAAACTACCCCTTTCCCTAAAACCGATTTTCACCAAAATCAACAGGCCTTGAGTTCTCTACAATGTAGGGATGTATGCAAAACATTATTTGATTATGTTTGAATTTACGGCAGTTATCATTCGTTATAGAAACAATTACTCTTGTTAAAACATAAATGTGACAGGTAAACTAACCCTTTCCCTTAACCGATCTTCACCAAAAACAACAGGCCTTGAGCTACCTACAATTCAGGGATGCATGCAAAAAATTATTTGATTATGTTTGAACTTACAGCAGTTATCGTTCGTCATAGAAAAAATTACCCTTGTTAAAACATAAAACGTTGCAGGTAAACTACCCCTTTCCCTTAACCGATCTTCACCAAAATCAACAGACCTTGAGTAATTAACACTTCAGGAATGTATGCAAAAAATTATTTGATTCTCTTTGAATATGCGGCAGTTATCATTCGTCATAAAAATAAAATACCGTTTTAAAACAAAACGTTGCAGGTAAACTACCCTTTTCTCTTAATCGATCTTCACCAAAACCAACAAACCTTAGGTACTCTATAAATCAGGAAGTTATGCAAAAAAGTATTTGATTCTGTTTGAATTTATGGCAGTTATCGTTCGTCAAAACAAAATTACCCTTGTTAAAACATAAAACGTTGCAGGTAAACTACCCCTTTGCCTTAACCGATCTCCACCAAAAACAATAGGTCTTGAGAACTCTAGAGTTCAGGGCGGTATACGAAACATTATTTGATTCTGTTTGAATTTGCGATTGTTATAGTTTGCCATAGAAAAAAATTACCCTTGATAAAAAAAGTGGCTGGTAAACTACCCCTTTCCCTTAACCGATCTTCACCAAAATCAACAGGCCTTCACTTCTTCACAATTCAGGACAGCATGCAAAAAAGTATTCGATTCTCTTTAAATTTACGGCAGTTATCGTTCGTCATAGAAAAAATTACCCTTGTTAAAACACAAAATGATGCAGGTAAACTACCCCTTTCCCTTAACCGATCTTCACCAACACCAATAGATCTTAAGAACTCTTATAATTCAGGGCTGTATGCAAAACATTATATGATTGTGTTTAAATGTGTGGCTGTTATCGTTTGCCATAGAAAAAAAATTACCCTTGATAAAAAAAAAGTTGCAGGTAAACTACCCCTTTCCCTTAACCGATCTTCACCAAACACAACACATCATGAGTACTCTACAATTCAGGGCTGTGTGCAAAACATTATTTGATTCTCTTTGAATTTACGGCTGTTATCGTTTGCCATATAAAATACCCTTGATAAAACAAAAAACGTGTCAGGTAAACTAACCCTTTCCCTTAACCGATCTTCAACAAAATCAACAGACATTGAGTTCTGTATAATTCAAAAAGGTATGCAAAAAAGTAGTTGATACTGTTTAAATTTACGGCAGTTATCGTTCGTCATAGAAAAAATTACTGTTGTTAAAACATAAAATGTTGCAGGTAAACTACCCCTTTCCCTTAACTGATCTTCACCAAAACCAATAGGTCTTGAGGACTCTATAATTCAGGGCTGTATCCTAAACATTATTTGATTCTGTTTGAATTTACGGCAGTTATCGTTCGTCAAAACAAAATTACCCTTGTTAAAACATAAAACGTTGCAGGTAAACTACCCCTTTCCCATAACCGATCTTCACCAAAAACAATAGGTCTTGAGTACTCTACAGATCAGGGCTGTATGCAAATAACTATTTGATTCTGTTTGAATTTGCGGCTGTTAATGTTTGCCATAGAAAATACCTTTTTAAAACGTAACACGTTGCAGGTAAACTACCCCTTTCCCTTAACCGATCTTCACCAAAAACGATAGGTCCTGAGAACTCTACAATTCAGGGCTGTATGTACACAATTATTTGATTCTGTTTGAATTTGCGGCTTTTATCGTTTGCCATGGAAAATACCCTTGTTAAAACATAAAACGTTGCAGGTAAACTACCCCTTTGCCTTAACCGATCTCCACCAAAAACAATAGGTCTTGAGAACTCTACAATTCAGGGCAGTATACGAAACATTATTTGATTCTGTTTGAATTTGCGGCTGTTATCGTTTAACATAGAAAAAAAATTACCCTTGATAAAAAAAAAGTGGCTGGTAAACTACCCCTTTCCCTTAACCGATCTTCACCAAAATCAACAGGCCTTCACTTCTTTACAATTCAGGACAGCATGCAAAAAAGTATTCGATTCTCTTTGAATTTACGGCAGTTATCGTTCGTCATAGAAAAAATTACCTTTGTTAAAACATAAAATGTTGCAGGTAAACTACCCCTTTCCCTTAACCGATCTTCACCAACACCAATAGGTCTTGAGAACTCTACAATTCAGGGCTGTATGCGAAACATTATTTGATTCTGTTTGAATTTGCGGCTGTTATCATTTGCCATAGAAAAAAAATTACCCTTGATAAATAAAAACCGTTGCAGGTAAACTACCCCTTTCCCTCAACCGATCTTCACCAAAAACAATAGGTCGTGAGTACTCTACAAGTCAGGGCTGTATGCAAAAAATTATTTGATTCTGTTTGAGTTTGCGGCTGTTATCGTTTGCCATAGAAAACAATCTACACACACACACACACACACACACACACACACACACACACACACACACACACACACACACACACACACACACACACACACACACACACACACACACACACACACACATTTCGAAAAATGACTTTTTTCATGCTTTGAGTGTAGTACAATCAGAATTTGTAATAATCTCGAACACGATTTTTAGGTCTTGAGAACTCTACAATTCAGGGCTGTATGCGAAACATTATTTGATTCTGTTTGAATTTGCGGCTGTTATCATTTGCCATAGAAAAAAAATTACCCTTGATAAATAAAAACCGTTGCAGGTAAACTACCCCTTTCTCTTAACCGATCTTCACCAACACCAATAGGTATTGAGAACTCTACAATACAGGGCTGTATGCAAAACATCATTTGATTCTGTTTGAATTTGCGGCTGTTATTGTTTACCATAGAAAATATCGGTATGGAGAACCATACATGACTTCCATATTCTAAGATTTATATTTAAATCTTAATATCGCCTGCCAAGCGCGATATATTTTCTCTTATACATGATGTACATTAAAATGAACAAATTTTAATTTTATTGCTTGGCAACAAAATTATTTTATTTTTAACAATTACCATTGTTTGAAAAAGTGTAAATAAATTTTCAAGTACTTTACTCTTGTTAAAACGTAAAAGGTTGCAGGTAAACTACCCCTTCCCCTTAACCGATCTTCACCAAAATCGAAAGTCCTTGAGACCTCTACAATTCAGGGAGGTATGCAAAAAATTATTTGATTCTGTTTGAATTTGCGGCTGTTATCGTTTGCCATAGAAAATACCCTTGTTAAAAAAACGTTGTAGGTAAACTACCCCTTTCCCTTAACCGATCTTCACCAAAAACAATACGTCTTGAGAACTCTACAATTCAGGGCTGTATGCGAAACATTATTTGATTCTGTTTGAATTTGCGGCTGTTATCGTTTGCCAAAAAAAAAAAATTCCCTTTATAAAAAAAACCGTTGCCAGTAAACTACCCCTTCCCCTTAACCGATCTTCACCAAAATCGAAAGTCCTTGAGACCTCTACAATTCAGGGAGGTATGCAAAAAATTATTTGATTCTGTTTGAATTTGCGGCAGTTATCGTTTGCCATAGAAATACCCTTGTTAAAAAAACGTTGCAGGTAAACTACCCCTTCCCCTCAACCGATCTTCACCAAAAACAATAGGTCTTGAGTACTCTACAAATCAGGGCTGTATGCAGAAAATTATTTGATTCTGTTTGAATTTGCGGCTGTTATCGTTTGCCATAGAAAATACCCTTGTTAAAAAAACGTTGTAGGTAAACTACCCCTTTCCCTTAACCGATCTTCACCAAAAACAATACGTCTTGAGAACTCTACAATTCAGGGCTGTATGCGAAACATTATTTGATTCTGTTTGAATTTGCGGCTGTTATCGTTTGCCAAAAAAAAAAATTCCCTTTATAAAAAAAACCGTTGCCAGTAAACTACCCCTTCCCCTCAACCGATCTTCACCAAAAACAATAGGTCGCGAGTACTCTACAAATCAGGGCTGTATGCAAAAAATTATTTGATTCTGTTTGAATTTGCGGCAGTTATCGTTTGCCATAGAAAATACGCTTGATAAAAAACGTTGCAGGTAAACTACCCCTTCCCCTCAACCGATCTTCACCAAAAACAATAGGTCTTGAGTACTCAACAAATCAGGGCTGTATGCAAATAATCTTTTGATTCTGTTTGAATTTGCGGCTGTTATCGTTTGCCATAGGAAATACCCTTGTTAAAACATAAAACGTTACAGGTAAACTACCCCTTTCCCTTAACCGATCTTCACCAAAATCAACAGATCTTGAGAACTCTACAATTCAGGGCTGTATGCGAAACATTATTTGATTCTGTTTGAATTTGCGGCTGTTATCGTTTGCCAAACAAACAAAATTACCCTTGCTAAAAAAAAAACCGTTGCAGGTAAACTACCCCTTTCCCTCAACCGATCTTCACCAAAAACAATAGGTCGCGAGTACTCTGCAAATCAGGGCTGCATGCAAAAAATTATTTGATTCTGTTTGAATTTGCGGCAGTTATCGTTTGCCATAGAAAAAAATCTACAGACACACAGACAGACAGACACACACACAGACACTTTTCGGAAAACCACTTTTTTTCATGTTTTGAGTGTAGTAGAATCAGAATCTGCAATAATCTCGAACACGATTTTTTTTGCCATCACCATACTTCCATTCTTTAAGGAATATGGAAGTAAAATATCGGTATGGAGAACCATACATGACTTCCATATTCTAAGATTTATATTTAAAATCATTTTCAGCCAAACAGCCAGGCTGTGTCTTACCTGCCTTTTTATTGCTGTATTAAATGAAAAATATTATATTACATTAAAATGAAAAAATTATAATTTTATTGCCTGGCAAAAAAATTAATTTATTTTTAACAATTACCATTGTTTCAAAAAGTTTAAATAAATTTTCAAGTACTTTACTCTTGTTAAAACGTAAAAGGTTGCAGGTAAACTACCCCTTCCCCTTAACCGATCTTCACCAAAATCGAAAGTCATTGAGACCTCTACAATTCAGGGACGTATGCAAAAAATTATTTGATTCTGTTTGAATTTGCGGCTGTTATCGTTTGCCATAGAAAATACGCTTGAAAAAAAAACGTTGCAGGTAAACTACCCCTTTCCCTTAACCGATCTTCACCAAAAACAATAGGTCTTGAGTACTCTACAAATCAGGGCTGTATGCAAAACATTATTTGATTCTGTTTGAATTTGCGGCTGTTATCGTTTGCCATAGAAAATACCCTTTTTAAAAAAACGTTTTGGGTAAACTACCCCTTTCCCTCAACCGATCTTCACCAAAAACAATAGGTCATGAGAACTCTACAATTTAGGGCTGTATGCAAATAATCTTTTGATTCTGTTTGAATTTGCGGCTGTTATCGTTTGCCATAGGAAATACCCTTGTTAAAACATAAAACGTTACAGGTAAACTACCCCTTTCCCTTAACCGATCTTCACCAAAAACAATAGTTCTTGAGTACTCTACAAATCAGGGCTGTATGCGAAACATTATTTGATTCTGTTTGAATTTGCGGCTGTTATCATTTGCCATAGAAAAAAAATTACCCTTGATAAATAAAAACCGTTGCAGGTAAACTACCCCTTTCCCTCAACCGATCTTCACCAAAAACAATAGGTCGTGAGTACTCTACAAGTCAGGGCTGTATGCAAAAAATTATTTGATTCTGTTTGAGTTTGCGGCTGTTATCGTTTGCCATAGAAAACAATCTACACACACACACACACACACACACACACACACACACACACACACACACACACACACACACACACACACACACACACACACACACACACATTTCGAAAAATGACTTTTTTCATGCTTTGAGTGTAGTACAATCAGAATTTGTAATAATCTCGAACACGATTTTTAGGTCTTGAGAACTCTACAATTCAGGGCTGTATGCGAAACATTATTTGATTCTGTTTGAATTTGCGGCTGTTATCATTTGCCATAGAAAAAAAATTACCCTTGATAAATAAAAACCGTTGCAGGTAAACTACCCCTTTCTCTTAACCGATCTTCACCAACACCAATAGGTATTGAGAACTCTACAATACAGGGCTGTATGCAAAACATCATTTGATTCTGTTTGAATTTGCGGCTGTTATTGTTTACCATAGAAAATATCGGTATGGAGAACCATACATGACTTCCATATTCTAAGATTTATATTTAAATCTTAATATCGCCTGCCAAGCGCGATATATTTTCTCTTATACATGATGTACATTAAAATGAACAAATTTTAATTTTATTGCTTGGCAACAAAATTATTTTATTTTTAACAATTACCATTGTTTGAAAAAGTGTAAATAAATTTTCAAGTACTTTACTCTTGTTAAAACGTAAAAGGTTGCAGGTAAACTACCCCTTCCCCTTAACCGATCTTCACCAAAATCGAAAGTCCTTGAGACCTCTACAATTCAGGGAGGTATGCAAAAAATTATTTGATTCTGTTTGAATTTGCGGCAGTTATCGTTTGCCATAGAAAATACCCTTGTTAAAAAAACGTTGCAGGTAAACTACCCCTTCCCCTCAACCGATCTTCACCAAAAACAATAGGTCTTGAGTACTCTACAAATCAGGGCTGTATGCAGAAAATTATTTGATTCTGTTTGAATTTGCGGCTGTTATCGTTTGCCATAGAAAATACCCTTGTTAAAAAAACGTTGTAGGTAAACTACCCCTTTCCCTTAACCGATCTTCACCAAAAACAATACGTCTTGAGAACTCTACAATTCAGGGCTGTATGCGAAACATTATTTGATTCTGTTTGAATTTGCGGCTGTTATCGTTTGCCAAAAAAAAAAAATTCCCTTTATAAAAAAAACCGTTGCCAGTAAACTACCCCTTCCCCTCAACCGATCTTCACCAAAAACAATAGGTCGCGAGTACTCTACAAATCAGGGCTGTATGCAAAAAATTATTTGATTCTGTTTGAATTTGCGGCAGTTATCGTTTGCCATAGAAAATACGCTTGATAAAAAACGTTGCAGGTAAACTACCCCTTCCCCTCAACCGATCTTCACCAAAAACAATAGGTCTTGAGTACTCAACAAATCAGGGCTGTATGCAAATAATCTTTTGATTCTGTTTGAATTTGCGGCTGTTATCGTTTGCCATAGGAAATACCCTTGTTAAAACATAAAACGTTACAGGTAAACTACCCCTTTCCCTTAACCGATCTTCACCAAAATCAACAGATCTTGAGAACTCTACAATTCAGGGCTGTATGCGAAACATTATTTGATTCTGTTTGAATTTGCGGCTGTTATCGTTTGCCAAACAAACAAAATTACCCTTGCTAAAAAAAAAACCGTTGCAGGTAAACTACCCCTTTCCCTCAACCGATCTTCACCAAAAACAATAGGTCGCGAGTACTCTGCAAATCAGGGCTGCATGCAAAAAATTATTTGATTCTGTTTGAATTTGCGGCAGTTATCGTTTGCCATAGAAAAAAATCTACAGACACACAGACAGACAGACACACACACAGACACTTTTCGGAAAACCACTTTTTTTCATGTTTTGAGTGTAGTAGAATCAGAATCTGCAATAATCTCGAACACGATTTTTTTTGCCATCACCATACTTCCATTCTTTAAGGAATATGGAAGTAAAATATCGGTATGGAGAACCATACATGACTTCCATATTCTAAGATTTATATTTAAAATCATTTTCTGCCAAACAGCCAGGCTGTGTCTTACCTGCCTTTTTATTGCTGTATTAAATGAAAAATATTATATTACATTAAAATGAAAAAATTATAATTTTATTGCCTGGCAAAAAAATTAATTTATTTTTAACAATTACCATTGTTTCAAAAAGTTTAAATAAATTTTCAAGTACTTTACTCTTGTTAAAACGTAAAAGGTTGCAGGTAAACTACCCCTTCCCCTTAACCGATCTTCACCAAAATCGAAAGTCATTGAGACCTCTACAATTCAGGGACGTATGCAAAAAATTATTTGATTCTGTTTGAATTTGCGGCTGTTATCGTTTGCCATAGAAAATACGCTTGAAAAAAAAACGTTGCAGGTAAACTACCCCTTTCCCTTAACCGATCTTCACCAAAAACAATAGGTCTTGAGTACTCTACAAATCAGGGCTGTATGCAAAACATTATTTGATTCTGTTTGAATTTGCGGCTGTTATCGTTTGCCATAGAAAATACCCTTTTTAAAAAAACGTTTTGGGTAAACTACCCCTTTCCCTCAACCGATCTTCACCAAAAACAATAGGTCATGAGAACTCTACAATTTAGGGCTGTATGCAAATAATCTTTTGATTCTGTTTGAATTTGCGGCTGTTATCGTTTGCCATAGGAAATACCCTTGTTAAAACATAAAACGTTACAGGTAAACTACCCCTTTCCCTTAACCGATCTTCACCAAAAACAATAGTTCTTGAGTACTCTACAAATCAGGGCTGTATGCGAAACATTATTTGATTCTGTTTGAATTTGCGGCTGTTATCATTTGCCATAGAAAAAAAATTACCCTTGATAAATAAAAACCGTTGCAGGTAAACTACCCCTTTCCCTCAACCGATCTTCACCAAAAACAATAGGTCGTGAGTACTCTACAAGTCAGGGCTGTATGCAAAAAATTATTTGATTCTGTTTGAGTTTGCGGCTGTTATCGTTTGCCATAGAAAACAATCTACACACACACACACACACACACACACACACACACACACACACACACACACACACACACACACACACACACACACACACACACACACATTTCGAAAAATGACTTTTTTCATGCTTTGAGTGTAGTACAATCAGAATTTGTAATAATCTCGAACACGATTTTTAGGTCTTGAGAACTCTACAATTCAGGGCTGTATGCGAAACATTATTTGATTCTGTTTGAATTTGCGGCTGTTATCATTTGCCATAGAAAAAAAATTACCCTTGATAAATAAAAACCGTTGCAGGTAAACTACCCCTTTCTCTTAACCGATCTTCACCAACACCAATAGGTATTGAGAACTCTACAATACAGGGCTGTATGCAAAACATCATTTGATTCTGTTTGAATTTGCGGCTGTTATTGTTTACCATAGAAAATATCGGTATGGAGAACCATACATGACTTCCATATTCTAAGATTTATATTTAAATCTTAATATCGCCTGCCAAGCGCGATATATTTTCTCTTATACATGATGTACATTAAAATGAACAAATTTTAATTTTATTGCTTGGCAACAAAATTATTTTATTTTTAACAATTACCATTGTTTGAAAAAGTGTAAATAAATTTTCAAGTACTTTACTCTTGTTAAAACGTAAAAGGTTGCAGGTAAACTACCCCTTCCCCTTAACCGATCTTCACCAAAATCGAAAGTCCTTGAGACCTCTACAATTCAGGGAGGTATGCAAAAAATTATTTGATTCTGTTTGAATTTGCGGCAGTTATCGTTTGCCATAGAAAATACCCTTGTTAAAAAAACGTTGCAGGTAAACTACCCCTTCCCCTCAACCGATCTTCACCAAAAACAATAGGTCTTGAGTACTCTACAAATCAGGGCTGTATGCAGAAAATTATTTGATTCTGTTTGAATTTGCGGCTGTTATCGTTTGCCATAGAAAATACCCTTGTTAAAAAAACGTTGTAGGTAAACTACCCCTTTCCCTTAACCGATCTTCACCAAAAACAATACGTCTTGAGAACTCTACAATTCAGGGCTGTATGCGAAACATTATTTGATTCTGTTTGAATTTGCGGCTGTTATCGTTTGCCAAAAAAAAAAAATTCCCTTTATAAAAAAAACCGTTGCCAGTAAACTACCCCTTCCCCTCAACCGATCTTCACCAAAAACAATAGGTCGCGAGTACTCTACAAATCAGGGCTGTATGCAAAAAATTATTTGATTCTGTTTGAATTTGCGGCAGTTATCGTTTGCCATAGAAAATACGCTTGATAAAAAACGTTGCAGGTAAACTACCCCTTCCCCTCAACCGATCTTCACCAAAAACAATAGGTCTTGAGTACTCAACAAATCAGGGCTGTATGCAAATAATCTTTTGATTCTGTTTGAATTTGCGGCTGTTATCGTTTGCCATAGGAAATACCCTTGTTAAAACATAAAACGTTACAGGTAAACTACCCCTTTCCCTTAACCGATCTTCACCAAAATCAACAGATCTTGAGAACTCTACAATTCAGGGCTGTATGCGAAACATTATTTGATTCTGTTTGAATTTGCGGCTGTTATCGTTTGCCAAACAAACAAAATTACCCTTGCTAAAAAAAAAACCGTTGCAGGTAAACTACCCCTTTCCCTCAACCGATCTTCACCAAAAACAATAGGTCGCGAGTACTCTGCAAATCAGGGCTGCATGCAAAAAATTATTTGATTCTGTTTGAATTTGCGGCAGTTATCGTTTGCCATAGAAAAAAATCTACAGACACACAGACAGACAGACACACACACAGACACTTTTCGGAAAACCACTTTTTTTCATGTTTTGAGTGTAGTAGAATCAGAATCTGCAATAATCTCGAACACGATTTTTTTTGCCATCACCATACTTCCATTCTTTAAGGAATATGGAAGTAAAATATCGGTATGGAGAACCATACATGACTTCCATATTCTAAGATTTATATTTAAAATCATTTTCAGCCAAACAGCCAGGCTGTGTCTTACCTGCCTTTTTATTGCTGTATTAAATGAAAAATATTATATTACATTAAAATGAAAAAATTATAATTTTATTGCCTGGCAAAAAAATTAATTTATTTTTAACAATTACCATTGTTTCAAAAAGTTTAAATAAATTTTCAAGTACTTTACTCTTGTTAAAACGTAAAAGGTTGCAGGTAAACTACCCCTTCCCCTTAACCGATCTTCACCAAAATCGAAAGTCATTGAGACCTCTACAATTCAGGGACGTATGCAAAAAATTATTTGATTCTGTTTGAATTTGCGGCTGTTATCGTTTGCCATAGAAAATACGCTTGAAAAAAAAAACGTTGCAGGTAAACTACCCCTTCCCCTTAACCGATCTTCACCAAAAACAATAGGTCTTGAGTACTCTACAAATCAGGGCTGTATGCAAAACATTATTTGATTCTGTTTGAATTTGCGGCTGTTATCGTTTGCCATAGAAAATACCCTTTTTAAAAAAACGTTTTGGGTAAACTACCCCTTTCCCTCAACCGATCTTCACCAAAAACAATAGGTCATGAGAACTCTACAATTTAGGGCTGTATGCAAATAATCTTTTGATTCTGTTTGAATTTGCGGCTGTTATCGTTTGCCATAGGAAATACCCTTGTTAAAACATAAAACGTTACAGGTAAACTACCCCTTTCCCTTAACCGATCTTCACCAAAAACAATAGGTCTTGAGTACTCTACAAATCAGGGCTGTATGCAAAACATTATTTGATTCTGTTTGAATTTGCGGCTGTTATCGTTTGCCATAGAAAAATATCGGTATGGAGAACCATACATGACTTCCATATTCTAAGATTTATATTTAAAATCATTTTCAGCCAAACAGACATTCTGTGTCTTACCTGCCTTTTTATTGCTGTATTAAATGAAAAATATTATATTACATTAAAATGAAAAAATTATAATTTTATTGCCTGGCAACAAAATTATTTTATTTTTAACAATTACCATTGTTTCAAAAAGTTTAAATAAATTTTCAAGTACTTTACTCTTGTTAAAACGTAAAAGGTTGCAGGTAAACTACCCCTTCCCCTTAACCGATCTTCACCAAAATCGAAAGTCATTGAGACCTCAACAATTCAGGGACGTATGCAAAAAATTATTTGATTCTGTTTGAATTTGCGGCTGTTATCGTTTGCCATATAAAATACGCTTGATAAAAAAATCGTTGCTGGTAAACTACCCCTTCCCCTTAACCGATCTTCACCAAAAACAATAGGTCATGAGTACACTACAAATCAGGGCTGCATGCAAAACATTATTTGATTCTGTTTGAATTTGCGGCTGTTATCGTTTGCCATAGAAAATACCCTTGTTAAAAAAACGTTGCAGGTAAACTACCCCTTTCCCTCAACCGATCTTCACCAAAAACAATAGGTCTTGAGAACTCTACAATTTAGGGCTGTATGCAAATAATCTTTTGATTCTGTTTGAATTTGCGGCTGTTATCGTTTTTTTCAAAAAGTTTAAATAAATTTTCAAGTACTTTACTCTTGTTAAAACGTAAAAGGTTGCAGGTAAACTACCCCTTCCCCTTAACCGATCTTCACCAAAATCGAAAGTCATTGAGACCTCTACAATTCAGGGACGTATGCAAAAAATTATTTGATTCTGTTTGAATTTGCGGCTGTTATCGTTTGCCATAGAAAATACGCTTGATAAAAAAACGTTGCAGGTAAACTACCCCTTCCCCTTAACCGATCTTCACCAAAAACAATAGGTCTTGAGTACACTACAAATCAGGGCTGTATGCAAAACATTATTTGATTCTGTTTGAATTTGCGGCTGTTATCATTTGCCATAGAAAATACCCTTGTTAAAAAAACGTTGCAGGTAAACTACCCCTTTCCCTCAACCGATCTTCACCAAAAACAATAGGTCTTGAGAACTCTACAATTTAGGGCTGTATGCAAATAATCTTTTGATTCTGTTTGAATTTGCGGCTGTTATCGTTTGCCATAGGAAATACCCTTGTTAAAACATAAAACGTTACAGGTAAACTACCCCTTTCCCTTAACCGATCTTCACCAAAATGAACAGATCTTGAGAACGCTACAATTCAGGGCTGTATGCGAAACATTATTTGATTCTGTTTGAATTTGCGGCTGTTATCGTTTGCCAAACAAACATAATTACCCTTGCTAAAAAAAAACCGTTGCAGGTAAACTACCCCTTTCCCTCAACCGATCTTCACCAAAAACAATAGGTCGCGAGTACTCTGCAAATCAGGGCTGTATGCAAAAACTTATTTGATTCTGTTTGAATTTGCGGCAGTTATCGTTTGCCATAGAAAAAAAATCTACAGACACACAGACAGACAGACAGACAGACACACATACACTTTTCGGAAAACGACTTTTTTTCATGTTTTGAGTGTAGTAGAATCAGAATCTGCAATAATCTCGAACACGATTTTTTTTGCCATCACCATACTTCCATTCCTTAAGGAATATGGAAGTAAAATATCGGTATGGAGAACCATACATGACTTCCATATTCTAAGATTTATATTTAAAATCATTTTCAGCCAAACAGCCAGGCTGTGTCTTACCTGCCTTTTTATTGCTGTATTAAATGAAAAATATTATATTACATTAAAATGAAAAAATTATAATTTTATTGCCTGGCAACAAAATTATTTTATTTTTAACAATTACCATTGTTTCAAAAAGTTTAAATAAATTTTCAAGTACTTTACTCTTGTTAAAACGTAAAAGGTTGCAGGTAAACTACCCCTTCCCCTTAACCGATCTTCACCAAAATCGAAAGTCATTGAGACCTCTACAATTCAGGGAAAGTATGCAAAAAATTATTTGATTCTGTTTGAATTTGCGGCTGTTATCGTTTGCCATAGAAAATACGCTTGAAAAAAAAACGTTGCAGGTAAACTACCCCTTCCCCTTAACCGATCTTCACCAAAAACAATAGGTCTTGAGTACTCTACAAATCAGGGCTGTATGCAAAACATTATTTGATTCTGTTTGAATTTGCGGCTGTTATCGTTTGCCATAAAAAATACCCTTTTTAAAAAAACGTTGCGGGTAAACTACCCCTTTCCCTCAACCGATCTTCACCAAAAACAATAGGTCTTGAGAACTCTACAATTTAGGGCTGTATGCAAATAATCTTTTGATTCTGTTTGAATTTGCGGCTGTTATCGTTTGCCATAGGAAATACCCTTGTTAAAACATAAAACGTTACAGGTAAACTACCCCTTTCCCTTAACCGATGTTCACCAAAAACAATAGGTCTTGAGTACTCTACAAATCAGGGCTGTATGCAAAACATTATTTGATTCTGTTTGAATTTGCGGCTGTTATCGTTTGCCATAGAAAAATATCGGTATGGAGAACCATACATGACTTCCATATTCTAAGATTTATATTTAAAATCATTTTCAGCCAAACAGACATTCTGTGTCTTGCCTGCCTTTTTATTGCTGTATTAAATGAAAAATATTATATTACATTAAAATGAAAAAATTATAATTTTATTGCCTGGCAACAAAATTATTTTATTTTTAACAATTACCATTGTTTCAAAAAGTTTAAATAAATTTTCAAGTACTTTACTCTTGTTAAAACGTAAAAGGTTGCAGGTAAACTACCCCTTCCCCTTAACCGATCTTCACCAAAATCGAAAGTCATTGAGACCTCTACAATTCAGGGACGTATGCAAAAAATTATTTGATTCTGTTTGAATTTGCGGCTGTTATCGTTTGCCATAGAAAATACGCTTGAAAAAAAAACGTTGCAGGTAAACTACCCCTTCCCCTTAACCGATCTTCACCAAAAACAATAGGTCTTGAGTACTCTACAAATCAGGGCTGTATGCAAAACATTATTTGATTCTGTTTGAATTTGCGGCTGTTATCGTTTGCCATAGAAAATACCCTTTTTAAAAAAACGTTTTGGGTAAACTACCCCTTTCCCTCAACCGATCTTCACCAAAAACAATAGGTCATGAGAACTCTACAATTTAGGGCTGTATGCAAATAATCTTTTGATTCTGTTTGAATTTGCGGCTGTTATCGTTTGCCATAGGAAATACCCTTGTTAAAACATAAAACGTTACAGGTAAACTACCCCTTTCCCTTAACCGATCTTCACCAAAAACAATAGGTCTTGAGTACTCTACAAATCAGGGCTGTATGCAAAACATTATTTGATTCTGTTTGAATTTGCGGCTGTTATCGTTTGCCATAGAAAAATATCGGTATGGAGAACCATACATGACTTCCATATTCTAAGATTTATATTTAAAATCATTTTCAGCCAAACAGACATTCTGTGTCTTACCTGCCTTTTTATTGCTGTATTAAATGAAAAATATTATATTACATTAAAATGAAAAAATTATAATTTTATTGCCTGGCAACAAAATTATTTTATTTTTAACAATTACCATTGTTTCAAAAAGTTTAAATAAATTTTCAAGTACTTTACTCTTGTTAAAACGTAAAAGGTTGCAGGTAAACTACCCCTTCCCCTTAACCGATCTTCACCAAAATCGAAAGTCATTGAGACCTCAACAATTCAGGGACGTATGCAAAAAATTATTTGATTCTGTTTGAATTTGCGGCTGTTATCGTTTGCCATATAAAATACGCTTGATAAAAAAATCGTTGCTGGTAAACTACCCCTTCCCCTTAACCGATCTTCACCAAAAACAATAGGTCATGAGTACACTACAAATCAGGGCTGCATGCAAAACATTATTTGATTCTGTTTGAATTTGCGGCTGTTATCGTTTGCCATAGAAAATACCCTTGTTAAAATAACGTTGCAGGTAAACTACCCCTTTCCCTCAACCGATCTTCACCAAAAACAATAGGTCTTGAGAACTCTACAATTTAGGGCTGTATGCAAATAATCTTTTGATTCTGTTTGAATTTGCGGCTGTTATCGTTTTTTTCAAAAAGTTTAAATAAATTTTCAAGTACTTTACTCTTGTTAAAACGTAAAAGGTTGCAGGTAAACTACCCCTTCCCCTTAACCGATCTTCACCAAAATCGAAAGTCATTGAGACCTCTACAATTCAGGGACGTATGCAAAAAATTATTTGATTCTGTTTGAATTTGCGGCTGTTATCGTTTGCCATAGAAAATACGCTTGATAAAAAAACGTTGCAGGTAAACTACCCCTTCCCCTTAACCGATCTTCACCAAAAACAATAGGTCTTGAGTACACTACAAATCAGGGCTGTATGCAAAACATTATTTGATTCTGTTTGAATTTGCGGCTGTTATCGTTTGCCATAGAAAATACCCTTGTTAAAAAAACGTTGCAGGTAAACTACCCCTTTCCCTCAACCGATCTTCACCAAAAACAATAAATCTTGAGAACTCTACAATTTAGGGCTGTATGCAAATAATCTTTTGATTCTGTTTGAATTTGCGGCTGTTATCGTTTGCCATAGGAAATACCCTTGTTAAAACATAAAACGTTACAGGTAAACTACCCCTTTCCCTTAACCGATCTTCACCAAAATGAACAGATCTTGAGAACGCTACAATTCAGGGCTGTATGCGAAACATTATTTGATTCTGTTTGAATTTGCGGCTGTTATCGTTTGCCAAACAAACATAATTACCCTTGCTAAAAAAAAACCGTTGCAGGTAAACTACCCCTTTCCCTCAACCGATCTTCACCAAAAACAATAGGTCGCGAGTACTCTGCAAATCAGGGCTGTATGCAAAAACTTATTTGATTCTGTTTGAATTTGCGGCAGTTATCGTTTGCCATAGAAAAAAAATCTACAGACACACAGACAGACAGACAGACACACATACACTTTTCGGAAAACGACTTTTTTTCATGTTTTGAGTGTAGTAGAATCAGAATCTGCAATAATCTCGAACACGATTTTTTTTGCCATCACCATACTTCCATTCCTTAAGGAATATGGAAGTAAAATATCGGTATGGAGAACCATACATGACTTCCATATTCTAAGATTTATATTTAAAATCATTTTCAGCCAAACAGCCAGGCTGTGTCTTACCTGCCTTTTTATTGCTGTATTAAATGAAAAATATTATATTACATTAAAATGAAAAAATTATAATTTTATTGCCTGGCAACAAAATTATTTTATTTTTAACAATTACCATTGTTTCAAAAAGTTTAAATAAATTTTCAAGTACTTTACTCTTGTTAAAACGTAAAAGGTTGCAGGTAAACTACCCCTTCCCCTTAACCGATCTTCACCAAAATCGAAAGTCATTGAGACCTCTACAATTCAGGGAAAGTATGCAAAAAATTATTTGATTCTGTTTGAATTTGCGGCTGTTATCGTTTGCCATAGAAAATACGCTTGAAAAAAAAACGTTGCAGGTAAACTACCCCTTCCCCTTAACCGATCTTCACCAAAAACAATAGGTCTTGAGTACTCTACAAATCAGGGCTGTATGCAAAACATTATTTGATTCTGTTTGAATTTGCGGCTGTTATCGTTTGCCATAAAAAATACCCTTTTTAAAAAAACGTTGCGGGTAAACTACCCCTTTCCCTCAACCGATCTTCACCAAAAACAATAGGTCTTGAGAACTCTACAATTTAGGGCTGTATGCAAATAATCTTTTGATTCTGTTTGAATTTGCGGCTGTTATCGTTTGCCATAGGAAATACCCTTGTTAAAACATAAAACGTTACAGGTAAACTACCCCTTTCCCTTAACCGATGTTCACCAAAAACAATAGGTCTTGAGTACTCTACAAATCAGGGCTGTATGCAAAACATTATTTGATTCTGTTTGAATTTGCGGCTGTTATCGTTTGCCATAGAAAAATATCGGTATGGAGAACCATACATGACTTCCATATTCTAAGATTTATATTTAAAATCATTTTCAGCCAAACAGACATTCTGTGTCTTGCCTGCCTTTTTATTGCTGTATTAAATGAAAAATATTATATTACATTAAAATGAAAAAATTATAATTTTATTGCCTGGCAACAAAATTATTTTATTTTTAACAATTACCATTGTTTCAAAAAGTTTAAATAAATTTTCAAGTACTTTACTCTTGTTAAAACGTAAAAGGTTGCAGGTAAACTACCCCTTCCCCTTAACCGATCTTCACCAAAATCGAAAGTCATTGAGACCTCAACAATTCAGGGACGTATGCAAAAAATTATTTGATTCTGTTTGAATTTGCGGCTGTTATCGTTTGCCATATAAAATACGCTTGATAAAAAAATCGTTGCTGGTAAACTACCCCTTCCCCTTAACCGATCTTCACCATAAACAATAGGTCATGAGTACACTACAAATCAGGGCTGCATGCAAAACATTATTTGATTCTGTTTGAATTTGCGGCTGTTATCGTTTGCCATAGAAAATACCCTTGTTAAAAAAACGTTGCACGTAAACTACCCCTTTCCCTCAACCGATCTTCACCAAAAACAATAGGTCTTGAGAACTCTACAATTTAGGGCTGTATGCAAATAATCTTTTGATTCTGTTTGAATTTGCGGCTGTTATCGTTTTTTTCAAAAAGTTTAAATAAATTTTCAAGTACTTTACTCTTGTTAAAACGTAAAAGGTTGCAGGTAAACTACCCCTTCCCCTTAACCGATCGTCACCAAAATCGAATGTCATTGAGACCTCTACAATTCAGGGACGTATGCAAAAAATTATTTGATTCTGTTTGAATTTGCGGCTGTTATCGTTTGCCATAGAAAATACGCTTGATAAAAAAACGTTGCAGGTAAACTACCCCTTCCCCTTAACCGATCTTCACCAAAAACAATAGGTCTTGAGTACACTACAAATCAGGGCTGTATGCAAAACATTATTTGATTCTGTTTGAATTTGCGGCTGTTATCGTTTGCCATAGAAAATACCCTTGTTAAAAAAACGTTGCAGGTAAACTACCCCTTTCCCTCAACCGATCTTCACCAAAAACAATAAATCTTGAGAACTCTACAAACTCTACAATTTAGGGCTGTATGCAAATAATCTTTTGATTCTGTTTGAATTTGCGGCTGTTATCGTTTGCCATAGGAAATACCCTTGTTAAAACATAAAACGTTACAGGTAAACTACCCCTTTCCCTTAACCGATCTTCACCAAAATCAACAGATCTTGAGAACGCTACAATTCAGGGCTGTATGCGAAACATTATTTGATTCTGTTTGAATTTGCGGCTGTTATCGTTTGCCAAACAAACATAATTACCCTTGCTAAAAAAAAACCGTTGCAGGTAAACTACCCCTTTCCCTCAACCGATCTTCACCAAAAACAATAGGTCGCGAGTACTCTGCAAATCAGGGCAGTATGCAAAAACTTATTTGATTCTGTTTGAATTTGCGGCAGTTATCGTTTGCCATAGAAAAAAAATCTACAGACACAGACAGACAGACAGACAGACAGACAGACAGACAGACACTTTTCGGAAAACGACTTTTTTTCATGTTTTGAGTGTAGTAGAATCAGAATCTGCAATAATCTCGAACACGATTTTTTTTGCCATCACCATACTTCCATTCCTTAAGGAATATGGAAGTAATATCGGTATGGAGAACCATACATGACTTCCATATTCTAAGATTTATATTTAAAATCATTTTCACCCAAACAGCCAGGCTGTGTCTTACCTGCCTTTTTATTGCTGTATTAAATGAAAAATATTATATTACATTAAAATGAAAAAATTATAATTTTATTGCCTGGCAACAAAATTATTGTATTTTTAACAATTACCATTGTTTCAAAAAGTTTAAATAAATTTTCAAGTACTTTACTCTTGTTAAAACGTAAAAGGTTGCAGGTAAACTACCCCTTCCCCTTAACCGATCTTCACCAAAATCGAAAGTCATTGAGACCTCTACAATTCAGGGACGTATGCAAAAAATTATTTGATTCTGTTTGAATTTGCGGCTGTTATCGTTTGCCATAGAAAATACGCTTGATAAAAAAACGTTGCGGGTAAACTACCCCTTTCCCTCAACCGATCTTCACCAAAAACAATAGGTCTTGAGAACTCTACAATTTAGGGCTGTATGCAAATAATCTTTTGATTCTGTTTGAATTTGCGGCTGTTATCGTTTGCCATAGGAAATACCCTTGTTAAAACATAAAACGTTACAGGTAAACTACCCCTTTCCCTTAACCGATCTTCACCAAAAACAATAGGTCTTGAGTACTCTACAAATCAGGGCTGTATGCAAAACATTATTTGATTCTGTTTGAATTTGCGGCTGTTATCGTTTGCCATAGAAAAATATCGGTATGGAGAACCATACATGACTTCCATATTCTAAGATTTATATTTAAAATCATTTTCAGCCAAACAGACATTCTGTGTCTTGCCTGCCTTTTTATTGCTGTATTAAATGAAAAATATTATATTACATTAAAATGAAAAAATTATAATTTTATTGCCTGGCAACAAAATTATTTTATTTTTAACAATTACCATTGTTTCAAAAAGTTTAAATAAATTTTCAAGTACTTTACTCTTGTTAAAACGTAAAAGGTTGCAGGTAAACTACCCCTTCCCCTTAACCGATCTTCACCAAAATCGAAAGTCATTGAGACCTCTACAATTCAGGGACGTATGCAAAAAATTATTTGATTCTGTTTGAATTTGCGGCTGTTATCGTTTGCCATAGAAAATACGCTTGATAAAAAAACGTTGCAGGTAAACTACCCCTTCCCCTTAACCGATCTTCACCAAAAACAATAGGTCTTGAGTACACTACAAATCAGGGCTGTATGCAAAACATTATTTGATTCTGTTTGAATTTGCGGCTGTTATCGTTTGCCATAGAAAATACCGTTGTTAAAAAAACGTTGCAGGTAAACTACCCCTTTCCCTCAACCGATCTTCACCAAGAACAATAAATCTTGAGAACTCTACAATTTAGGGCTGTATGCAAATAATCTTTTGATTCTGTTTGAATTTGCGGCTGTTATCGTTTGCCATAGGAAATACCCTTGTTAAAACATAAAACGTTACAGGTAAACTACCCCTTTCCCTTAACCGATCTTCACCAAAATCAACAGATCTTGAGAACGCTACAATTCAGGGCTGTATGCGAAACATTATTTGATTCTGTTTGAATTTGCGGCTGTTATCGTTTGCCAAACAAACATAATTACCCTTGCTAAAAAAAAACCGTTGCAGGTAAACTACCCCTTTCCCTCAACCGATCTTCACCAAAAACAATAGGTCGCGAGTACTCTGCAAATCAGGGCAGTATGCAAAAACTTATTTGATTCTGTTTGAATTTGCGGCAGTTATCGTTTGCCATAGAAAAAAAATCTACAGACACATAGACACACACACAGACAGACAGACAGACAGACAGACACACAGACACTTTTCGGAAAACGACTTTTTTTCATGTTTTGAGTGTAGTAGAATCAGAATCTGCAATAATCTCGAACACGATTTTTTTCGCCATCACCATACTTCCATTCCTTAAGGAATATGGAAGTAATATCGGTATGGAGAACCATACATGACTTCCATATTCTAAGATTTATATTTAAAATCATTTTCACCCAAACAGCCAGGCTGTGTCTTACCTGCCTTTTTATTGCTGTATTAAATGAAAAATATTATATTACATTAAAATGAAAAAATTATAATTTTATTGCCTGGCAACAAAATTATTGTATTTTTAACAATTACCATTGTTTCAAAAAGTTTAAATAAATTTTCAAGTACTTTACTCTTGTTAAAACGTAAAAGGTTGCAGGTAAACTACCCCTTCCCCTTAACCGATCTTCACCAAAATCGAAAGTCATTGAGACCTCTACAATTCAGGGAAAGTATGCAAAAAATTATTTGATTCTGTTTGAATTTGCGGCTGTTATCGTTTGCCATAGAAAATACGCTTGATAAAAAAACGTTGCAGGTAAACTACCCCTTCCCCTTAACCGATCTTCACCAAAAACAATAGGTCTTGAGTACTCTACAAATCAGGGCTGTATGCAAAACATTATTTGATTCTGTTTGAATTTGCGGCTGTTATCGTTTGCCATAGAAAATACCCTTGTTAAAAAAACGTTGCAGGTAAACTACCCCTTTCCCTCAACCGATCTTCACCAAAAACAATAGGTCTTGAGAACTCTACAATTTAGGGCTGTATGCAAATAATCTTTTGATTCTGTTTGAATTTGCGGCTGTTATCGTTTGCCATAGGAAATACCCTTGTTAAAACTAAAAACGTTACAGGTAAACTACCCCTTTCCCTTAACCGATCTTCACCAAAAACAACAGGTCTTGAGTACTCTACAAATCAGTGCTGTATGCAAAACATTATTTGATTCTGTTTGAATTTGCGGCTGTTATCGTTTGCCATAGAAAAATATCGGTATGGAGAACCATACATGACTTCCATATTCTAAGATTTATATTTAAAATCATTTTCAGCCAAACAGACATTCTGTGTCTTGCCTGCCTTTTTATTGCTGTATTAAATGAAAAATATTATATTACATTAAAATGAAAAAATTATAATTTTATTGCCTGGCAACAAAATTATTTTATTTTTAACAATTACCATTGTTTCAAAAAGTTTAAATAAATTTTCAAGTACTTTACTCTTGTTAAAACGTAAAAGGTTGCAGGTAAACTACCCCTTCCCCTTAACCGATCTTCACCAAAATCGAAAGTCATTGAGACCTCTACAATTCAGGGACGTATGCAAAAAATTATTTGATTCTGTTTGAATTTGCGGCTGTTATCGTTTGCCATAGAAAATACGCTTGATAAAAAAACGTTGCGGGTAAACTACCCCTTTCCCTCAACCGATCTTCACCAAAAACAATAGGTCTTGAGAACTCTACAATTTAGGGCTGTATGCAAATAATCTTTTTAATTCTGTTTGAATTTGCGGCTGTTATCGTTTGCCATAGGAAATACCCTTGTTAAAACATAAAACGTTACAGGTAAACTACCCCTTTCCCTTAACCGATCTTCACCAAAAACAATAGGTCTTGAGTACTCTACAAATCAGGGCTGTATGCAAAACATTATTTGATTCTGTTTGAATTTGCGGCTGTTATCGTTTGCCATAGAAAAATATCGGTATGGAGAACCATACATGACTTCCATATTCTAAGATTTATATTTAAAATCATTTTCAGCCAAACAGACATTCTGTGTCTTGCCTGCCTTTTTATTGCTGTATTAAATGAAAAATATTATATTACATTAAAATGAAAAAATTATAATTTTATTGCCTGGCAACAAAATTATTTTATTTTTAACAATTACCATTGTTTCAAAAAGTTTAAATAAATTTTCAAGTACTTTACTCTTGTTAAAACGTAAAAGGTTGCAGGTAAACTACCCCTTCCCCTTAACCGATCTTCACCAAAATCGAAAGTCATTGAGACCTCTACAATTCAGGGACGTATGCAAAAAATTATTTGATTCTGTTTGAATTTGCGGCTGTTATCGTTTGCCATAGAAAATACGCTTGATAAAAAAACGTTGCAGGTAAACTACCCCTTCCCCTTAACCGATCTTCACCAAAAACAATAGGTCTTGAGTACACTACAAATCAGGGCTGTATGCAAAACATTATTTGATTCTGTTTGAATTTGCGGCTGTTATCGTTTGCCATAGAAAATACCCTTGTTAAAAAAACGTTGCAGGTAAACTACCCCTTTCCCTCAACCGATCTTCACCAAGAACAATAAATCTTGAGAACTCTACAATTTAGGGCTGTATGCAAATAATCTTTTGATTCTGTTTGAATTTGCGGCTGTTATCGTTTGCCATAGGAAATACCCTTGTTAAAACATAAAACGTTACAGGTAAACTACCCCTTTCCCTTAACCGATCTTCACCAAAATCAACAGATCTTGAGAACGCTACAATTCAGGGCTGTATGCGAAACATTATTTGATTCTGTTTGAATTTGCGGCTGTTATCGTTTGCCAAACAAACATAATTACCCTTGCTAAAAAAAAACCGTTGCAGGTAAACTACCCCTTTCCCTCAACCGATCTTCACCAAAAACAATAGGTCGCGAGTACTCTGCAAATCAGGGCAGTATGCAAAAACTTATTTGATTCTGTTTGAATTTGCGGCAGTTATCGTTTGCCATAGAAAAAAAATCTACAGACACATAGACACACACACAGACAGACAGACAGACACACAGACACTTTTTGGAAAACGACTTTTTTTCATGTTTTGAGTGTAGTAGAATCAGAATCTGCAATAATCTCGAACACGATTTTTTTCGCCATCACCATACTTCCATTCCTTAAGGAATATGGAAGTAATATCGGTATGGAGAACCATACATGACTTCCATATTCTAAGATTTATATTTAAAATCATTTTCACCCAAACAGCCAGGCTGTGTCTTACCTGCCTTTTTATTGCTGTATTAAATGAAAAATATTATATTACATTAAAATGAAAAAATTATAATTTTATTGCCTGGCAACAAAATTATTGTATTTTTAACAATTACCATTGTTTCAAAAAGTTTAAATAAATTTTCAAGTACTTTACTCTTGTTAAAACGTAAAAGGTTGCAGGTAAACTACCCCTTCCCCTTAACCGATCTTCACCAAAATCGAAAGTCATTGAGACCTCTACAATTCAGGGAAAGTATGCAAAAAATTATTTGATTCTGTTTGAATTTGCGGCTGTTATCGTTTGCCATAGAAAATACGCTTGATAAAAAAACGTTGCAGGTAAACTACCCCTTCCCCTTAACCGATCTTCACCAAAAACAATAGGTCTTGAGTACTCTACAAATCAGGGCTGTATGCAAAACATTATTTGATTCTGTTTGAATTTGCGGCTGTTATCGTTTGCCATAGAAAATACCCTTGTTAAAAAAACGTTGCAGGTAAACTACCCCTTTCCCTCAACCGATCTTCACCAAAAACAATAGGTCTTGAGAACTCTACAATTTAGGGCTGTATGCAAATAATCTTTTGATTCTGTTTGAATTTGCGGCTGTTATCGTTTGCCATAGGAAATACCCTTGTTAAAACTAAAAACGTTACAGGTAAACTACCCCTTTCCCTTAACCGATCTTCACCAAAAACAACAGGTCTTGAGTACTCTACAAATCAGTGCTGTATGCAAAACATTATTTGATTCTGTTTGAATTTGCGGCTGTTATCGTTTGCCATAGAAAATACCCTTGTTAAAAAAACGTTGCAGGTAAACTACCCCTTTCCCTCAACCGATCTTCACCAAAAACAATAGGTCTTGAGAACTCTATAATTTAGGGCTGTATGCAAATAATCTTTTGATTCTGTTTGAATTTGCGGCTGTTATCGTTTGCCATAGGAAATACCCTTGTTAAAACATAAAACGTTACAGGTAAACTACCCCTTTCTCTTAACCGATCTTCACCAAAAACAATAGGTCTTGAGAACTCTACAATTGAGGGCTGTATGCGAAACATTATTTGATTCTGTTTGAATTTGCGGCTGTTATTGTTTGCCAAACAAAGAAAAAAAATTACCCTTGCTAAAAAAAAACCGTTGCAGGTAAACTACCCCTTTCCCTCAACCGATCTTCACCAAAAACAATAGGTCGCGAGTACTCTGCAAATCAGGGCTGCATGGAAAAAATTATTTGATTCTGTTTGAATTTGCGGCAGTTATCGGTTGCCATAGAAAAAAAATCTACAGACAGACAGACAGACAGACAGACAGACACACACAGACACTTTTCGGAAAACGACTTTTTTTCATGTTTTGAGTGTAGGAGAATCAGAATCTGCAATAATCTCGAACACGATTTTTTTTGCCATCACCATACTTCCATTCCTTAAGGAATATGGAAGTAATACCCTTGTTAAAAAAACGTTGCAGGTAAACTACCCCTTTCCCTCAACCGAACTTCACCAAAAACAATAGGTCTTGAGAACTCTACAATTTAGGGATGTATGCAAATAATCTTTTGATTCTGTTTGAATTTGCGGCTGTTATCGTTTGCCATAGGAAATACCCTTGTTAAAACATAAAACGTTACAGGTAAACTACCCCTTTCCCTTAACCGATCTTCACCAAAATCAACAGATCTTGAGAAATCTACAATTCAGGGCTGTATGCGAAACATTATTTGATTCTGTTTGAATTTGCGGCTGTTATCGTTTGCCAAACAAACAAAATTACCCTTACTAAAAAAAAACCGTTGCAGGTAAACTACCCCTTTCCCTCAACCGATCTTCACCAAAAACAATAGGTCGCGAGTACTCTGCAAATGAGGGCTGCATGCAAAAAATTATTTGATTCTGTTTGAATTTGCGGCAGTTATCGTTTGCCATAGAAAAAAAATCTACAGACAGACACACAGACAGACAGACAGACAGACACTTTTCGGAAAACGACTTTTTTTCATGTTTTGAGTGTAGTAGAATCAGAATCTGCAATAATCTCGAACACGATTTTTTTTGCCATCACCATACTTCCATTCCTTAAGGAATATGGAAGTAAATATCGGTATGGAGAACCATACATGACTTCCATATTCAAAGATTTATATTTAAAATCATTTTCACCCAAACAGCCAGGCTGTGTCTTACCTGCCTTTTTATTGCTGTATTAAATGAAAAATATTATATTACATTAAAATAAAAAAATTATAATTTTATTGCCTGGCAACAAAATTATTTTATTTTTAACAATTACCGTTGTTTCAAAAAGTTTAAATAAATTTTCAAGTACTTTACTCTTGTTAAAACGTAAAAGGTTGCAGGTAAACTACCCCTTCCCCTTAACCGATCTTCACCAAAATCGAAAGTCATTGAGACCTCTACAATTCAGGGACGTATGCAAAAAAATATTTGATTCTGTTTGAATTTGCGGCTGTTATCGTTTGCCATAGAAAATACGCTTGATAAAAAAACGTTGCAGGTAAACTACCCCTTCGCCTTAACCGATCTTCACCAAAAACAATAGGTCTTGAGTACTCTACAAATCAGGGCTGTATGCAAAACATTATTTGATTCTGTTTGAATTTGCGGCTGTTATCATTTGCCATAGAAAATACCCTTGTTAAAAAAACGTTGCAGGTAAACTACCCCTTTCCCTCAACCGATCTTCACCAAAAACAATAGGTCTTGAGAACTCTACAATTTAGGGCTGTATGCAAATAATCTTTTGATTCTGTTTGAATTTGCGGCTGTTATCGTTTGCCATAGGAAATACCCTTGTTAAAACATAAAACGTTACAGGTAAACTACCCCTTTCCCTTAACCGATCT